>OY365820.1:2619933-2662433 GCA_959347315.1 Bimastos eiseni
TGTGTCTGTGTGAGTGGTTGCGTTTGTGTATGTGTGTGTGCACGTGTGCGTGCGTGTGAATGGATGATGATTACAGCAAATTAAGTATAGCTTTTAAGGTTCAATCCTCGTGTTACAATTGTTGATGACGCGATCTATGACTCAATATTATACATTGAATTGCATCACCGAAATCATTAATCGCCGACGACGTTGATAGAACTAAATGTTTGATAACATCGTGCAATTACACACATAATGAGACACGCTTGCAACGTAATAATAATAATAATGATAATAATGATAATAATAATAATAATAATAATAATAATAATAATAATAATAATAATAATAATAATAACAATTATGTAAGGTGGCAGCGCACGCCGCAAGGCATTTTCTTGATAAGATGGACGGAGAATCTATCCTTGATAATTGTACTTCTCGAACGCTTTTAACAGCCTCTATAGAGACCAAATGCTACTTTCAGTTGTTTTAAATACTGCCCGAACTGGCATCTTTCAGCTCCTTGGCTTACTCGGTACTCTCAACGCTCAAATATGGAGCCTTTACTCTAAGCACTCAGATGGGTCCCCAACATGGCGATCCCCTTGGCTCATTGCTCTTCTGTCTCCCTCCTCAACCCATCTTAGCTGACATGTCTTCCTCTCTCGTGCTGGGCTATTTGGATGATGTATCTTTGGAAGGAAAATTGGAGACGATGGCAGAAGATGTGGCACTCCTTGAGCTAAATGCAAATTCCTCGGACTTCCGCTAAACCGCTAAAAATGCGAGGTTATCTCGTATGTATCGGAATCTGGCAGCTAATCACTACCTGTTGGGTTGCTTTGCCCAAACCAGTCCAAAGAGGGCATCACTGCTGGGAGCTCCTCTCTTCACCCAAGAGGCATTGGAAAAATCCCTTGAAGAACATACCGGGGTTCTCAGCAAAGCGCTCGAGAAAATGCTTGAGATTTCAAGGCACGATGCCCAAATCATTCTGAGGTACTCTCTTAGCGCCAAAAAGCTGCTCCACAATCTGAGATGCTGCCCCTGTAATGACCACCCGCGACTGGCGTACTATGACACACTGCGCTCGGGTCTGTGCACAGGGATGGGCAAATTACAAGCTGGCATATAATTGAATTACAAATTGCCAATTGCTAGTGAAAATGTAATTGAATTACAAATTACCAATTACTTTAGAGTTTTGCTGGAAATTACTAAAAGCTAGCGGCGGATGAGGCATGGCTTCAGACAACGCTACGCATCAAACTGGAGGGACTGGGGATTCGATCGGTGTCACAGCTTGCACTTTCCGCTTTTTAAAGTTCGGCCGAGGGCACCGATCGGCTTCAGTCAACAACGATAGGTAGCACAGCCTCTCCTGATCTAGAATACGAGACGGCACGGACCCAATGGCTGAGAATTGGCCCGGTGCAGTGTCCAGAAGCCGACATCGCCCACAGACAATCGGCATGGGACAGGCCCCTCCTTGATAAAGTTTTATGTGACCTTCAGACCAGACTCCAGGATCCGGAACATAGGGCGGAAATTATTATTATTATTATCATTATTATTATTATTACGTTGCAAGCGTGTCTCATTATGTGTGTAATTGCACGATGTTATCAAACATTTAGTTCTATCAACGTCGTCGGCGATTAATGATTTCGGTGATGCAATTCAATGTATAATATTGAGTCATAGATCGCGTCATCAACAATTGTAACACGAGGATTGAACCTTAAAAGCTATACTCAATTTGCTGTAATCATCATTCATTCACACGCACGCACACGTGCACACACACACACACAAACGCAACCACTCACACAGACACACACGCTCATACATTCAATAGCGAGAAAACAGACACAAATATTATATTAACTGATTTGTACATGTGCAAACGTAACGATCGAAAGGTAATGCTAGTAATGTACTTCTAAACGATTATCTCATGGACGTGTCGCATTTGTCAGTTTCGCAAATAAGTACACAGGTTGGAACAGGCGAGGTGCTCGCATTAACGACGGGACTATACATAGACAGATTGTTGCTGAACCTAACTGTGCTGAACCTAACAATGTTTTAAGTTATGCGCGGAACCAGTCCAGTGTCCGTACAGCATTAACACTATTGAACCTAAGAGATGATATATCACTCAGTAGCCGTTGCAGGAAATTGTCAGTTGGTCCCAAACTTGCACGAAAAACCTTGGAGTGCAAATACATGTCGGAATATTGGATGAAGCATCTTATGAGTAGAAGCTCAGTTCTTTAGTCAAGCGATTGCTGATTAGGGTTGAGCAAAGTACGTCGTGTTACGGTTTAAAAAAAGTTTCTCGCACAAATGTTTTAGAAAACACACACAAACTAGACTGTCTTTCCACAAATGCTCTAGATAAAAAAATAGAAGAATAAATAATAACGATATTAATAGTATAGATTATGCTGCCGGAGATTCGTCAAGAGTTACGAAAGTTTGCCGGGATTACGACAGTGAAAGGCATCGGTCGGACGGTCAGGGCAAACAACGGAGTGGCACGCACCTGTTGGATCATCTTTCTTGTAGTCTGCTTCGCACTACTTGTGTTCCAGGTGAGAACATCTTTTTACTAGAGTAGAAGGAATCGTGAAACCGACCAAGAATCGAAAAGTGTTGAGTTTAATTGCAAGATCGTATTAAATTCCAACAATGGAAGAAGTAGGTGAAATATATCTAGCGTGGAGTTGAAATTCGATAAAATATGTTGAGAATTTCTAATGCAAAGCAGAATTGCTTGAATATTGATTCGAAGGCACAGGACATCGAACTATGATCATCGCGGAAACATTCATCGTTTAAGAAATCCAATGCTGTGACAAATGTTAAATGTTATAATTATTAGAGCTCAATGTTTCGAGCAAATGGCTACATGTAAATGTTAATCATTAAGCAATTGACATCGTCTTCAGACAATCAATTTCTCAGTCCATCTTCAAATTGAGATGATTCTCATTCCAGGTCGTGACCGTTTTGATGAACTACTACAGTTACGTCGTCGTTCAAAACATGGCCGCCGTTCAGACGCCTCCAAATTTCCCAGATGTCACAGTGTGCAACCTGTTTCCCATATCCGATCGACAGAACTTCGACGAGCGATATCGGAGTTACCTAAGGAGGCTCGACATTCTACGCAATCACCCACAATCACCCAAGAATTTGACGCTCAATGATGACTTCTGGCATTATCTTCGATCACTAATTGTCTTCAACATCAATATCATTGATCACCGCATCGGCGAAGATGAGAATCCAAACGAAGATGGATTCGTTTTGGAATCGTATCAGTACCAGTGGGATCTCTACAACGGAGTCCTCACTCCCTTAGCTCTCCAACATGACCGACCGCTACAGAAGTGCATCCGAATTCAGGCCAGCGTTAAGGATGTTGCGCTGGCCAGAATGATTTTGTTCATCGATGACTTCTGGTCAGAAGTCATTAACTCCTTCTTCAGCTGGACACGGATGCCCATGTCCACAGGAGTCCGCGTCATGGTCCACGCCCGTGGAACTAAGCCCGACGCGAAGACTTCAATTTTTGTTGCGCCAGGCTCTGATCTTACGATCACTGTGAAACAGTCGAATATAACTCGTCTCTTGTATCCCAAGGGTAACTGCACCGACCGGTTCCTGATGGATTCCGATCGATTGGATTCCGATCCATACAATCAGGCAACTTGCATTAGTCTCTGTCGACAGAATCAGACAATTCAAACTTGTCATTGCATCGATCCATTCGAGTTTTTCACTGAAGCGCAACTCCAATCAGTCAACGGAACATTTTGCTTGAACATCACGCAGTTCCTGGATGACGTGGTTCCTCCGAGCGACTCAATTATTCTCGATATCTGGAAAACGCTCTTGTGCAGCTGGTACTTTAATCCCGTGGAAGAAATCTGCGACTGTCCTGTGCCTTGCACTGAGGTCAAGTACGTTTTAAGTGTATCTGGAGCACGTTGGCCGAGTGCTGTGTATCAGCTGGCCTTCTACGATCGATATCTACAAAGAGACTCACACTTCGCTGCAAAGTTCGCCCCATACGATACTGTCATAGCTGAAGAGAGTCAGAGAGATGGGCCGGATACTCTGCAACGGGTTCGAGACCTTAAACTGATCGAGGACAACTTCCTTCAGGTGACAGTAAAGATGAACGAAAGAAGCGTCACGACTGTAACAGACATCTTGGACATATCGTGGGATACGATGGCTTCAAATCTCGGAGGTTCGCTGAATCTATGGTTAGGAATATCGGTTCTGACGGCCGCTGAAATCATCGAACTGCTCTATTCGTTGATCCAGATTCTATTGAACACAAATCGAACGGATGTGGAGGTTCCTCGAAAGGCTGAAGACGATGTGAAACCTCCAGCATCGAAATGATGCACAGCGTTAAATTATTCATGACTACATAGTTTTCCAATTGAATAACTTCTAATGATCGTCTTTAGAATTGGACTAATTTTCTGACGTTGAATTTGAGGTTTCTATGTTCTTGAATGGTTGGACCAGAGAATGAAGCTTAACATAAGCCTATGTAATTCAAGGTTTTGGTAAGTTCAGTGGCGTAACGGATGGTTTCAGCGACGAGGGAAAATTTTATTGACTGCACACCTTTCAATTTCATATTGACGTTGAATCATTCGTTTTGGAGTACTGTGCAATAATGCGTGTATGTTCACTGCAATTAAAAATATTTTTATTTCTTCCTGATTTTTTTCCATGGGGCTGCGGTCTGTAGCAAAAGCAAAATACCGCAATTTGTAAACATCTTTTGGATGAGCAATATTTATGAAAATTCAAGAAACTTGAACAACAAGGCAATAAGCGGTGAGAAGTAGGTTTTGCTTTTATCTAATGCAACACAAAGAATAACACAATCATTTACATAGAGAGACGATTGAGAAGGTTAAAAACGTCATAGGATTTAGGCAACTGGCAGCAAGTTAATTTGTTATGGCTTTGCAGATCAAAATGCATCGAACATTTTGTCCAAATCGATCTTGATCCAAACAATCTTTTAATGCTCAGAATCGCCAAATCACTCGACTGGTTCTGGCTAACTGTGTTTCGTGAATAGATTACACTCATCGTCAGCTTACTGAATTATTGGCAAACAGAAATAGAAATAGAAACGGTTAATTGAAGTTATGAAGAAACACTTGCAGATTATGAAATACATCATCACCACACGATAAAAAAAATTTCAATAAGTCCAGTGTGACTTGCGAACTGCCTACGACATTTTGGTTTCTGTTTTTAATGGCATCTTGCAGTCATTAATTGCTGGGTAATAATAATTTCCATCAATGTCACCTTCATAATAGTGTGCCAGATTTGTGTCAAGCAAATCGCCATTGGGTATGTGCCTTCTAGATCTAATGCAGTTTTATCGCGCAGACATCGAATGCCACAATGTCAAGATCCTGCACTTGGATAATAGAATGAAAAATTAAATTTATAAGCGCAACATCAAGGAACAACTCAACAGTAACTTTCCAAAGGAACCACCATTCATACCGAATAGGCTTCAAGCACTTGCAGAACAGCGAAGGAGACAGGGTGATTAGCTCGGTGTCCGACAATTTCTTCGTAAGCAATTCTTTCTAAAGCAATTCTTCGTAAAGTACATTTTTCGTAAAACAAGTATATTTGTTTCATCAATCCCGCTTCAATTTAGATATATATCGTTTCATCAATTCCGCTTCCATTTATGTATATTTCTGCTCATCAATCCTGCTTCCATTCAGGTACAGGCCCCTATTTCTTTTCATCAATCCCGTTTCCATTTAAGCATAATTCTTTTAATAAATCTTGTTCCAATTTAGATATATATCTTTTTATCAATTAAGTTTCCATTTGGGTATATTTAATCAATCCTGACTGTCTGTAGTCATATTATCTCAAACGACAGCAGTTCTCCTTTTAATAGTGAAATAGTCTTTGATGAAGGAAGCATCCGATGGTGGTTTACAGGGATTGCTTACTTACTTAAATATGGCAGACATAATATCATAAAGGATTGCAATGCCGAATGACGCGTTGCAGCATCGCGATGACGTGTCTTCATTAAAAATTCATTGTCTACTCTTTAATACCAAAGCAGTGAACAGTAATCCAGCTCAACTATCAGCGTCATCTATCGCTATCTGGATAACAACAATACGTCACACGGACGTCGATCTCATAATACCGGATTTCGACATATGTCATGCCGATATATTATTCTTACTGATGCTATTTAACTGGGGTTTTACCATGTGCTCTAAAAGCGTGAATGCCTTGACGGTGGAGAATCGGTGTGGATACAACATCTGAGATTTACAAATATCGAACTAGTCTCTCGCAGGTTGAAGCTTTCGATAATAGACGGTAATTATATCGCCAACGGGCGTATCCCACCTCCACCCCATACTCTCAGTTTCGTTGATATCTAAATATCTACTAGGCTGGCTTTAATGACTCATTGTGCGTCAGCAAGAGTCATTAAGTATGGAAAGTCCTGGTTCTGTGAAAGCCTCCTTTTGTTTCTGGAACGTGTGTTATTGGCGAACGAAATGAACAAACTATGGAACGTCGAACATCAGTAGGATAATCGTTCGCGGCTGTCGACGACGAGTTCGACGGTTTTGTGTGCGCAGAGAGATATCGTTTTCAATTTTTATGTGTTGGTATGTCGATAATGTGACCGCGAAACGCGCTAATTTCTGCTTTTGTGGGTGAGTCCGTCGTGCCTATTTGACGATGGCCCTTTGAAAGCGCGGCGTCCCAGTGTTTCATACAAAGGCGAGCGGTATGAATTTATTCATGTGTGGCTTCAGCGACGCTACACAGAGCTGAATACAAGCGAGGGCTATTCATGTCGTAAACTGTAAATGTACACGTTTTCCAGAGCGACCGCACTCCAACGACTTTGTCAGTTTCGCGATGAATTGTTCCGATGGGATAGTTCAGCATGGCTACGGCTGTCCGTTTGTATGAGTGACAGACCATTTTAGGTCCCCATTTGCGGAGACAGTACTGGCACCACATTGATGTTGGACACATTTAGTGAGAATTGCACCCGTCATCCTCGAATGTAATTAGTGTCCATGCAAACGGTTTTGGCTTGTTGTGATAGGTATGTCGACATTTTGATATTCAAGCACCCCCGCCTCTAATACGGAGAGCACGAGTTCGATCTTACACTACTAAGACTATCACTAGGAAGGCGTTTAGCAAGCCCAGCTTCACTTCCAGCTGTTCGATGTTGTTTCATTGATGGTTTGTAGTGCCGTCTCCTTGGGTCTGCCCCACCTACCTTCTGGCCCTCTGCACATGGGTTTCCTCTATTCTGCACCGGGCTTTCCTTCATACCTCTGCCCGCGGACTGCTGGTGGTTACCGCTCTGCCACTGCCCAATCAAGGAGCTTTGCCTACGTGGGTGTAAACCAGATGGAACAGCCTCCCCTTCCTATTGGGGAGAAGCTGCTCTCTCTTCCCTAATATGGCTTCCGGAGGCGTGTGAAGACTTTCCTATTCTCCGTATAGCTATATGTTAAGTCGCTTGCGCCTCTCATAGCGAGTGGCGCTATATAAATGTTCTGTTACACTACATGTGCACCTCAGAATTCCTAAACGAGGGTGATATTAAGTAAATTTCAAAATTAAATCTCATTAATACACAGTCCGAGAGTTATATGTCCACATGAAAATGTGATTAAATAACTGCAAATTACTTTCACAATTAGTGTAGCTACGATTCTAATGATAAAGTAGGAAAGGCGGATTTTACCACTCGACTTGGTTCGTGTGCAAAATGCAGACGACAACAAATCAAGTGCATTGTTTGCTGTAATTGGATTGGGCAGTGAGTGAAAAATACGACATCTGATAAACCTGATTGGGAGTAAATATCTGAACTTCAAATTGACTGAATTCCATGAATTAATCAGATTGATCCGCGAGCAACCACGCGACATTAAGTGAAACTGGTTTGCTAAAACAATTATGATCAGATTGGGTCGCATGCAAATCTTACGATATCAGATTAAATAAAGCACTTTACGTAATTATCTGGGAATGAGACCGTGCGTAAACTAATAGGCTATTACCTAATGCTAAATCGTTGCTAATATTGCTATTATCAGCGCACGAAAACAAATCAATATCATCATGAGCTTGGATTTCGAATGGCTCTTTACAACTTTGGTTTTCAGTTTACCAACACAGTCAATTTACATTACAATCAACCACACAACAAGAAAGACTTAGGCCCAGCATTATAGGCTCACTTTTGTATTAGATGATTGATAAAATCAGCCACAAAAATAATATTATTATTAGAATGTTTTTGCATTGATCAATCGCAAAAGGCTATTTCAGAGCAGAAGATTTCATAGATTCTTCCACCTTTCTAGGAACCTCGACATCAGTTCGATTTGTGTTCAACAGAATCTGGATCAAGGAATAGAAGAGTTCAATGATTTCTGCGGCCGTCAGAACCGATATTCCCAACCATAGATTCAACGATCCGCCGAGATTTGAAGCCATCGTATCCCATGACATGGCTAAGATATCGGTTACAGTCGTGACGCTCCTCTCGTTCATTTTAACTGTCACTTGAAGAAAATTTTCCTTGATAAGCGTAAGGTCTCGAACACGTTTCAGGGTCTCAGTACCGTTAAGGAAACGTTTCTCAGCTTTGATGGTCTCGTAGGCGGAGAACTTCGCTGCGTAGTGACTGTTTCCTCGTAGATATCGATCGTAGAAGGCCAACTGATATATCGAGGTGGGCCATCTCGCTTCACTAGCGCTAAACTCGTAGTTAATTTCCGAACACTGAACAGGACAATCGCAGATTTCTTCTTGGGGATTGACGTTCCACCAGCAATTGAGCAAGTTCCAGATTTCGTCGATTACCGAATCGTTCGAGTTAGTCAGGTCACTCAAGAACTCTGAGACGTTCAAACAAAACGTTCCATTCATCGCTTGAATTTCCGCTTCAGTGTAGAATTCGAAAGTATCTATGCACTGACAAGCCTGATTGATCTGACGCTGACGGCAAATGCTGATGCAAGTCGCCTGATCATAAGGAAAAGAATCGAAACGGTAGGAATCTATCTGGCGTCGGTTGGTACAATTGCCTCTGGGGGACGACAGTCGAGTGATATTCGTTTGTTTCACGGTAATTGTTAGATCAGTGCCGGGCGCAACAAAAATCGATGTCTTCGTGTCGGGCTTAGTCCCACGGGCGTGAACCATGACGCGGACTCCTGTGGACATGGGCATCCGTGTCCAACTATAGAAAGAGTCGACGATGTCAGACCAGAAGTCGTCGACGAATAGCATTAACTTGACAAGCGCAGTGTCCTTAAGGACGGCTTGAATTCGGACGCACTTCTGAAGCGGTCGATCGTACACGAGAAGCAAGGGGCAGTCGACTCCATTGTAGAGGTCCCACTTGTTCTGTCGACACTCGACGACGAAACCGTCCTCATTCGAATCGCCTTTTTTATCGATGAGACGATCAAGAGTATTGACGTTGTAGACGATCAGAGAACGAAGAAAGTACCAGAACGCATCGTTGGTTCGAAAATTCTCAGGTGACCTCAGGCTACTACGTAGGAAATCAAGCCTCTTCAAGTAGCTCTCATATCGTCCGTCGAAGTTCTGTCGATCAGATATCGGAAAGAGGTTGCAGACGGTGACGTCAGGAAACTCTGGCGACGTCTGAATGACGGCTGAATTTCTGATGACGACATAGCTGTAGTAGTTGGCAACAACGGTCACCACCTGAAAAGGAAATCGTCGAATGGCTAAAAGTTTTGAACGCAGGTGAAGCCGCTATATCAAATGATTTAACAATCAGCTCTACGTATGTATTCGTGATCAGATGTTCGCATTTTCTACTTGATGCTTGTGAATGCTGTGTTTATTTTATTGTAGTTTTTCTGTCTGGTAACAATCTCTGTGCATTAATGTGGTATGGAATTTTCTGAACCGAAACTAAAATGTTATTTTTGTGTTGAAAAACTGTAAAATTCATACACTTGAACGCACTTGAGATGTTCCATTGGGCTCATTGAATAACCTAAATAGTGTATTAGTAGGCAACGTGATTCAGCTACGGTTAATTGGACTAGAATCGGGGTCAGAGGGAGACATAGAAGAGACCGATGAATCCTGGCAGGGACAGAGAGATATTCAGTGAAACATACAGAGCTATAAATGGACAAATGAAGAGAGACACAGAGGCACCGATAGATGTACTCTGAGATACAGATTGACCGCGGAAGAGCAACAGAGAAAGAGAAAAAAGAGTGATAGGAAAAGAGATAAATACAGAGACAGATACAGATACAAAGAGTGAATGACCAGGAAAGACAGAACATAATACTCTTGCTCCATAATTTACCACTTGACACTTGGCATCTTCCACTTAGCGCGCCACCCTTTATAATCACCATTCTTCAATTTTCTTCTCCAATTTCTACGCAAAGAAATTCGTGTGCATTGTGTGACTGTCTCACACGTGATGCTTGATACTCTAGTAAAGGGAAGCACTCACCTGGAACATGAGCAGCGCAAAGCAGAAGACGAGGAAGAACACCCAACAGGTGCGTGCCACTCCGTTGTTTGCCCTCACCGTTCGACCAATGCCTTTCACCGTCGTACATTCAGCGAACCTTCGCAGCTCTCTACGAATCTCGGGCAACATGCTCTCTGGTAAAAAGAAATCCATTATGCATGCTGAGTAATTGAGATTACTTTTATCACCAGCAACGTCAACAAATATGAGTCCGAGATAATTATATCTGTGTGCAAATGATGTGTCCATTTTGGGATGTATTCTTGCAGGGTGTCCATTTTATATTTGTTGTTGTAGTTTAACATTTTTATAGCGCCATTATGAGATTCATGAGCCTATCCAGACCCAAAGACCGACAATAACACATACTAATTAAGTGCTAACGTCAAAAAATATGAGTCCGAGACATTTGTGAGCAGCTGATCTGTCCATTTGGGAATCGGGATGCATTCTGGAAGGGTGTCTAATCTTTAATTGTAGTTCAACATTAGTATTGCGTCACTCAGAGATTCAGAGGCGCTTCAGACCAAAATCAGTATTTTACATAATAAATAAGACAGTCTTCAGAGGAAGAGGAAGGCTGAGGAGCTCAAGTCACAGTTCTTGCGGAAGATGGTTCCAACTGGGCAGACATTCTAACAGGTTGTCCATTTGATAGATTAGTAAAAATACAAATAGGAGATTCTCGTTGAAATATCGATGACAATGACATGCATTCTCCTTCATATAAAGTTATACACAGATTTTAAGCAAATTCGTTAAATTTACATTAAATTGTTAAAAGCTTATTGTCAACACTGAAAGCTTTCCGCGGAACTCTTGTCTTCACCTCACGGAATCTTAGGGTTCTGCGGAACACATTTTGAAGCGTTGGCTAGGTTATATCGGTGACAGATCACGATCCCAGGAGGAGAGAGAAAGCAGACAGAAAGGCATTTATGGTGGATGGTGTTCAGAGTTAAAACGGCGGTGGGTGAGGTGAAGAGGAAAATCCGGTATTTTAGATTTTGTGAATGAAAAATGTTGTACCTGTGGCATGAGGTGAGGCGTTGGTCAGTTCGTGGGGATAGAACAATGACAAGGATTAGATAGAAGGATTACATCTCTTGATGTATTATATGAAGACGTGACAATATCGGTGGTGGGCAGAGATCACGATCCGAGGATCCTGCTTAACCATAAAACCATAATATTTATTTTTTCTCAAAGCAACAAAACATAACATCAGAAACACATTTTCACAATGACAAAGGAGCAATGGAAAAGGATACCCTGAATAATAATAATAAAAAGAATATTAATAATAATAGAAATAATAATAATAATAATAATAATAATAACAATAATAATAATAATAATAATAATAATAATAATAATAGCAAAAACCACGCCAATTTATAAGGCGCCGTAAAAGCGGCCCTAACCACTGTAAGGGCGCCGTACAACCTATAAAGTGAGAACATGAAGGGACAACAAAGGGGCTACCTATGAAGGGACAATAGTCCCGCTATCAGGGTCACTCTTTTATTAAAAGAATAAGTGTACACTGTACGGACGGTTGGTTGAAAGCATTGCAAAAAGTAAATTAATTAGAGATTTAATTAGTTAACCAAGACCTGGCTAATGGTAAGCATCTTTACGGTTTGTGTTCCAAGTATACCTGACCAATTCGCGCATGCTCACCAGAGTGGTGGCAACAATATTAAGTTTAACTAAAGAAAGGCAAAGATCAAATGCCAAGTTTTGCCGCAGTAGCATCGTCTACTTCTAAGGTGCCATTCTAAAGGCATGCGTAAGACACCAGCTTATTCATGAGCGGTGCGTCGAGTCGGAGGGCTTGTGCATAATCTTGGTAGTCCGAAGTAGATCAGAGACCGTTGTAGCTGTTAAAGTAGGTGCTGTCTAGGTCAAGAGTTAGAAGGTGCCGGATAAAGTTAATTGGGTGTGAATATGCTAAGACGTGAGACTTCAGTTTTGAGTGAAAAGCCGGAGGTCAAGGATAGAGAAGCCTGAGGCACTTGGTGGTTGGTGATTGACAATGATGTTGGATGTACCGAAGAGGTGTTGGCATTGAAGACGAAGATTTTAACTGAAGCACGAAAGGCAGCCATTAGTAAATCGTTTTGCCTGGCAACTATATATATCCTGCAAAATCTCGACCCTGAACTAAACTCTTTAAGCACGTCCTTAAGCGCCAGCTACCTGCGTAACGTGTTTAATCGAAATTTGTCACTAATTGGCAAATCCAGTTTCTCGACCGCCCGACTGCGTAATGTCGCAAGATCTCAAAGACGTTTTACGTATAATTGAACAAGCAACTGGTTTAATACCTGACTGTTTCTTGCGGCATTCTGTTAGCGACACGGCTTAATAGAGAAGTTGAAGAAACTGCGACACATATAAATGGTAGACGCTGAAACGCTCAGAGCTAAAAATAATCCTCCGAGCCAGTGTCTGCACAGGAAGACTTCATTTTCAATGATTTTCTGAATCCATCTGACGCTTGCGTGCCTCTGCGCGCGTGTTTTTCTGTCGGTTTTGTGCTTGTAACTTTTTGCCTGCGTTTCTAAATGAATTTGCGCGTCAATTTTGGATGTTGACTCTATTTCACTCCGTTCAACTACCAGTTATAAAGAGGGTGGCCTCGCCTACAGGATCTATAGGTCCCTTGTTGGAATGTCCTCCCTATTGATATTGATTTTAATGTCTAAATTTTTGATTCTGTTTGTCTGTACAATGAAGTCAATAAAAAGAATGTGTCATTGTCGTTGTCATGTTGGTTTGTGTGGATATGTGGGTTAATTTGTGTGTGTGAGTTCATGTGTATATGTTTGTAAGTGCGTCTTAGTGCATCTGTGCTTATTGTCCATGTATATAGGCGTGTGTGTAGGTGTACGTGTGTGTGTGTTTGCATAGGTGTGTGTGTGTGTGTGTGTGTGTGTGTGTGTGTGTGTGTGTGTGTGTGTGTGTATGTTCCTCGAACTAGAACAGATATGGCTCAGTCTCGATCCTTTACTTCCATTGGTCCCTCTCTGTGTAATGCGCTTTCTCCATCTGTTTGACAAGGATGTTGGATGAACCGAAATTATCTGAAATTCAATCTGGCAATCTCTTATCCTATTTTGGTTACCTGAAGACCTAGGCCTACTTCTACTCGCAGGGCAGCGCTTATGAATGGTTCACCACACTAGAGGCGCTCTATAAATACTTTAATACAATACAATATGTGTGTATGTATGTGTATATATAAATATGTATGTTTGTGTGTGTGTGCGTGTGAATGTGTCAGCTCTCGTTGTTTCCATCTACTGGGTCAATTGACGAAAGCGTCGTCTTTCAGGCACCAGTTCGAGGACTGCTGTCTGCATTTGTGATGATGTCTTTGTGTAAATCGAGACTTGACATAGCCTGACCCAATCGAAACTGCGAGGATCATAGATGTCTCTTCAATCAACCTTCTGCCTCTTCACGAAGGCCCACTTTTTGCAGACGTATGCGTTGATGCATGCATGACATTGTATGTGTGTGTGTATGTATATATGTATGTGCTGATGTATGTGTGGATGTATGTGTGTGTATATGAATGTTTGTATGTGCGGGTATGTATGTACGGGTATGTATTTGTGCATGTATGTATGTGTATGTGTGTGTGTGTGCATGTATGTGTATAGTCGTGTGTGTATGTATTGTATGTGTGTAGGTGTATGTAAGTAAGTATGTATGTATGTATGTATGTATGCATGTACGCATGTATGTATATGCGTATGCATGTATGTGTGTCTAGGTGTTGTGGGTATCGAATTGCGTCGTGTCTAAATGTCCATTGATCACCTCTCACTATTTTGCTATCGATTATTCAGAGGCGCTTTCTGTCTCGATGCAAAGACTTCAAGCTGCCCTACATTTAAAGTGACCTCCCATCAACCTGAAATCCAATTCTTACTATCTGTATCTAATTTCATATTTACTGGGCTATGTTTACATTTATTTCACAGTTTTATTGCTCACATATAGATTCAAGCGAATAATAGACATTTAATTAATATTTAATCTCGCATGCAATAGAATTTGTCATGTTGGCTAAACCTCTTCTGGTTTGGCCAAAAGGACAATTTCATGTGCAGTCCGATTTGCCGGCTGACAGACCGAAGTAGCGAAAGACCGATTAAAAAACCGAACGACCGATTAACTGACCAGATTGCCAAAAGACTGACAGATTGACAGACCTTATAACAGGTCGAATGACAGAATGACGGATGCCCAAAATAATATCGAACCGAATGACTAAGCAAATTTCTCACTTAACACGTAATACCCCCACCTACACCTCGCCTCAGTGACTGCCCGTCATTCTCATTATCTCCCTCCACCACATTCTCGACTCCTTCCTTTTTCTATTTCTTTCCACCATCTCCTTCCCTATCTGCTTCATCCTCTTAATTCTATTGTTGACGTTCTCGTTCTTCTTTTTCTTATTCTTATGTTCTTCTTCTGTTTCTACTTCTTCTTCTCCATCACTTCATTTTTCTTCCTCGTCATCTTCTTCCTCAGCATCATCATCTTCTTCATTATCTTCTTATGCTTCGTCTTCTTTTCTTCTCCTTTAACTTCATTTTCGTTTTCTCGTGCTTTAACTTTTTCTCGTTTTCTTCAACTTTTTTCTTCATCTTTTCTTTCATCATCAATACCATCACTATTAATAATTTCATCGGCTTCTTCCTCTCCATCCCCTTCTTCTTCTTCCTTCTCCACTTTCAATTCCACCTCCTGGCGCACACACAAACAACGTTCCCTCTTCTCCTCTTCCATCACTTTCTTCCTACTCCAATTCCTCTACATCCTTCTCCTACATCTGCCATCGCCTGCTCTTCTCCTCTTCCTTCGCCCCTCATATTCCTTCTCTGCTTTCTCCATCAATCCTCTTTCCCTTCTCGTCGCCTTCCCATGTCCCCATCGTCTCCTCTTCCTTACTGGCCTCACTCCCTCTCCCTAAGCAGTCCTCGTCTCATGACGGATCGGCCGACCAACGGACCGGTGACCGGCGCAGTGGCCTCCCTCGCCTTCCACGAGGGAGGGTCATTGGGTGGATTGGACACAGGAAGGGAATGGACGTGGCCTGGTCAACGTGTCGCAGACAGACGTATATAAGTGGTCAACTAATGAAACGTAACGAACAGGAATGACGGATGATTGCATTGTGACTGACAGATGACGTATTGGACACACACTCATACACACACACACACACACACACACACACACACACACACACACACACACACACACACACACACACACACACATACAATCACACGTTCATAACACATGCGCTTTCACCTATGGATACATTCATGATAGCTTACATTACATCTATATATGTAATGTAGAATGAGATCGACTTAATGTAAGCTTCAGTAACCTTGGGCCAAAGAGGAAAAGAGCAGGAAAACGATTGAAAAGGAACAACACGGAACATCAAATTATGGACAGTCGGACAGACTAAAAGACGAACAGACAGATAGACAGAGACGGACAGAGACAGAAGGAAACAGATGGAGATAAACAGATATATAGGAATAAGGAAATAGGGAAGAAAAAAGAGATACATACAGACAGGTAATAGAAACAGACAGAGAGATAGACAGATAGAGACAGAGACAGACAGCGAGAGATAAAGAGAATGAGAGAAAAACTGAAAGACGGAAGTAGGAGAGAAGAGAGCGAGAGAGAAACTTAAGGAGGAAGATAGAGTGACACAAAGGGGCAGAGACACAGAGCAAGACAGACAACAAATAGTAATACCGCTTTAACTCTGAGCCGCCCGAATTGTCGTCGTTACCAGACGATCGCATCTCAGTTCAAAATCCTCACCCGAACAGGTACACGGCGCGAGTACACGGAGACACCTGTATTGGCAAAGCAGTTATTCACACCTGTTGGATGAAGCATCGGTGCCAACGTTGAGACTCTGAGAGTTAGCTCGTCAACCAATCTGCTGGCTGCACTCCTTGCTGTCACTTTGACAGATGACAGCGCTCGGTGAACAGACCTGGTCTACGGTAATTGATTGACAGGTGGGTGGTGGAAGCAATGACATCAGTGAAGACACTGAACGAGTTTCCGTCGGCGTTGCTACTGACGTGAATGAAGCTGGAGCGCACAGGCTACGTCAATCAATCGTTCATAATTTATATAGGGCCCCTCGGAGATTAGTACTCAGAAGCGTTCTCGACTCAGAATTAAGATAATAGGTTTGATTCCTAACCCAGTTGATGTGGATAGGCCGAGATCGATAGGACACCCGGATGCATTAATACACACATGCATACACGCACACACACATACATACATACACACAATCACACACACACACACAAATATGTATGCATACATACATACATACACACACATGCATAAAAATAGACATACATACAGACATACACACATATATACATACATACATGCAAACATACATATACATACATACACATACATACATACAGACATACACACATACATACATACATACATACATACATACATACATACATACATACATACATACATACATACATACATACATACATACATACATACATACATACATACATACATACATACATACATACATACATACATACATACATACACATACATACAGACATGCGCACACATACATACGTACATACAGACATACATACATACATACATACATACATACATACATACATATATATTGACACGCATACAAGCATGCATACATACACTGTACATATGTATGCACATAAATACATCCAAGCATACATACACACTTGCTTTGCGTTTTACTATGTACATACGTACAGACAAACATCTATGCAAACAGACAATCGCCTAATCTACTGACGGCGATGATCGGGAGCAAACAATTTTCACATCTTTTTTTACATTTATAACAAGCTGATTCATTAACTTTCAATAATGAAGATAAATTACGTATAACCATGACTATAGAATTTAAATTTTTTTTAAAGTCCTATAAAATAATATTTTTAAATAGAGGCAAAATTTAGATTGGAGCGACATGCATGTTTAAGAGTAAAACGTGTAGACGGGATTTTTACGAGTAACCATTTTTACAGCGTGGATTCCTGGCGCCTGCCATTTGCCATTTGCCACAGTAGCCCCCCAGACTCCAAAACTCTTGTTACACGCATCACATGGCGCCGGCCAGCCGCACCGGGCAGCGTACGAAAGTACTAAGCGCCACGACATACCTTAGAGAAATTAAATCTGCCTCTGATAGTCTGCATCGTTCAGATACGTGAAGCTGACACCTCATGTAATTCGATTTCCATGCGGTGCTAGCATTCACATCTGGACTTTAGCAACAAATTCCTTAAAACGACATTAAGATACATACGTAACGCCACTCTATGCAATTTACCTTTACATAAGTCCATCTAATGACCGACTGAAACGACACGGGATCCGCTAATATCCGAATGGCGCGTGCCGTGAGGCGGGAAATCTCGGGCTTAATACCCGCCATTAGCCGCGCGTTAGAGACATTAAGAGGGTGAGATTGAACCAATAAATAAGTGCACGGTTGAACAGACTGACAAGCAGGCAGGCAGATAAGTAGACAGAGATAAACAGACCGAGACAGATAAACAGACAGAGGCAGACAGATTGATAGACATAAATACACACAGACAAAGAATGGTGGGAAGAGTGCAATTGCAGTTGATATCTGCATTGTGATGTATCAGCTCCGCTGGCGCCTCTGGTGATAGAGGCTCTGAAACAATGAGTACATCGACCGTAAACTGTCAGTGGTTGGCTCCAGCGTTGACGGACAGAGTATTGTCCAACGGCTGTCGTATGCCGAGGTTAAGAAACATGAAGTTGTCGATACATGATTCCATCTATCTGTATCTCTACTTGCTAATCAATCAATCAATCAATCAAGCAATCAATCAATCAGTCAATCGTCAGTCAGTCAGTCAGTCGGTCATCTGTCTGTCTGTCTGTCTGTGTGTCTGTCCGTCTGTCTATCTATCTATCAATCCATCCATCAACCAATTTATCTATTCATCCATCTATCTATCTGACTATCTATCCCGTATCTATCCGTCTCCATCTATCCGTCCATCCATCTAACTTCACCTATTTTCCTGCTCCTACTTATTTACTGATTGGCATCAATCTGGGACTAATATTAGTCCCAGATATCAATAGTTTACTCCCGTGAATAGCATGACGGTCAATTGATTGGTTATATCGATCGGACGGCAACGCATACATATCATTCGCTAGAGGGCGCAAGTGGCGAAGAAATCTCAGCACTTTCTCAATACCATCTGAACTTATCTGGCATTTCCAATTTCATTCAATGGTCATGCTGTGCTCTCTTATTTTCAATAAGCCATGGGGTTCTATATACCTAATAATTTTTTATTGTATTCAATAAAACACAGTAGGCCTCTTTCTTTTATTTGGAATTGGCAAGCCCAGTTAACAAATATACTGGCACCAGTGAGTCACAAATAGCGAAAAGCCATCTGGATGGCATAAATCAACGATAGGCCTAACAGCTAACCTACTCGAGATGGACCAGCCAGAATTCATTTTACCATACTCAGCAAAACGAATTATAACCAATATACATATACAAAGTTCTAACATATAAATAAAACACTAAACAAACAGAAGAACAAAACCTACAAGCCTTCCGTAAACCTAAAACAATATCTGGTAGACATTTTGTCTCACTACTTTAAATATAGCTGTCTCACAAAGCAGAAGTTCAATCGACCGCATGTAGATTCCCCCTACGTACATTTGAACAGACACTGCTAATGTTACCCATTATGACAGTCAAAGCTTATGTCTTATTTACGCTTATTTTTGTCTACTCTGGGCAGAGTCCTCCATAGTAATTAACTCCTACGAAAATTCGTGGAAGAAAACTTCACGATGGTCATTCTCTGTCATTATAGAACTCGGAATTTGCATGGTTTTCGTTAGTAAAAATGTGCAACAACCTGAGTTTTCACTCATGTTAACATACTTTGAACAACCTAATGTTTACATATTCAATTACTTGATACCGAAATTTTCTAAGTTTTTATATTAATTTCTCAACACGCAATAGATAACAAAATAACAGGCCTATGCTACTCTCATTTTCGAGTACAGTACTAGAAAAATACGTAAAATACGAACAGCGCAGATCGAAAAATATAAGTTAAATCAGAGATAAATATCTTACTCAATCAGAATCCAGGAAATTGGGTCAAGTCAAGCACAATGAACACTGATCCCAAAAAGTACAACAGTCTACCGCAAGGATCGTTACAATTAAAGCCAACCAATCAAGAAATAGTGTCACTGTCAGCCAACCAGTCCCGTTTAACGGTGTTAAGTTGACCCAGTTTACTGAGACTTTCACAAATAATAAAACACCACTCAAACAACTAGGTCAAGCAATTACGTCATTAGAAGATCTTTACACCACTGGCGATAGATAGGGATAAAATAATCTCATTAATTCGAACTGAAATAAACGCAGTATGATTACAATTCACAGCCTGAAAGGATCATCACAGATTATTCAGGCAGTCAAATTACATTCTAAGACAGCGTATCCACCACACTGCCCATTTTACCAATGCCATCTGGCGAAAAGAAAGGCTGAGTCGACTTTAGGGGAGGGGTACAGCAGGGATCGATCATAAAATCTTCTGCGCTTAGCGCCTGAGTGCGGCCATTTTCCTAAAGCCCTCTCATAAACCCATAGATGATGTACTAAGGGTTTTCGTAACTGCTTGTATAGAGTAATCTAGTTCGCTCTGTAAAATGCAACAGATTAACGGCTAATAATAATCCATACTGCACATTGTATTCGGTCCAGCTTGTATAAAACAGAGAAACTTTATAAATCACCCTAAAAATTCGTACAAGCTACGTAGCCCTTCGTTTGAACTGCTCAATGCAGGGGCGTGTGAACGACTTCGACCAACCACAACAGTACACAAATACTCCTACGGTACTGAGTACTCATAATTAGGAGACAGTCCTGGTGGTGATGATGATGACGACGCCAATGTCCTCGCTAGATGTTCACCACTCAACGGTTCAATCCCGCGACTATCGCACCGAACACAACGATTTCGTCAGCTGTTTCGCGAGTTCCTTGCTCTTGGAATTGTTCCTCGCCGTGAACATGTGCTTACTTACGTCGCAGCTCGAAATCGCTCTGAGCTCGACCGCATTCAGATCCTTGCCCACCCCAACAGTGAACATCTCAATATCGTGGATGTTCTTCGCCTCCTGCACTGCCTCCAATGTCTGCTCGAGGTCTCCAGATGGGCCGGTGGTCAGGTAGACCCCGATCCTCTTGCGGCCAGGTCTCCCCTTTGTGGTAAGCTTCCCCGTCATTGCACGGATGAGGTCTGCAGTGGACCCCTGTGGGACCGAGGCCTGATCGTTCAACATGGAGGACTTGCCGTGGGAGCGGTTACGAAGGTGGTGGGCAGTCTTGGCGCAGGACTGGACAAACTGGACACGCATCTGACCATTGTCCATGTCGATGTGCTCGACGGCGCTTCGGACTGTCTCCAAAAGGTGGCGCCTGTGACGCTTGTCACGTGACTTAGGGTCGATGATGAAGACGACGTCTAGTGGCGTCTTTGGTCGACAGGCTAAAAGATAATGAAATTGTTATCGTTATTATTATAATTATAATTTTTATTTTGTTGTTGTTGTTATTATTATTATTATTATTATTATTATTATTATTATTATTATTATTATTATTAGTATCAGTATTATTATTTCTGTTATTATTATCATCATTATTATTTTTATTAAAATTATTATTACTACTATTTCTAATAATAATAATAATAATAATAATAATAATAATAATAATATTACTATTATTACTGTTATTATCATCATCATCGTCGTTTTCGTCATCGTAATTGTCATCGTCATCACCATCAGTATCGCTATCATCATTATCATCATCGGCATCATTATCATAATTATTATTATTATAATTAGTATTATAACTAGTATTAATATTATTTTTATTGTTACTGTCGTTGTTGTTGTTGTTGTTGCAGTTGTAGTTGTAGTTGTTGTTATTATTATTATTATCGTCATCATTATCATATGCGTTGTCAACTTCATCATCATTAATGTTATTAAAACATTAGTAGAGCCGAGTAGGATAGAATTGAGTAGAATATTGAAGAATATAGCGCAGTCATTAGAGTAGTGCAAATCCCAGCAGAGTAGTTTTAGAATAGAAGTGCTAAGACGAATAGGATGAAATAGAATAGAGTAGAGGTGAGTAGAACAGAATAGAATAGGTATACAGTTAGAAGCCAAACTTCAAACTTGCCTTCGCTGCTTCCCTTTTCATGTTTGCTGACCCCATTATGTCCTGGTTTCTTCCCGTTCTTTCCACTTCCACCTCCTTCCCTCTGTGAATCCTCACCGACCCCCTTTCGTTTCGTCTCTCCCCCCTTTGATAAATCTCTGCCATTCGTTGACTCTCCGGGATCGACCTCGTAATCAGAATCCGACCCAGGACTTGGCACCTGCGTCCCGTTCATCGGCGCGACGTTCTTGTCCCTGACCCATGACCCGTCTTGCCTGACGTCCGTCCACTTCCCACCCGTCTTCGGCCTCCACTGCTTCGAGACTTTATCGTACTCCCAAGAGTCGTTCCCACTGGATGGTGTTCCCTGGGTTCCATTGACCTCCATCTGTCCCAGTTGCCCTTCCTTTCCTCCAAGAGTCTGTTCCTTGTCGTTTGATCCATCCTGTCCGGATCTATGTGGATGCCCACCTCCGTTGCCACTCCCTTTCTGGATGAGCTCCTCGTCCGCACCGGAACCCATATTCCCCTGCGATGACTTGGATATTTCCTGTTCGTTCACGTGGTTCGCCTTGTGTCCTGTTTCCGGTTTAGATCGAAGGGATCCAAGGAACTCCTCCACCGTTTCATCCCTGTCTGTGCCCGAGTGACCCAGGGTCTCCTGAGCGGAAGTGGACCTCGGTCCCTCCAGCTGCGGTGTCCGTCTGGCCAGTGGGTTCTCTGTCGACGGAGCAACAGTTGCCTCTGTTGTTGTCGTTGGTGTTGTCCAAGTGGTTGCAACGGTTGTCGTTGATGGGGTTGTTGGAGGATCGGTGACTTGAAAAACAGAAGGGAAAATGAATCAAGTCAACGATATCTTGATAACGACGACGACGATGATGATGATGGCAATAATGACAGAGAAAATGGTCGCTAAGGTGATTGTCATGGTGTTGATAACGATAATGTCAATCCTGATGACAATGATTGCGCTCCTGAGTAGGTTTCTTGAAGGGGCGCTATATAAGTGCGCATAATGAATGAATGAATGAATGAATGAATGAATGAATGAATGAATGAATGAATGAATGAATGATTGTATGCATTTTACTTAGATGTCCTTTCGTTGTGCTCAATTTAAACATATCGAATTGAATTGAAACAGAAATACATGGCATAGGTTCCGTACCTGTGCACGCCTTAATGGCCAGCAGCTCCTTGATGTTGTCCAGTCCCGCGTAGCTATCGACCTTGAATGTGTAGTATTTGGACGGCGGACTCGCAATACCCTCGAGCTCAGCGAGGTCTATGCTCAGTCCAACGCCCACGGCAAACAGATGGATGCCCGCATTCCTGACTTTCTCAGCCTCGGCACTCGTCTTCGCCGGCTCATCGGAGTTCCCGTCAGTGATGACTATCCCGACTCGGGTGACATTGGCCCTCGCCCCGGAAGACGGACTGAACCCCCGTTCCCTCATCCTCCTCAGGGCCTCCGGCGTCGACGTGTGGTAGCCTCCCATCTGGCGGATGTTGTCTATGGCGGCCAGAATGTCAGATTTCGTCGAGTAGTAGTTTAAGTTGAACTGGACCTGCGGATAGTCGGCGTAGGTGATGACGGCGATCTGCGTGTGGCTCGGACCGATGCGGAACATCCGGCTGAGTTCCCTGATGAAGGCGATCTGGCGGGCGAAGTCAGGGCGCCAGATGCTGTTCGAGGCGTCAAGGAGGAAGATGACGTCCGCAGGGTTACCACCGTCTGAACAGTCTGAATAGTGAGGGCATTCGGTGAGTCGTTATGCTGTGTATCGGAATAGGAAGAGATGCGGGGAGTAGGTAGGAAGACGGATAGATGGATGAGAAGGAGGAGGAAGTGGAGGAGGAGGAAGTGAAGGAAAAGAGATGGTGGAGGAGGATGGCAATAAGGGAGGTGGAGAAGTGTAGGAGGTGGACGGTTCGAGGAAATGGAAAGCATGTAGTGAAGTGGAGGTAAGACGACGAGGATGGGAAGGGGAACAGGAAGAGGAGAATGTGGAGGAGAAAGTGTGGAAGAAAGAGGTGGATGATTTAATGGGTAGGAAGAATGTGTGGTGAAGAAAGATGAGGTCAATGCAGAGAAATATTATGAAGAACAAAGGAGATTCGAGATGGGAGTCGTTCAATTGAACTATATCTTTGTGGCGACGATGAGTGTGAACGATTGCAAAGTGATACGGGTGAATAGTCTTAACTTCTAAAACGACACTCGGTAGTCAAGCCATGGCACCAGCTTATTCACGGGCGCTGAGTAGTACCAAACTCTACTCCGTTGAAGCTGTCTACTGATGTCTTGATTCTACTCTGATCTATTTCGTTGGTCCTAATCTATTATTCTAATCTATTGTTCTAATCTATTGTTCTAGTCTACTGTTCTAGTCTATCGTTCTAATCTATTGCTTCAATCTGTTGTTCTAATCTGTTGTTCTAACCTATTGTCATTTTCAACGAGCCACTTGCCAGTGAAAAAACTTCATGTGC
This sequence comes from Bimastos eiseni, assembly GCA_959347315.1. Classification (NCBI taxonomy): domain Eukaryota; kingdom Metazoa; phylum Annelida; class Clitellata; order Crassiclitellata; family Lumbricidae; genus Bimastos; species Bimastos eiseni. Next base: position 2,644,392 of record OY365820.1, read on the forward strand.
GATGTTTTTGCTGTTAGCGTTGAATGCTTAAGCGTCGAAATTCAGCGTTCAGTAGGTCGAAAATTTATGGTCTTTCAGTGAAACCGTTTACGGCATTGCGCATGGCAAATAGAATAGTTCTACTTCTGTTGTTCTTAAAAAGGTGTATTCTGTCTGCTTCCGCTATCTAGGATTGAAAAAAAGACGAGTTTTACAGACGCCGCTTACAGCTGCGAGCAGTTAGGGCCTACTGTTGGTCGTTCGGAGACGGATTTTAGACTATAAAATTGTCATTGTGGAAGACGCTACTTTTTCTACTTATTTGTCCTCTATGTGCCCGTCATGCAATGACTGATGTTGTTTGCATTCCATGGCTAACCTTTATATAACGTATATATAGATATATAATTGAATCAGGGTTCGTTATCGTTGAGGTAGTTGGATTCGAGTGTATGTTCTAACTAAAATAATTATACGGTTTCAAGTTCAATAACCCGTAGAGCTGATTGTGCGACCATGGTATCTTACTAACCTTACCTGCTTCATCTGACACTGGTTACCTTAGCTTTTTCTATGCTATACCTTTCCCTTTATGTTACCTTGTCATTACCTTCCCTTGCCTCAGAAACTTTGTCTACCCTCGTCTCCACTTGCTGCAGCTTCTCTTGCCTCACAATATCACGATCTTGTCTCCGCTGCTCTGTGCATTTATCATCCATTACTCTACGTAGGTGTGACCTCCATCCTAACACTGTCTTACTATAGTCCAGATATGTCAAAAGACTCAAAACCGTTCACCGTCGTGTGCATTATCACCCGTCGTCATTGTCGGCACGCAGTGGACTCTAAAGACTAAAAAGTACGTGGTAGCTGAAAGGTTTGGCATTCTCAGACGTTGTGGAATTCTCAAGATGACCCGGCCTTTTAAGGCTTTATTTAAGTTTATTGCCCACGATTTCTTAAAGTACATTTAGTAGGTGTGTCCTCTTTTGAGAACCTGTCGCCGGTTGAACTGTCTGAACCTTTTAGATGAGGACAAGACGCTGAACTTTGTCTTCTTTTAGAATTAGCTGCTGACTTGTTGTACTCTGCTGACACCTACTCTATTTTGGATCTCCAGCTCTGTTATTTGGTATTCCGCTCTATTCTTGACTATTCTACTCTATTTTTCAGGCGCTACAACGCTAGCTATTCTTCCCTATCGCGCTCCATATCTGGCTCTCCAAGGTAATTATTATCTTTTCTACTCTATCCTACTCTCTCCTACTTTGTTCTTCACTCTCCTACTCTCTCCTTCTCTCTCCTACTCTCTCCTTCTCTCTCCTACTCTATCCTTCTCTCTCCTACTCTATCCTTCTCTCTCCTACTCTATCCTTCTCTCTCCTACTCTATCCTTCTCTCTCCTACTCTATCCTTCTCTCTCCTACTCTATCCTTCTCTCTCCTACTCTATCCTTCTCTCTCCTACTCTATCCTTCTCTCTCCTACTCTATCCTTCTCTCTCCTACTCTATCCTTCTCTCTCCTACTCTATCCTTCTCTCTCCTACTCTATCCTTCTCTCTCCTACTCTATCCTTCTCTCTCCTACTCTGTTCTTCTCATCTCATCTCTACTCTTCTCTCTCCTGATCTGCTATTCAGCCTATTCTCTCACCAGCCACCTTCTTCTATTTCTTAATCTCTCTTTTACACATATTCTATTCTCCTCTCTATTCTTCTATCTCCTGTTCTACTCTCTCCTATTCTTTTCTTGTTTCTTCTACTGCGTTCTTCTCTCCCCTCTCCCCTCCTTCTTCCTGCTCTATTCTTGGATTCAGTCACGTATCCACTACATCCTACCGACAATCATACGTCCAGGGTTGAAACTCGAGACGCTTCAAGTTCTAGCTAAATAAATCAAAGCTCGAGAGCTCGTATTAAACTTTTCGATGGGAGGCCATCAACATCGCTCAGACTACGTTTGTCTATCTGAATTAGCTTACCTCAGATCCTTCTACGAACTGTCATTGGGTGACACGTTACCAAAATACAGCGCTCAAAGGACTCTTGATGCAGCTTTCGTCAGTCGATCTTTAGATAAATGCCAGAATTACGGCGGCCTTGTTATAACTAACGGTCTCGTACGGAGGCCCGGTTTCTTTCGGAATTTCATTCCTCTCAATTGTGTCAATACATGTAGCTGCGTGTCGAGTGCACAAAGCGGGCCCTCGATCTCAAAAATATATTTAACTAGAACTCGCGAGTAGCCTACAGCCTTGACCGCAGCCCTGGAGAGTTAAATCTGCGACTAGTATGGAAGGGATATGAAGCCGACGAAAACTGGGTCATTGACCTAGATTATGTGTGTAAATACATCCGGGACTTTTGTAGGATAAATCGGCAGTAGTGCCTGTTTTTCTTAACGAAACAAAACGACTTAATATATAGAACTTGCAATATAAATGACATGTGTTCAAAGAAACATTTTCTGACTGGACTATCAAAAATTTTGAAGAACTTTTTGGCGATTATACGTTAAAAGTTATCTTGACGAGTACCCGGATGTCACTTGAGGTATCATTATTCATCAAAGACAAAGTTTAACCCTTGACAAATATTTTTGGGACTGAAAGGCAAATGCAACAGCAACGATAGCAACAACAACAAAGACAAACAAAAACATCAATACCACAAGATTCTATTCCTTGTTTATGGATTTACACAGCTTGATAACAAGTTCTAAAAGCACTTCGTCTAAATCGCACTCATAGTTTATTGACCGCTGTTACGTTGAATAGCTTTAAACACAGAATTGATTAAGTTAAGAAACCAGCGTCAAAAAAATTTCACGGAGCCAACAACCGCAAATCGGCCGTCAAGATCTCAAAACAATGGCGTCACGACGTGACATGACTTTGCATGACGCGACCCGTCATGAATGTCCGCTCGATGACGTCATTAATCGTTGCCGTCAAATCTATTCTGGGGTTGGCCACAAAAGCTATAGACATCACGAGGTCACGAGCGCAATGGAATGACGCATTATCTCTATATTTTCTGTGCCACGTCGGAGAATGTGAGCAGAGAGGTTCATCCTCTGCCCTTTGTCAGTTCCTGTCTGGATATAGAGACATTCCTGTCGTGTCGATTCGATTGTTATTGGCGGTTTAGTGGTCGTTTGATGGGACGTCGTCAGGTACGATAGGAATGCAGACTATGTTTGTTTGCATGTGTGCGTTAATGGCTTTCGTCTGGCCTATTTGTCTGTCTCTGTGTCTGTCTGTATGTTGAATATCTCTCTGCTTGCCTGTCTGTCTGCCTGTCTGCGTGTCTGTCTTCTATCTCTGTCTATCTGTCTGCTTGTCTCGGTCTCTGCCTCTGCCTCTTCCTCTGTCTTTTTGTCTCTGTCTTTTTGTCTCTGTCTTTTTGTCTCTGTCTTTTTGTCTCTGTCTTTTTGTCTCTGTCTTTTTGTCTCTGTCTTTTTGTCTCTGTCTTTTTGTCTCTGTCTTTTTGTCTCTGTCTTTTTGTCTCTGTCTTTTTGTCTCTGTCTTTTTGTCTCTGTCTTTTTGTCTCTGTCTTTTTGTCTCTGTCTTTTTGTCTCTGTCTTTGTCACTGTCTTTGTCTCTGTCTGCGTCTCTGTCTTTGTCTGTATGTCTCTGTCTCTTCCTCTGTCTCTGTCTTTATGTTTCTGTCTCTGTCTCTGTCTCTATCTCTGTCTGCGTCGCTGTCGCTGCCTGCCTGCCCGCCTGCCTGCCTGCTCTCTTCTACATCGTCTTGTTACAAACGACCAATTGCGTGCTTCCTGAATTATAATTGTTAGACTTTTCTCAGTGCAAGTTTGACGATTCCTCACCTGATCGCGTCATCGTGTTATCTCCTAGATGTCTGTCTGTCTGTTTGTCTGCGTGTCTGTCTGTGTGCTTTTCTGTTGGCTGGCTGGCTGTATGTAGATTGTCAATGTGTCTAGCCCCTGACGGATAATGTGAGTACTCGAAAGCTACGCTGAACAAAATTACATGATGAAAGCAAGATTTAGATACGCGAAGAGTATGCTAAAAGTACACTAGAAGTACGCGGCGAACGCCGAAGATACAGCCCCACTAGGCTGATAATTAATTAAGCACTAAATTATGTTCCTTGGGAACTGCATTTATTCGGTATGGAACCACAATGGCGACGCAGAAGCCAGGTTGCAACACTGATTGTACGAATTGAAATCCAACTGAAAGTTCACTTAAAGGAAGCCGAGAGTACGCTAAGAGCGTATATGCTGAAATTGTGCTAAGAGTAAAGTACGCTAAGAGTATGCTCAAAGTCCTTTGTTAGGTCACCGTCTTGAATTCTGGTCGATCTGCCCCTCCTTCCTTCAGTGATTCCTAGACGCGTTGACGTCTCAAACCTCTACCGTCGTAAGACGACTTCACGAGAGAAGGGAGAATCAAAACAAACACTTGAGATGTAACGCACTTGTAGCGACCTATATTTACTGCGTGCCCCAGGCTATGCGCATAAAACCTTCCATTCTCCCGGTCTAGCCATCTCCTTTTGCTCAGCCCTTCCTCGAGGGTGTTTTTCGAAATGTGACATAGACATCCAGCTCGATCGACCCTAACTAAAGGGATACCCTACGGGGTTAGGGCATATCTCCCAACAAACCGCATTCCTTAAAACTCCGTATACATCTACCAAACATCCTCTTCTTTTGTGACTTCTTCGAAATGCGACATGCCTGGATGTTAACAACCTCAACAAACTGATTCCATTGACATCCAGGTACAATAGACAACAGCGGGAGCTGCTCTAAACGACACCCAAACGAGGCGAAAAATGAACCCCCCGGGAATTGAATTTCACGAATCGTCTGACAACACCGAATGATTATCGTAACAGATCGTACTCGTCGTAAATTGAAAACTACAAAGAAGCATTGTATACGAAAGTTTCAGAGAGACGTCTACCTAGGCTTTCTGCATTTTATCAACATGACCATGCAATCGAATATAAAAGAAGTTAATAAAACATACGATTATACGATGACAAGACATGTTTGAAAGCTGTAAGAAAGTCAGGTCACAAACGAAGATTCATGGACTGTTATTTAAGAAGCTTGCAATCCTATATAGATAAGTCTAAATATATTTATATATTGCTATTCTGTATCGGATCTAGGAATAAATAAATATATATATATATATACGATATACAAATCAAAATATATATTAATATATTATAGTTTTACCCTACGGCGGAGCACCGCTTATATGGTTGATCACGACTGACGAGTTCTGTCATTCTTCGCACTCTTATAGAGGTATACCCGAGTTACGGCTTCATATAAATCGTCGCTAATATATTATATTGAATGCGTGTTTAATTTTATTATAAATTTTTGAAGATATAATCTTACAAATGAACGGGAAGAGAAATATCAGTCACTGAGTCAACTTTTCCGCAGCGCAAAAAGTAGACGGCGCTACTATTACGAAGTTATAAATAAATAGATTAATTCAGTAGATGAATTCCTGCTGGCACGCTGGCAGTGCCAGTCCCAAGCCTGGAAAAGGAGGAGGGCGACACTAATGATCAATGTTAGCACACAGTGTCGTTAAACTGCAATTAAAAAATTCAGTATAGTTGCCGCTACAAGACTATTGCTCATCTTAAAGCCGTTTAAAAACAACTTCAAAGCGTGTTTTTTTTTCAAATTTGAATTCAATTAATATTTTATAGAGTACTGAAGCAGACCAAACAACAGTTGCTCTGTCGTCCGATATGTGACCCGTGGGCTGAATTCAAGCAAAAAACCAAATTTTAATTGGTTTTTAACCATCCTAGGACAGGACAACATTGAATATATATAGTAATGAATAGCCTAATAAGAAAACGATGAACGTGTCCTGCAAATATATCAGAAGATTAACGCAAACTAATGATGTACTATTAATCTTCCACGATCCCATATTTAAATCGCTACACGTTGAAGAAATTTGTCCATATAAAAATAATAAAATATATAGTTTTATATATTTATTTATATATACGTTCACGAATGTATGTTCATGCATATGATTATAACACGCATTACATATGTAGAGAGAGAGAAAGAGACAGACAGACAGACACAGACACAGACACAGACACAGACACAGACACAGACACAGACACAGACACAGACACAGACACAGTCAGAGACAGAGTCAGAGACAGAGTCAGAGACAGAGACAGAGACAGAGACAGATAGACAGACACTGAACACAATACACGCGAGGCATATTTAGACAGAGACACAGAGACAGACAATTCATTGACATCTATTATATTCACGTATATCGTGTCTGTTTGGATCTGCCGCCTTTCAACCAACAACAAAGTAATGATGACCCCACCACAGGTCATCTGGTCTCGTTGCTATTGTTTTCTTTCTGTCTCTATTTGCCCATCAATCAAAGATTTATCAGCCAAAATTCTAAGCAAATTAAGAAGGACTGAGATAACTGCTTGCACTGATTACACTCTGGCAGTGTCAGTCCCAAGTTTGGATGAAGGAGGGGCGACGCAAATGATCTTTGTTATCACAGTGTCTCTAAGCTTCAAGTAATAAAAGAATTCAAATGATTTCCTTCGATAGATAATAGTCGCCCATCACCTGTGGATATACACGGAATTTTCAATCTGTGTTCATCCATTTTTAGAATGCACATGTGTTGATAAGGGAGGGGGGTTGAAAGAAGGATAGCTCGTACTCTGACAGTGCCAGTCCCAAATATGAACGAAGCGGGAGGGCGACGCTGATGAACTATGTTAAACTGAAACTGCTATTAGAGGGATATCAGTTTTTAAGCTGGCCTGTGAGGCAGTCATGGGTGTGAAGTGTTAGCGACTTCGTTTTTTCAGCCTCGGCATGTGAGCGCGGCTGGCCAGTCGTGTCCCTTACCGTCTCATCTTCCCAATGACAGTGTACGGCCGATTTAATAATAATAATAATAATAATAATAATAATAATAATTATAATAATTATTATTATTATCATTAATATCGTCATCGTTATCGTCATCGTCGTCGTCATCGTTGTTATCATTATAATTACTGTGGCCATAAAAAACTGCTCTCTCATATATTCGCTACACTGTAGGCAAGAAAAAAATTAACACTGGACTTGAGTCTTGGCTTAAAGACCGTAGGAGTTTTGATTGTCTTGAATGTTGCCGTTCAGAGAAAGATAAGAAGCTTCTTTGTCATTATACATGCAGCGTGACGTTAAGTGGATAAACACGGACGGAGCAGGTTTTCTTTGGCTGCCAGAACTGAAGAGAAGATTAATGTCGATCAAGTAAGTAGCGTTTGTTTGTGTTCTGGTTTTCGTACAAGTCTGCCAACAAACTTGTCAGTTACAACCCAACAAACTTGGTTCAGAAACTGTGATCAACTTTGCCATCTGTCAACGGGAATCTATTGGCTGGTTCCACATGTGTGCATACGCCAGCCATTGGTGACTCTTTCTAGCTTACTGCGCATATTTTATATCTGATGTAATAGCATAGTTTTAAATGACAGCACCGTGGATAGGTCGCTTTCAAATGTTATCATTTCATAATATTGCTACACGTATCACCTTGCGAGTGGGGAAAATAAAAATTATATAGAAATGTACCGATTTTATTTACGGAGACCGATTATACCGTCAACTATGGTGTCAAATATACATGCAAAAACACTTGCATACAAAGCCTCTGCACCTCTTGTTATCTCAGGTCCTCACTAAACACCGGAAATGCTCCAGTTTGCCGCTCTATTATCTCCAGACTAAGACTCTTCCACTTAACTCTCTCGTTGCATCACCTCTAGACACCATTTACCGTATCTGTCTGATTGTCTCCCTGTCTGACCCTTCGATCTTGACCTGGAACCCATTCTGACTCTACCTGCCTTCGAATGAGCAGGTTTACGCTTTTCGACTTTTTGCGCCTGACAAACTCGAGAATAACACCAATCGTTATCTAGAAATTTCGACAGCGTCTTCTCAAAGCTGAGTGCGTCTAAGGCTTATATAGGAGCGTTGCCTCCTACGTATACAGAGGACGTTTCAAGAGTTAGGAAATGGAGGCACAAGTCTGGCTGCCAAAAAAAGAGTAGAATAAGAGAAATAGTGTCAGAAGATTGCTAGAGCGTATTGCACTATCTATTTCTCAATTATTTTTAAAATGTGGTTGTTATTAACGTGTCCTTGACTTGCTGGGCCAGGCCCTTCCAGCTTCATATATCTGTGTATACATGTATATCTGGTGATGGTTATCTAGTTATTATAGCCCTGACTCAGCCATCGGCATGAAGTTTAAGCGATTTTATTTTTTAGCCTCGACATACGATGGTGGGTGGCCAATACCCCCATCGCTGTCTCATCTTCCCACCGACAGTGTACGGTCGATGTACTCATGATGGCCGGCCAGAGGCGCAAGTGGAACAGAAATCTCGAGCCAACTTTCAGCCCCTACGGGGATTTGAACCAACGACCTTTCGATCGGCAGTCCAAAACACTAAGCACTACTCTATCATGACATGTAGTTATCGTACGAGTAGTTTGATGATATGGCAACACGTACCTATTGCGTTGGATATGTGATGTGGAGCTCCATCGACCTATGAATAACAAACACAGCAACTGTAAGCCTATGATAGTGTTAAGACGTCGCAGTTGCTGGTAGTATTAATAATGACATGATAAGAAATAATAATAATATTATAGTGATAATGCTGATGATAATAATAATAATAAATATAATGAAAATTATAATAATAATAAAATTGAAATATGCATACATACATAATTATAATATATAGTTATAATAATAGTAATAACTTATAACAATAATATTAACTATAATAATGTTAATAATAATAATAATATTAATAAAGATAATAATATCAATAATAATACTAATAAAATAATATCAATGTTAATACTAATATTAATTAGCAATGTCAATTATTATATAATGATACTACTACTACTACTACTACTACTACTACTACTACTACTACTACTACTACTACTACTACTACTAATAATAATAATAATAATAATAATAATAATAATAATAACTAATAATAATAATAATAATAACAATATTAGTCTTTATATTAATTATCATAGTATTAACAATAAGGTGATTTCTATAGCGCCATAGCCCAGCCCAGTCCGAAACCAAAGGGTGCCGTTCAAAGTTCAAAGAGCGTATCACCACTGAGACTAACACTAGGGGAAGAGAGAAAAGAAGAGACGACAAAGAGAGCAAAGGCAAACGTACGACAAGCTAAAATGATTCAATCTCAGTACGTTCCGTTAACACTAAGCCTTTTCTGTATAACTATTAACCTTACCCTTCGCATGCTAAGCACACTTAGCATAATGATTGATTTCAATCGTATTACCAAAAAAAGGCTATGGTTATATCTCTTGCAACGACCCACTCACTCTCCTCTGCCAAGTATTTACTTAACATCAATCAGCAATCATTACCAATATCAGGACACGACTCTAACCCTTAACCATCGATCCTTAAGGACAACCACTGAAGCACTCGAGACATCAGAAATGTGTTTAGAACTCTTTCGTCCTCCAATCTCTGGTGCCCTCCCTCGCAAAAGATATCTTACATCCTACGCGCACCTGCTATCGCTAACCGTTTAAAGAGGATAAAGCGATCTCGACCCTACGTATCGACCGGGAATGATAAAACTTGGCGCCCCCCGTATCATAAGTTGTGTCTGCCATATACAGACGTTTTAGTATCGACAAAAAGCTACGTTTTTGGGCAGTAGTAATGAACGAAAGCAAAAGAAAAAGAGCAGCTTTTCCATCGAATTCTCCCTATAGTTCTCATATCGGTTTTTCCGGCTGTATGTCTGCCTGCCTCTCTGTCTATATGTCTGTGTGTCTGCGTGTGTGTCTGTTTGTGTGTATGGTTGTGTGTGTGTGTGTCTATGCATAAGTGCGTCTGTGTGTCTGTCTATCTGTGTGTCTGTATTTCGGGCGTATGCGGACCAACGTACATCCTCTGCCATAAACATCAGCTGTAATAATTATGTTGCCTCTTGTTGATGAAGCTGGCGACAGATGAGCAAAGGGAACGTTGACTAAGAGGAGATGATAACGTCAATGATTATGGTTCCTTTGTTATCGAGTTGCTGTTGTCGTCGTTGTTGTTGTCATGTTATTATTGATGCAGTTGATATGATTTTGTTGATCATATCATGATGATGATCATGATGATGATGACGACGACGATGATGATAGTCCCTATCATTACGCTATTATGACTGTCACCTATTATTTTCAATACCATACCGTCGTCATCATCAATATCGCCGATTATCGCTACAGCTACCACACTATCCGATATATTTTAAACCAGGACCATGGAGATTTGCCAGTGATACACTTGCGATTCAAGCACTAGGTGAGACAGAGAGACTGAGAGAGACAGGCAGAGAGAGACAGAGAAACAGACAGGCAAGCAAACAGGCAGACAGACCTAACAAAGATTTGTTATTCTGTCACTGTTGCGTTTGTGAATTACTAATCGTGTGATCTAAGCATTAAAGTGCGTGACCAAATTCAACGAACATGGAACCTCGTCAAATTCTAATTATCATTGGCATTACTTTTACAAAGTTATGTGCCTCATTGTAATTCTCAGATGTGTTTAGTAACTTAATTTATAGTTTCATTGATTTTAAACTGCAGAAAGGTTGACATATATTGATGCATAGAAGGGTCAGGAATTCATGGGGTTTGATTTGGAAGGCCTAACATGAAGTATTCTGCCTTAGAATCTAAGACAGAGGAGGATAGACAGCGTGCTTTAAATTGGAGAAAGAAGCTTGGGAGAAATAGATAAAGAGTTGTATGTCATCAGCTTAGACTTGGTGGTCAGCAGACGAGGATATGTAATGTAATGTAATTATGTAAATCTTCGAAAAAATGTCATACACGATGAGATGGTATACAGGATGAATAACACAATCAAAGCGAGGATGACATCATGAATAATGATTACATAGCAACCTCATGAATAATAAACACTTAGCCGTCCCATTTGCTGATCTTTTGCTTTCAGCTATAGTCATTCACTCACGTGGTACCATGTTTATCCAATTTATGTACGTCCTCGTCCAAACTATTAATAGCTCCTACAGGAAGAGGGGCGTGGCTATTTAATCCCACCAATGATGACGGATTTATCAAACGGGTGGGTTGCCGCTGAAACCTAAGATACGCTGGAATCTGCATAATCTAATGACTAAGGCATTTCAGTCAACGGAATCTCCATTGCGAATCCCACGTGTGCGTAACGTCTAACTTCGAAACAACCTAGGACCTGATTTTATATAGCGCAGTTGTTTAAACAGCTGATCAGCCGTTCTACCTAGGAACACTCATGCATTTGTTCATCTAATATGGCCCGTTAAATATATCCACAGATATCGAATAGATATATGTACATGCTCATTTGCTTATATATTTGTTCATGCATACATACATGCATGCATACATACATACATACATATATACATACATTCATACATACATACATACATACATACATACATACATACATACATACATACACACACACACACACACACACACACATACACACACACACATATATATACATACATACATACATACATACATACATACATACATACGCATATAACAAACAATTGTGTGCAATTGCATTACGTATGCACAAGAATATTTGTAAACGCTAAATGTATAGTATGAGTAACTGTATGGAGATGGTGATGTATTTATATATAAATGTATATAATATAAATGACAATGTGACTGCATGGGAGCATAAATAATCTTTATATATATATAAGTATATATATAGGCCTATATATATACGATATGTTTATAGATACCGTGTTTGGACCTTATTCTATGTATAAAAACATCTGCAATCGCACGACTAAAGCATTCATGTTATCGACAGCTCATTTGCTTATATCCGTCCTAAGAGGTCGCTATTTATACTTGAAGTTTTTATATAGCGCTGGCGTGATTTATAAAATCCCGATAGCGCAGCGGCGTCGGTCGAGATGATAAAATACGGAGAGCATCTGTTTTCGTTGAATAGTTTTGCTAAAGTTCTCTGGCCTTAAATACCTGACCATTAATTCCTGCAGAAAAAAATATGCCACATATGACGTAGCATGATACATAAAGTGTACATGTACTTATGCAATCGTAGACCTACAGTGTTGACTGTTTGTCTATACATGTATGTCTATGTGAATGTGTATACATATGAGTATGTATGTATGTATGTGTGTGTGTCTGTACGTATGTATGTATAATTGTATATGCTGCAGGCAAGGTGTCAGACTCTATGGATTTGTAAATGCCTAGGCAAGTTGTAAAACCCTAACTCTACAATAGCCCTAACCCTGTACTAACTCTACACTAACACTAGCCCTGACCCTGACCCTGACCATGACCCTAACCCTGACCCTAGCCCTAACTCTAATCCTAACGGTGAATGGGTAATTTTACATATTGCCTGAAATCTAAGAAATCAGGCAGAGTGTTTATCAGTCACATTGTGTTATATTCTGCAATGTAGCATCAAACACAATATAAAAAATCTCAAGTAATCCTAAACAGTTACCGATCATAAGGGAAGTCCATATTAAGTGGCTATTAACGACCATAAACTTATTAAGGGCCACATGGCCCCGCTTGTTAGGGCCAACTCATGGTAAGTTGAGCTCTAGAAAGTCAGTATTACGATAACCGTTCATCCACTGATCACTGATTTAGTTATTTAAACATCTCACAATTTATAACGAACTTCACTACAGTCTAAAGCACAATTCATCATAGATTACACAGTTACGCTATGAAGTGAACAATGTATACAAAATTTGCTTGAATACAGATTACACTTTTGATTACACAGCTTTGGTTTAAAAACACTATCTTGGGTACAGATTACGAAATTTCATTACATTGCTATTTACTCGTTATTATTCATCCTTTGTGATTTTGATGTCACGGCAATCTTACAAACAGATAGAAGAGAGATAGACAGACAGGCAAACAAACGCAGTGGTGTGCCAAGGTTTACCATGTAACTAAGGAAACTTTCCGTCAGTTTAACTATCAGAGACATTTTTTCACTGGTCGTTTGTGATTGCGCGCGCGCGCGTGTGTGTGTGAGAGAGAGAGAGAGAGAGAGAGAGAGAGAGAGAGAGAGAGAGAGAGAGAGAGAGAGAGAGAGAGAGAGAAAGAGAGACAGACAGACAGACAGACAGACAGACAGAGAGTACGAACGATACAAAGCAGGTGCTCGAATCTATCGAGATGAGCATGAATTCCAAAGGCCTTAAGTAAGTAAAATAATTAGTCGATTCATTGCTTTATTTTTAATTAAGGTCGAGCTGTCCGAGAATTAGGAGTCGCTTGTATTACGCGTCAATCACTTCTTTCCGCTTCAGTCACGTTCGAGAGCATGACGCAACATCGTCACATGAATTAATTAAGTCAACAAAGGACGAAGACTTTTTAAGTCGTGACTCTTGATTCACTCGAACTGCGAATCAGTGTTACACTTAATGTGCGTCTAACTTGGACTTCAACCACAGAGGAGGGAGTCTCTCTTCAACTGAACTGGAGGATAAAGAATTATAATACAACAATAAACTAATTGATTTGGAAAGTCAACAGCTTCGTCTTTTTACGCGACTTTTGCAGCAAAGTTTTCACCATTTGAAAATGTCGAGCACTACCGACTGCAACCAGCCCTGGCTAAACTGGACAGTCTTAGGGTTGTACAGGACATAGTGGAGTATCCCTGGGCACTTGGTGAAGGACAACAGTTCATATCAGGGCCAGCAACCGAGAAGGCTTGGCGCTGCCTTGTGGAAAGTTCGAGAGTGAGGGACAAGAAACTCGGCCTGTAGAAAAGAACGAAGCCTCGGCGTTGGACACCCAAACTTCAGCGCTTAAGTCAGCATGGTTCCCACAGGTACCTGGGATCTGATCCCTCATTACACCAGGTGACACTTCATCACACCAGATAACACTGCAAGTTCATAAACAGTTTATAACGATGCTGGCCTCTCTAATAACGCATTCAAGCGGAACTGACATCACGAATAATGAATACATAACGACCTAATGAATAATAAACACCAAACCGCCCTATTTACTGATTTTTTTCTTTAAGCCATAGTCATCCACCCACGTGGCAACCATATTTATCCAACTTAAACTCGTCCGAGCTATTTATAGTTCCTGCAGAAAGTCGCCTCGAGCTATAGGGGCGTGGTCATTGAATTCCGCCTAAGATACGGATTAATCAAAAGGGTGGGAATTGCTGCTGTAACCTAAGCTACGGCTGGAATCTGTTTAGGCGAAAAACTTCAGCGCTTAAGTCAGTGGGAATTCCACTGCAAATCACACGTGTGCGAAACGTATGAATCAACGAAACTTGACTTATCGCCGCTTGAAGAAATCTCCTCAGGTGCGCTCTTTGCGCTAACAACATCATGTTAAATCACCTAATTGTCATTTCAACCGATGTTAGAACAATTAGCAAAACAGTGCACGGTAAGCCAGAAGAGTCACCTATGGCTGGCCCACACGCAAGCGTGGAACTATCCAACGGATTCCCGTCGACAGCTGGCTGTTCAGAGTATCTGGGCCAAGTTTTTTGACATCGATACAACAACATGCTACTATGGGCTTCATTTTATATAGCACGGGTATTTAATTAGCTTGTTTTATGGTTTTTGTGGTGCCCAGAAATATGCAAAATTTACTTTACTTTACTCATTTGCACCATGCAGGTAACACCATAATTATAACTCAGCAATTTCTAAATAACACTTCCCAAGACCAGATGACGTTTCTAATTAACAATTGATCACACTGCGCAACGTAAATAATACTTCACAACGCTGCTACATTGGACCAACATATTGACAAACTAGTTCTCTTCCCATAATAGACAAAATAAAAACAAAATCCGCCCATGGCTTTACCACACAAACGGAGACATGAATTATGGACTCATAAAACCTTAAGTATGACCACATGCCTAATAGTGTGAAGGCCAGACACTCAGTAATTTCAAGTTTATGGAAAAGTTTGTTTTCTGGTACCAAATTAAAATGGCTGGACCAAAATGCACAGGCGTGGAACCCCACTATAACGATAAACTATCAGTTTAAAAATAATGGCTTTACTAAATCAACAGCTTTGTCCTTAAAACGTTGCGTACTTTTCGGTCGATCGTGTCTAAATACCGAGTGAGTCACACGTGGTGTTATTGAATGAATATTCAACAGCCGTAAGCAACAAACATTTTTTATGTACTTGCAGACCTAAAGTGACTCCCACCAGATCTCAGGAGGAGCTCGCGTGGCTGGAATAGTAGTCACCAGCAGCCGTAGCTAGAGGTGTCTTGTTTGTTCTGTTTAGTGGAGCGAGGAATTATGATCCCCTGGGTATAGCACGCGATTTAATATGCGCATGAATGACAGTTATGCAATGGATGGTCACGAATCTACCAAGCATATATATATATATAATATATATATAATATATATATATAATATATATATAATATATATATATAATATATATATTATATATATTATATATATACAGATAATCGTATGTATAAATGTAATAAAAACAAAATTAAAATACTGACATGACGATACAAACAGACCCATCCCGAGTCAACGCAAGATTAACAAGGTGGACTGTTTTTACCAACACGGGGTATCAAATTCCGATCTGTGGGCCATTTTTTGATCCGCCAACGATGTGTTTCTGGCCTTGGTATATAATAGCCCCGTTTAAGAACTAAACAGTTTCGGAATAAAAGTTTATTTTCTTATTTGTCACAACGTATCAGATTGTTATGCTATGAATATTTGATGTTGATTACTAGAAATGTTTGCAAGCTAAAAAATGCACATATTACGCTCTGCTTTGCAAAAATATTTTCTGGGTGGAGTGTCATCTGTACCCTATCCCGCCACTTTCTGAAAAATATTATCACTGGGGTGCCATTGTAAAAAAAAGTTGACGGCCCTGGAACCTGTTGCCAATTGACGTTATACATCAAGGTCTCAGACGCATTTTAAGCGGCGTCTGATTTTAAAAAAGACTGTTTAAAAAAAGAAAGAGGTCGCATCAAAACAGAAGGTGGTTGTTGATCGAGGGTAAAAGACCGTGAACGAACAGACGGTGCAGAACAATTAATTGTTTCTGTCTCACTTCTTTGAGGCCGGTTTAGAATGCATCAGGCATTTAGCGACGAAAAATAAAATAATTAGGGATGGGAACGTTAGTGGGTTTAATGTCGCGGCTGTCGTTAACATCATCATCATCATCATCATCATCATCATCATCGTCATCGTCATCGTCGTCGTCGTCGTCGTCGTCGTCGTCGTAATCATTATCATCATCCTCATCATCACCACCATCATCATCGTCATTATCATCATCATCATCACTGCCATCATCACCATCGCAGGTTTGCCAGTGACTTTGTGAACACCTAAGAAATCTATTTTCCGTGACACCCGTTGATCCGGAAGCGTATCAGCGTCTTTGTTGTTCTCAAGAGTATAATTGGCTCTGGTTAGCGGTCATGTTTAATGCGTCGTTCCTTCCGCCCCTTGCCCCTCCCACCCATTCCTAATCGCCAGAGGTCCATTAAACACTTGAGGCGAGTTCAGTTAAGATTCAGACACCAATTTGTCATCCTATAAACTTTACGTGAATACGAGTGACTTTCGTAATGTGGCCACTCCATTGAGGTAGTGTCTGACGACAGCAGAGATAAGTAGTATGAAGAGGAAGAAGAAGAACAAGAAGCGCAAGAGCAAGAAGAAGAAGTAGGAGAAAAGAAAAAAGAAGGAGAAAGACAGAACGATGATAGAAACAAACACAAAAGCAACAAGAAGAAGAAGAAGGAGAATAAGAGAGACATAAACAAAGACTAAAACAAACGAGGGAGTAAATCAGAGACTAAAACTAAAACAAAGCTATAAAAAACATCGGCTAAAGCAGGAAGACGATAGAACACATTTAATTACGCTGACCTCAGTGGCAGATATGGTCATTAAGCATTAGCAACTTCATTTCCTTGACCTCGGCCTATGAGAGCGGGTGACAGTCTTTAAACAAAGCCTACCACGGTTTCGAGGGCGCACGAGATTTCCCAAAAAAAATGCGGCAATCTTCTTGAAGTTATAATCTACGATGAGAAAGATAAACGAACTAATATTTGGTTTCGCAGAAAATGGTTATGAACTTGTGATTGTCCCATGATAGATGGTTGATCGTTCAAGTGGTTGAAATGATCGACTGTTAATCGGTTCAGATCAAATAAAAGCGATGCTAAACATTCGCTTTGAAGTTAGGTTAATGAGACTCTTTTTGATGGGCGTTCATACCAACGACGTTATTGCCCGAGTACACGCTATTTAAAGATATTCACATCGCTGTGGTCTGTCTGTCTGTGTCCCTGTCTGTGTGTCTGTGTGTCTGTGTGTCTGTCTGTGTGTCTGTCTGTCTGTGTGTCTGTCTGTCTGTGTCCCTGTCTGTGTGTCTGTCTGTCTGTGTGTCTGTCTGTCTGTGTGTCTGTCTGTCTGTGTGTCTGTCTGTGTCCCTGTCTGTGTCCCTGTCTGTGTGTCTGTCTGTCTGTGTGTCTGTCTGTCTGTGTGTCTGTCTGTCTGTGTGTCTGTCTGTCTGTGTCCCTGTCTGTGTGTCTGTCTGTCTGTGTGTCTGTCTGGTTGTTTGTGTGTCTGTCTGTTTGTGTCTGTGTCTATCTGTGTGTTTGTCTCGCTGCGTCTGTGTGTCTGTCTGTATCTGTGTCTGCATGTTTGTTTGTCTCTCTATGTCTTAGTCTGTGTCTGTTTGTCTGTGTGTCTCCCTATGTAATGCCTGTCTGCCTGTATGTCTGTTTGTGTGTATGCTTGTCTTCGTGTCTGTTTGTCTCCGTGCTTGTCAGCCTGCATATGTCTGGGAATATGTCTATATATCTCTCTTATGTCTG
>OY365820.1:2667433-2712433 GCA_959347315.1 Bimastos eiseni
TATGTATGTTATAGGTATATATATATATATATACTTATGTAGTCTCTGGTTACGCACACGTTTTAACCAGGAGGGATTTGGGTTAAATTATCCTATGGACGATTCATGAATAATAATCCGGGTGTTGTTTAGGCGAAGTCGCTGAAGTTGATTCTTACAGCAGACATCGTTTAAGGGGCAGAACACGCCCGTCGAAGAAAGAAGATAGGGAGAGGGTTGGACGGACCTTGGGCGGAATCCACAACTACGAAGGGCTAGGTGGAAGGCGGGTCCGGGTGGATTGTTTGTGGAGTTTTGTTATGGGAGACGCAATCCACTAAGGGTGTTCTAAGTACGGTCTATGTATCTGGCTATGACCTTCGAGAGAAACGGTTCTAACTACATATGCTTTAAGAATTAACTTTGCTATTCGTTTGTAACAAACGAAATAACGAATATATGAATGAAAGAATGAATGAATGGGTTAATGGATGAATGAGTGAATGAGTAAATGAATGAATGAATGAATGGGTTAATGGATGAATGAGTGAATGAGTAAATGAATGAATGAATGAATGAATGAATGAATGAATGAATGAATGAATGAATGAATGAATGAATGAATGAATGAATGAATGAATGAATGAATGAGTGAATGAGTGAATGAATGAGTGAGTGAGTGAGTGAGTGAGTGAGTGAGTGAGTGAGTGAGTGAGTGAGTGAGTGAGTGAGTGAGTGAGTGAGTGAGTGAGTGAGTGAGTGAGTGAGTGAGTGAGTGAGTGAGTGAGTGAGTGAGTGAGTGAGTGAGTGAGTGAGTGAGTGAGTGAGTGAGTGAGTGAGTGAGTGAGTGAGTGAGTGAGTGAGTGAGTGAGTGAGTGAGTGAGTGAGTGAGTGAGTGAGTGAGTGAGTGAGTGAGTGAGTGAGTGAGTGAGTGAGTGAGTGAGTGAGTGAGTGAGTGAGTGAGTGAGTGAGTGAGTGAGTGAGTGAGTGAGTGAGTGAGTGAGTGAGTGAGTGAGTGAGTGAGTGAGTGAGTGAGTGAGTGAGTGAGTGAGTGAGTGAGTGAGTGAGTGAGTGAGTGAGTGAGTGAGTGAGTGAGTGAGTGAGTGAGTGAGTGAGTGAGTGAGTGAGTGAGTGAGTGAGTGAGTGAGTGAGTGAGTGAGTGAGTGAGTGAGTGAGTGAGTGAGTGAGTGAGTGAGTGAGTGAGTGAGTGAGTGAGTGAGTGAGTGAGTGAGTGAGTGAGTGAGTGAGTGAGTGAGTGAGTGAGTGAGTGAGTGAGTGAGTGAGTGAGTGAGTGAGTGAGTGAGTGAGTGAGTGAGTGAGTGAGTGAGTGAGTGAGTGAGTGAGTGAGTGAGTGAGTGAGTGAGTGAGTGAGTGAGTGAGTGAGTGAGTGAGTGAGTGAGTGAGTGAGTGAGTGAGTGAGTGAGTGAGTGAGTGAGTGAGTGAGTGAGTGAGTGAGTGAGTGAGTGAGTGAGTGAGTGAGTGAGTGAGTGAGTGAGTGAGTGAGTGAGTGAGTGAGTGAGTGAGTGAGTGAGTGAGTGAGTGAGTGAGTGAGTGAGTGAGTGAGTGAGTGAGTGAGTGAGTGAATGAATGAATGAATGAATGAATGAATGAATGAATGAATGAATGAATGAATGAATGAATGAATGAATGAATGAACGGACGGACGAACGAATGAATTAATCTCGGTGAATGAACGAGCAAATAATGTAATGTAACGCAATGGAAGACTTATATAGTGGCACTCTATAATTGAATGATTGAACGAATTCCATTGCCACGGCTATCGCTATCACTTCTAATCGATCCCGAAAAGTCAATGAATTACAAGGATCCCACCATCTGTGTCATAAGATAGGCTTTTCCGAGATTCCTTTGGACGGATGACTCCTCTTCCAAATATAACACTCCACGACTATTCACCACTACCACATCCGCCACCGCCACCATTAACACCACGATCAGGTCCTTCCCCCAACCGTTATTTCCGCTAGTAACTTTGTCGCTATAACCCAGCTATCGCAAAGTAAGGGCGTGGCCCTGGAGAAGTGAATGGAAGAGCCGGTTGTCGTCACTTGGAATCAGATCCCGCCCTTTTGAGCTCTCGACCCCAGTATTCAGTCGATGATATAATTACAAGCCTTCACCATAAGACTTCTTCTTTCTGGCTCAAAGGACTGAAGAACCTCTACGACTTCCACGCAAAGACGGAGGTTTATATAATACGTATACCTCACTCTACACGGCCATCCATCTTTACATCCTCTGTCTCTGTCTCTGTCTCTGTCTCTGTCTCTGTCTCTGTCTCTAACTCTGTATCTGACTCTGTATCTGTCTCCGTTTACGTCTATCTATCTTTTTCTGCTTGTCTGTCTGTCTCTCTATCTAAATATCTATCTCTCCCTCGCTTTCCCACTCTCTCTTCCTCTATCATTCTCTGCCTCTGTCTCTCCCTCTCTCTCTCTCTTTCTCTCCCTCTTCCGTCCGTCCGTCCCTTCCTCTTACTCTGTCTGTCTGTCTGTCCCTGTCTGTCTGTCTCTCATTCTTTCTAACCATCCAACGCAGTCTCCCACGTCTCTCCCAAGCGACCCCTTTTCTTCCTCTGACTAATCACAGTAGAACGCGCAGAAGATGGGCCTAGATGTGAGAAAAAACCCAAGTGGTGAGTTATAACTGAGCCCAGAAAATGAAAAACAGGTGATAAAGAGAAATCTATGAAAAAACTGTCGCTCTACCCTATCGACGCACCTTGGTCCAGAGTCTCCACAGACTCATAACATCCATGCCATCTGTTGGCTGTCGATTGGAATTCGTTGGTTGGTTCCACGCCTTTGCGTGGGACGGTGCTTAGGCCTAGCTTACTACTGGCAGTTACTGCGCACTGTTTTGCTAACTAACTGCTCTAACATTCGTTGAAATAACATTTAACATCTTAGCATACATAGGTAAGCGCAGAGATCGCTTCTGAGTAGATATCTGAAGTAGCGCTACATAGATGTCGATTACATTACATGCTCGATTACATTACATAAAAAATCTGAATTCAGTTATAAAGAAATGAGATGATAAAAGCTCTACAAGAGTAAAACCCGGATGAAACAAATTTGATGATAAAGAAACAAAGAAATAAAGATATGAGAAACGCAAACGGGACCAAAGGGCCCCGAAGAACAGTCCAACCAGCCTGGCCAAAAATGGAACCCTAATGAAAATGGGTTGAACTCGAACTATAGACGATTGTTGACGAAGTACCCTGGCAATGCAGAATGCAAGAATAGCAACCGACATCAAACAGCTACGCCATCTGTTCGAGATCAGTCTACTAATTAGCGTAAGCAAAGGAATGTTTGAGAACCACCTTTGCGTCGAAAGGGAACAGACGCTTTGGGTTAGCCAGAGGGTGTCTGCGGTTAAAATGGCGACTGTCTTACTGGCGTATTCATTCGTTTTCCTAGGTCGGTTGCAGGGGTGGCGATCCCGGGGGGAATCCGAGGGGGCAAATCCCCTAACCTTTTACAGAGAGGGCACACAAAATACGCTTGCCCCTCGCCCCCATACCTGTGTCAGGGATAGTTCTGGATCAAGAACTGTCTTTTGTGAAGCACATTTCTGCATTGACTCGTTCCTGCTGTTATTTCTTGCGCCAGTTGCGGGTTGTTTCCCGCTCTCTCTCCTCATCTTCTGCTGCCACTTTGGTTCGTGCCTTTATCGTTAATCGATTAGATTACTGTTCCTCTCTCTTCTGTGGGCTCCCTCAGGTCCGATTGCAACCCTTGGAGGGGGTTCAAAGGGCTGCGGCTCGTTTGATTGGTTGTGTTCCTAAATTTGGCCACATCTCTACGTTCATGCGGGACGTCCTTCACTGGCTTCCGGTTAGGCGCTAGCGCAATAAATATAGAATCTCCTCTATTGTCTGCACTGTGTTGTGGGCAATGCGCCTGTCTATCTTAGGGATCTGTTCACCTTAAATTCGGCTTCTTCTGGTCGCCGATCTCTTCGCTCGGCCTCTAGAGGCGACTTTGTGGTTCCACATGCTCATGCCGCAACCAGGCAAAATAGAGCTTTTGCAATCGTGGGTCCTCGTGTGTGGAACAACCTCCCATCTGATCTGCGCTCTCTACCGCGCGACCTGTCTGGCTCTTTCTATAAACTTATGAAGACTTTCCTTTTTGACCGGGCCTGGGTCGGGAGCGCCTCTGAATAGTTATCTTGAAGAGGCGCTATATAAATTGCATTGATTGATTGACATATCTTACCTCTCATTAGGTGTACCCTACCTATCAAATGAGATCGCCGCCTCTGGGTCAACTGTCTTCCATTTAAAATTGCTCAGCGCCATCGATAGATGGTTACTCTCAAGAAACGGGATTTAAAAAAATAATGATAACAACAATTATTGCTAATTATAACAACTTAGAATTAAATTCGCACGAAATAGAATCAAATACCATAAAAAACAATGAATTGGATTCGAGCGGACTATGCGTCTAATATTTAATCTGATGTAATCGATTGTTACTGCAGCGAGATTTACATTGCTTAGAAATGTTTTATTTAGTATCAGGCTCACTCTTGATTAAATAGTGTAAAACATAGCGCAGTAAAATTGCTGTGATTTAAAAAAAATAATGATGATGACGACGACGACGATGACGGTGACGGTGACGCCACGGGTGACGGTGTCGATGACGATTATGATGACGATAACCACCTTCACCTGCGCAAACAGGCCTACATCGTGGCCTTGACTCCCACGCAAGCTCTTAGCCAGCAATAAATGCCTAAGTGTTGACCGTTGCAGCTAGGCCGTAAAGCAGATCCTAGATAAGAGACGCAACAATCCCTACACGTCAAGCAATAGTTAAGCTATTCATATCAAGGGTCATTGGAGTGCTATGTTGCTAGCTGATTCTAGTGCTGGTATTTCAGTGGGCAGAATGTCTTAAATGTTTTAATATAATTGGTTACGTCGGTCTATGCATAGGTATCAGAGCTATTTCAGGCAGCTGTCACCAATGCATGCGTAGACAGGAAACAGGAATTCTGTCATGAGTAATAGTCATCGAAAAGCTGTAGGTATGTGCGCACGCATGTGTGTGCGTATGTTCATATGTACACATCTAGGCCTATGTACAATATTTGTATTCATCTGTATCCTTGCTATTATGCATTCATTACGTTCCGCTACGTTACCGCGACCATACATATTTATTATGAGGACTTTAATGCATATATAAGATAGCTCGCGAGTTAAAGGTGTCTAAGCAGTACTCAACAATTTTACTCTAGTGTTTATTGCAATAAGCTTTTCGAAAGTGTCTTTGTTAAAAAAAATTAATAATGATGATGATGATGATGATGATGATGATGATGATGATGATGATGATGATGATGATGATGATGATGATGATGATGATAATAATAATAATAATAATAATAATAACAATATTAATAATAATATTAATAATAAAAAATATTAATGATAAAAAAATAATAATAATTGTAACGATGACGATGATGACGACGACGATGTAACTACATGCGTGTGTAGCAGCTTAAGCAGTTACTTAACCAGCAATCGTGTTGTTCTCAAGTGATCTAAACAACCCACTTCCGTGTCGTAAAAACCACCTTCACCTGCGCAAATACATCGCAGCCTTGACTCCCACGCGAACAAGCGCTGGGCTCGTGATAAATGCCTAAGCGTTGACCGTTGCAGTTTGGCGATTAAGCAGATCCTAGATAAGTGCCGTATGAATTCTCAAACGTCAAACAATAGTTAAGCTATTCATAACAAGGATCATTTGAGTACCATGTTGCGAGCTGATTCCTATGCTGGTATTTCAGTGGGCAGAATGTCTGAAATGATTTAATATAATCGGTTACGTAGTAGGCCGATACACTGGGCATTAGAGCTATTTCAAGCAGCTATCACCAACACGTGAACATACAAAAATTCTGTCATGCGTAATGGTCATCCAAAAGCTGTAGGTATGTGTGCACGCACGTGTTTAAGCTTGCGTGTATGTATGCATGTATGTACATATATATATATATATATATATATATATATATGTCTGTATACTTGCTATTATGCATTCATTACGTTCCGTCGTATTATAGCGACCTTGCACATTTAGCTCTAGTTAGCAAGTATAAAAATCGCGAAGGTGGCGGAAATGAGGACTTAATTGCATAGATAGCTCGCAATTTAAAGGTGTTTAAGCAGTACTCAACCGTTTAGCTCTAGTGTTTATTAAAGTAAGCTTCTAAAGTGTCCTTGTTGAATAAAATAATGATTATTATATTAATAACTATAACAATAATATTATATAATATAATTCTATATTATATAATAATATATTAGTAATAATAATAATTATAATATTATAATAATAATAATGATAATAATAAAAAATAATAATAACGATGATGATATTGATAATGATAATGTTTATGATAATGGTAACGATAACAATAAATATAATGATAATGATAATCATTATGATAGTGTTACTGATAATGATAATGATAATCTAATGCTGTTACTGATGCTGCTTCCGCTGCTGCTGCTGATGATGATGTGGAGGAGGATGACGATGACGATAACAATAACAATGGTAATGCCAGTAGCAATACCGATAACAATACCAATACTACTACTACTACTACTAATAATAATAATAATAATAATAACAGTGACAGCAACAATAACAATAATACACCAATTCACTGGACCAATTCCTACATAATGCTATACCAAATGAACTCTGTGAACTTACAGTGAGTTATAACATAATTTATTATGTCTGTCTAGACTATCACTGTGCCAATTGCAATCCTCTTCCTCGAGACGTTTGTACTACCTACAAGATACAAGAGTGATTCTCTTGTAGAGTAGAGTAGAATCACTCAGACAGAGTGATTCTAAGAATTCATTATATCTATTCTAGCTATCTTTGTCACGTGAATCCTTAGACACCTGTAAATCAATTGATTTTATGACTTAAATAAGAGTGATTTCATGGCTTCTATAATAATGCCTTTCCAGTTACCCTATGTATACATGCATACTATGGAAGTTTCGCGAATTCTTTAACACAATTCCGATACAATCAAGTTTCACCATGTTAATAAGCCTTCATTTTTATAAACGCAATGTAAAATTTATGCATAAATTAAGCGCGTAAAACTGTTGCGTTTATGTCGTCTGCTGTGAAATATTTATGGTGCTCAAGTTGATGTCGCCTTCGTCGATGTCGAAGTGATTAATTACGTCGTGTGACGCTTGCTATAGCATTGTGTATAATTATGGCTCGATGAATATAGAGTATTGGTCATCCAGTGCGTTGTCGAGTCCTCGGGGGGTTTATTCGGCCGTTGTCTATTGTTGTCTCTTGTTGCCTACCGTCGTATTTGGTTGTCTCTTGTAGCATCTTGTTGTCTCATGTGGCCTACTGTTGTCTCTTGTTGTCTTTTATTGTCTCATGCTGTCACTTGTTGCCTCTTGTTGTATCTCGTTGCATCTCTTTGTCTCTCGTAGTATTCTTGTTGTCTCAAGGTGACTCACTCGTGCTGTCTCTTTTGTCTCATGTTATCTTCTGTTGCGTCTTGTTGTCTCTTTATGTCTCTTGGCGAGAGCAAAATTCAATTCTCAAACATACGGATGCAGCAATGAAATCACGACAAGTGGAAAACGCAGCAGAAATTTATAACATTAACGAAATATTTATGATATATGGGGGGAGGAGGAATATAAGCAGCCCCCCATACTCTCCACCTGAAATAAATATCGGAGGGGACCGTTCCCTTTGCCCCCCTCAGTTTCCACCTCTACACGTGACTTCATTTCCAAAATGCTGTCGGCTATAATTAGGTCGTTTTCAGGTTTCTGACGAAATTAGATGCGTATCCATTTGAGAGACATTACCTAAAAATTCTACTGTACAGTTCACCAAGTACTACTTGCTAAACATCCTATATACTTGGTTGTATAATAGCTACTTCTGTTCTGGGCCTACCTCGCACATAAACTGATCGCGCACTCAGTGGTTTAGTGGGTCTAGCCCCCTGTTATTCTTCTAAACCCTATGTTAAAGGTTTAATTACAGGGTCGAAAACCAGGCCGCCCATTCAATCAATATGCATTTGTTTACTTCCAATGGCCTTTCAAGGCCTGAGGAACCTCAATCTCATGTATAGTAGCTAATTAATAATATAATTAATAATAGCAGCCGGCTAATTGCAATGGCAACAAATGGTCCGGTCTTTATGAATAGACAGTCGTGCACCATAAGGTTAATGACAGGAAGCAAATGAATATTCATTGGCAGTTTGTCGTTAAACTGGTCCTGGTGGTGCTCGGCTGCTCGGTCTTTGAGTCTTGACAAGGACCAATATACACCAGGACTGTGTACATGGAAATTTGATAATTAATTCTGAGATCCAGATTCTTTTTTTGGTGTCAAAACTAAAATAACTCATGATAATTCATCCGCTTTCGTTGGATGCAACCCATTAATAACGCTGGATTGTGCGCCTCGTTTGTGTATACGTTGGTAATCTATAGTGTATAGTGTTTACGACCTCAATGTCTTTTTACACTGCTAAACACTGACCAAAGATGGTCACTGAACGCAGCAACATCCCTTGACTTAGGAAGGGTGGAAGAATTGGGGTGAGCATGGGGGTTGGTGAAGGGTGGGGCATAAGGTTTAGAATTCGCCACCAAGTCAATTCGTTATGTCCACTCTTTCATATAAATCAAGTCTTGACTTGCGAATCGTCGTTTGCACCAATTAAGCCCATAAAGTCCTCAGAGACTCAAATGTAATTTCCAGTTTCTACCCATACGTCGCCCAGAATAAAGTATTCATTCGAAACTTAAGTGGACAATAAATTTAGAAGTGTGTTTGTCGACGTTAGGTACGACCACTCGAGAAGACACGGTCAACAGATCTTTCGGAATTTGCATCAACTATTCAAACATACAAGCGCGCGCGCACTCACAGACAGACAGACAGACACACACACAAACACACACAAACACACACACACATACATACAGCACAGACACAATATGTATACAAAAATGTGCACAAACGTACAAAATTTTTTATTAAGCTGATGATGTATTCGTTATAGAATCTCAAATAGACGTCTGGTGTGTGTTTTGTGGATTATAATATTATTATGGTTTGATCGTTTTCACAAGAGAGTTACTGACAGCACGTGGACAGAGGCTACTCATTTTACGTCCATGAATATTAACTATGCATATCTATAATTATCTGTGAAAGAAGAAGTATGCAGAGAGGAGGCAGAGGAAGACTAGGAGGAGGAGGAGGAAGAAGAGGAAGAGAAGGAAGAGGAGGAAGAGTATAGGCGAGGGTTGGAGGAAGAGGAGAAAGAGGAGTAACGACTCAGGATGAAGAAGATTAGGAAGAAGAAGAGAAGGAAGAAGAGTAGAAGAAGAAGGAGGAGAAAGAGGACATGGGCGAGAACAAGAACAGAAAGTGAACAAGAACAAGAACCAAATCGAGAAGAGCAAGAATAAGAGCAACGTGAAAAAATCCATAAATGATGACTGGTAGTGGTGGTACTGGTGCGATGATAGTGTAGTAGGGGTGGAAGTAGTGTTTTACTGGTAGTAGTAGGTGCAGTTGTGGAAGGGAAAGTAGTTATAATAGTAGTAGTACCGGTAGTGTTTAGTGGCAATATTATTTGAGTTCCAAACCAACTTTACAGCGTATAAGTTAGGTGCTAAAAGGTCAGAAGAACTTGGCCCAACATTCAAAGTGTTTCCAAGTACAATTATTTGACGATTGTTTTCATTAGGGCATTTTGCTGTTCTTCCAGCGATCACCTTGTCTGATTTAAATGGTGATGTTTCTTTTGAAGCGTCGACTGTTTTAAGTTTAAACATGGCTTCTGGTTATTTTAACGATTTAATTGTTTCTAAATGCGTTTTGTATCACTCGTTGAGGTTTAGTTTGTATCACTGTCTGACTGCGTTCCACCCTGTCTATGGCTGCATATGTGTACTTGTGTCAATATGTTTGCGTACGTGTGTTTGTGTCTGTATGCTTGTATTTGTACGCCTGTGTGTCTTGTATGTCTATTTGTCCGGCTATTTGACATGTTTTCGACACGTTTTATTGCGCTCGGTCTGGAATGGGAGCAGAAGATTTGCGTTTAATGTACCTCTCTGTCTGTCTGTCTCTCTCTGTCTCTGTTTGTCTATGTGAATCTCTCCATCTCTCTGTCTTTGTCTGTCTGTCTCTTAATCTATTGAATTTACATGTGATGTCGTCGTCGGCACCAACGCAACAACAACAACAGCAGCAACAACAACAACGACGACGACAGCAACAACTTATATTAATAATAAGAAGAAGAAACAAAATAATAATATCAGCTACAGTAACAAGAATAATATTTATACTACTGATTATATAGGCCTATTTAAGAGCTTGTGCACCCACAGAAACCTAATAAGCCTTCAGCTGTAATCCGGTTTGGATCAGTTGCTACAATCCGCTTAGGAAAGTGGAACGCTTGTTAACACAAGAACGGACGACACGTGCAGTAAAAGCTCTGACCAATAGAATTCAGCGTAAATCTTCACCGGATCAGCTTTCATGTGTTCCTTTTCACGGCACGCGGTGTAGTATTCTCTAGTTGAAGTCGTCGCTGTGTCAACAAGCATGGGCGTCACGTGATCGTCACATGACCGGGGTCACGTGGCTCTCCATAAGATCTTAGAAGACATCGACCACACACACGCAGACACACAGTTGTGCAAAAGACGAACAACTGACTAGCTTATTTACTTGCCTTCTCCATTGGCGTGAATAATTGGATCAGGATATTGGCGTTATCCACCTTTTTTCGCTGTATAGGGTAAAAGATCGTAGAAGTATCATCTGTGCAAGTCATTTTGTCATATAGGCCTTGTAGCCCACGTCTCATTAGTAGGCCTAGTAGCCTCAGTTAGCTCTCCTCTTATACCCAGCTTGGGACTGGCACTGTCAGAGTGCGACCAGTGTTGAAGTTAATTACAAATGGTAACACCAACATTCTTCCATGATACGGAGCATTTATTAATAACTTTTTATTTATTCTACGAGTGCTACAGTTTTAAGGGTGTCCAAGGCAGATATTCTTGCGCCAAGTTGTTTCAGTTTATTTAACGACATTATGGGATAACAAAGATCATTAAAGTCGCCCTCCTACTTTGCCCAAGCCTTGAAATAATGTCGTGTGATCACAAATGGCTGTGTGTTGAGCTTTTAACGACACCGTTCCATATCGAAGATGATTGTGGTGTCGTCCTCCTCCTTTCTGCTGGCTTGGGACTGGCGCTGTCAAAGTCTAAGCAATGGCGGTGTAAATTGGATATAAAAGTGGGTAGGTGAATATAATTATAGCCTCGTTTGACATCGTTTTAAAGGTGTCTATTTGCATCCTCTAACAACCTTAGCGATCTTTGTTTAGTTTTTGATCTATAGAAACAGCGTTACTTGGTTTCCGCTTAACGACACTGCGTCATGGAATAGATGATTAGCTTCGCCCTCCTACTTTCACTATGCTTCGGACTGGCACTGTCATGATCCGAACAGGTGGAGCAGGATCTATAGTTTAACGACGGCTTATGACAACAAAGTCCGTTGCCGTCGACAGAAATTGTTCTTGCTCAAATTTTGGAATAGCAACTTTAGTAGTTTCAGTTAAACGACGCTGCGTGATAGCACAGATAATTAGCGTCATCCTCCTTTTTTATCCAGACTCAGGGCTGGCATTGTCAGAGTGTAATTAGTGGAGGAATTGAAAGATCATTGGCGTGCACTTTCCTTCTTTTATGCAGGCTTAGGACGGGCACTTCCAGAGTGCGAACAGTACAGTTGTTTTGAATGTTCAAGTAGCGATAGGCAACTTATTACTTGCAAAAGTCGAATACCATCACTAACATTGGAGCGAAGGTGTCCAAGCAGAGTTTGACAATTTCCGAATAAGCCGCCAAGGGACTATCAATTAAACGTTTATGCTAGTATAAGTATTAATATCACCGTAATGAACTTTGATTTGAAGGTGTCCAAGTAGACTTCAATAATTTAATGAAAGAATGTGTGAATTTTAAGAATGAGATTACCAGTCAGAAATGAATACTTGAATCAGTTAAAAATTAATATTCCTGTACATAACTCCATCTACTGACGGCTTTGTCAGCATAGCAACTGTCTCTCTTAAATTTTAGTACACGTCGCACATCCCATTGAGGCCTAGATTACGTAAAAGGTCCCGTCAATGTTTTTATCCCTATATCAGAGGGTGCTCGATAGCGTTGTATTAGTGGTAGATGAATATAGAGTGACGCAGTCAATTTTCCCTGGTGAAACCGCGGTAAATACCGCAGTATTGGAGACATCAATTGCGATTTTACCAAGGTAATCGGTTTACTGCGACAATATGATATCACGGAATTGAGGAATGATCTGGCTGTCTTGCCACGGTAATGGAAACTATGATATCTATAGTCTTTGCACTGTATATATTAAATAGTTTACTTTACAGAGCCTTATCAACTTGCTTTATTTGAACTTGAGGTTTTGGTACAAATCCCTTTTTCACGATTTCCAAGCCAGCAGTATCAAATAGTCGTCACAGACCACTAATAGCGCTTGTACTCTCTGTCTCCAAAAGCAACGTTTTATTCACTTTTCTGACTCTTGGAGCGCGTGTAAAACTTTGGATCACGTTTAATACTGTTTCGTTTGTCATTATACTCTCGTGCTTTTTTTAGCTTCCGGCGGTTTCATATAATTTTCTCAGATTGAAATGGCGAACTTTTTCACAAAGAATTCGGGCTGAAATTTATTGAACTGCTAAGATACGACTGTTTGTCCGTGGATGACCAACGAATACAAAAGATTTAGTCTTCCGCTGGTTCACAATCCGACAGTGAACGTCCTACTCCATGACAAAAGAGGAGAGTGAGACTAATGACCTTTGTTATCACACGGTGTCATTAGGCTACAACTATACCCTAACAATCGAATGACATCATTGATATGGCAGACCACTACAGAATACAAATCCGCAAGAGTTGTTACGTAAGGCTTTGTGTCCTCTATAGCTGTATGTAAGAGTTCGTTATATTTTGGCAAAGTAAGAAATACGTTGTAATAATTGGCTTCCCATTACACACCTCTAATTATGGCAATATCGACATTATATGAATATGATGTCGATTATTCGGCTCAATATTTAAACAAACAAAGAAATACACGTAGCTGTGACCAATTTTCATCGCTTAGAATATACATTTAGATGCGCTACACAATACAATTGAACTTCGCCACTGCAAGCACTCAGGAAGTACCAGTCCCAGGCCTTGACAAAGAAGGAGGGCGACGCTAAAGATCAAAGTTATTATATAGTACAGTTAAACTGCAACTAACGAACCAATTAAGCCAAGAAATATTCGGCGGTTGATTAACTAAAATGTGACAGTTGATAGCCGATGCCGAAATTTCTGCGGCGGACTTACTCGGCCACTCAAAAATGTCAGCGATGTCGGCAGCGGTTTAGAAATATAAATAAGGTTACTGAACAACGTGAATATAATTACATAAGCGTCTGAACTATTTATTATGGTCCTTGTCTTTTAACGGTAACTATTCACTCGCACACCCCTAGCCGTCACCAGCCGGCAAAGACGTCTTCAACAGCAACATTTACAATCTAGAACAGTGTACACTCAAAGGCGTCCGTTAAGCCACAAATCTGTCCGCTGTCCTGAGTTAGACTTAGTATTGGAGCCTTATTAGCAATTTCACCATAATAGGCCAACTCGTTATCCCATATAACGGTCTGTTATTATAAATTCTGCCATCTCCTATACCGATTAAACTGAAATGGGTTCGACTGAAGACCCAACTGTTACAGCAGTAAAAAACGGGAGAAAGTACACTAAATTATAAAACTAAGCGGTTTATTTTTGACAAGGCTAAGCTTTCTGCATAAAAAATCAGTACGAGGTAGAATGCTTAGACGATCTGGTCCTCTCTAGTGTGGCAGCCTTGGGGAGTGATTATGGGTGGACAGTATGAGCGTTTTTTGTCCTTCATCAATTTCTTTACGTATGCAATCCATTCATTCATCTTTATATCAATATAGGCCTATTCGAAACTCTGACATATCCTGCATATGCCGGGTTAGAGACTCAGATTGGTGAGTGGTTTAAAACTCTGGCCCCAGTGCTCTATCTTCCTTGCTCAATTTTAATAGAATGTTACTTAATGCAATGTAATGTAAATCTTTGAAAATTTCGCATCACCCACAAAAGCCACGTTAAGGAAACCAGCTTATTCACCGGCGCTATACAAAATCAAGTCCACAATAGCCAGCTCTCGTTTCTTTCTTGTGCCAGGTTGAAATACGGGGGTCAAGCTGCTCAAGGAAAAAGTTACAGGACAAAATGATTTTTCTGTATGAATTGATTAAGTATTAAAGCCATTGATAGATGCACAAAGTCTAGACGTGAGTGAGTAGAATGTACGTTCGTTGAGAGACAGTTTCTGTATGGACGTGCATGGAAAAGGAAGTTATCTATCCTTTAATACAAAAACATCTTCGCCAGGTATACGCATGTGTGTTAATTATATTCATTGCAACTTAGAATATCTCAAAATGACCCTAACTAGCGGAACCTTTCGATCCCTACTTGGATTTTCTGGGTGATGCGATAACAATTGGAGGAATTGTTATTATTGTGATTTATTCTGATCTGATGTTGGATTGT
The DNA here is from genome assembly GCA_959347315.1 of Bimastos eiseni. Lineage (NCBI taxonomy): Eukaryota > Metazoa > Annelida > Clitellata > Crassiclitellata > Lumbricidae > Bimastos > Bimastos eiseni. Next base: position 2,682,213 of record OY365820.1, read on the forward strand.
AAAGTAAACTGCGATTGGTTGATTGATTGATTAATTGATCGACTGGCTGGCTGACTGACTGACTGACTGACTGACTGACTGACTGACTGACTGACTGACTGACTGACTGACTGATTGACTAACTGATTGACTGACTGATGCATATGTTTACGCGTCAATGTGTATATGCACGTATGTATGAATATACGTACAATGTATGTATCTACGGATGCATGTGTGTACAAATGCATCTATCAGACGCTTCATGTAGCGTCCTTGCAGAGCATGGTAACCAGACACCAACCACAAAACACAGTCACATGAAAGTGGTTCTCTTAGAACCCCACCAACCGATTCCCTCTCTTACCAAAGTCCTTCCTCTCAAACGACACATTTCACCGATAATAAACCTGAGAAATTTCTGGCCCCTCAACGTCTACAAAATCGATCGAGTCTGAAAGCCTTCCCCTCGATTCTGCATCATTGTCCCTGCTGCAGGACCCGTTGAATCGTCGCTATAGCAACAGGAAGAGGGTGAGGGTGATCGTAAGTGGGGTGCGGTGGAGATCGCGAATTGCTGAAGATATCCAACCTAAAAGGTAACGCAAAAGTAATCTTAAAGTCAATGCGTAATGTCACATCATATAATGTAAAGTAATATTTTGTGAAAAGCACTTGCAATATGATACAATTGGCGACGTAAATAAGTATGTAGGGTAATGCATGAAAGCATGCATTGTAAAACAATGTGTAACGTAAGAAGAAAAAAACATTACATTTCAACAGAGGATGCGTAACGTTAAGAATCACAAGGCAAAAGAAATGCAACGAAAAATGACATCGGATGCAAACATAGATGTCACAAAGTCATGGATAAATATGTACTGCAAAAAATACGTAATATATACATTCGATAAATCAACTTTGCTGTTTATAAAAAATGCGTAAGACCAATAACTACTTGTTTTTCTTCAATAAATAATGTGTTGTTAAGAAGCATCCATATTTGTATGTGAGCATGTGTGTGTTTGTGTGTGTGTTTGTGTTTGTGTGTGTTTGTGTGTGTGTTTGTGTGTGTGTTTGTGTGTGTTTGTGTGTGTTTGTGTGTGTGTGTGTTTGTGTGTGTTTGTGTGTGTTTGTGTGTGTGTTTGTGTGTGTTTGTGTGTGTTTGTGTGTGTGTGTGTGTGTGTGTGTGTGTGTGTGTGTGTGTGTGTTTGTGATGTAGTACGACTGATCCTTATAATGACGCTACGCGATAGTTCAAAGGTCATGCAACCATGGATACCTTCTGTTCGCAACGATTCTCTTGTGACGTCGTTCGCTTCTCTGGTGATTACGTCATCGTCGTACCTCATGGCCAGTCTACAGGCAATGACAACAATCAAATTTTCATACAAACAGACAATGCAATGCGATAATACAATGAGCAAATCAATAAATTTATAGATAGATGCATAGCTTCATGAGCGCCCTGCATGGCTGCCGACAGTTGATTTCGACTCCTGTAATAACTTTTCATCAGTCGATTATGCTATGTATGTAATTTTACTCCGGTTTCAGTTGTCATTATTTACGTACACAATGAATTTATAGCATCAAAAAGAATTTAGAAGTTATAGTACGAGTATTACACAATTTAAAGGTTTCTAAGCAGAGCAAAACATATGTTAATAATCACTCTGCTTTGTTGTCAGTTTCAAAATAAACCAAAATAATCATTATTATCATCAACCAAGTAATCAGTCAAACAATCAATGAGTGAATCAGTGAATCAGTCAATCAGACAGGTTTACAGACAGCAGCCGGGCTTGCCTTTGTCGTTGTACAGCCCTCATTTCGAGAGCTTCTGAATTCAGACGTCAATAATTGACGTATCTGTCTGTCCTTCTGAATGTCCCTCTGTATGTCCCTCTGTCTGTCAGTTTGCCTGTCTGGCTATCTGTCTGTCTGTCTGTCCGTCTGTCTGTCTGTCTATCTGTCTAGCTGTTCTTCTGTCTGTCTATTTTATTCTTGGTTTCTTATCCTCTTTCTCGGTGCATTAGTTTTAACATCCGCAGAGCGACAAATTGTATGTGAGCGGATTAGTGCAAGGTTAATCGCTAGATGACTCTAGGGACTATATGGGATTCTGCTGTGTCTCATACTCTGTGCATCAGACTCTGTAGCCTCATACTCTGTATACAGTCTCAGACTCTGTGGTCTCATACTCTGTGGTCTCATACTCTGTAGTCTCAGACTCTGTGGTCTCAGAGTTTGTAGTCTCAGACTCCGTCGTCTCAGATTTTATAGTATCAGACTCTGTATCAGACTCTGCAATCTCAAACTGTAGTGTCAGACTCTGTTGTCTCAGACTCCATCGATTCACACTCTGTAGTCTTAGACTATGTAGTCTAACCGAAGAACTGTCTTGTCGTGAGTAAATGAAAAAGCAAGATGGCCTTTGCGATAGGTCACCTAGTGTTAGTTTAACGACACCTTGTCTTTACAAAGATGACTTGCATCTCACTCCTCGTTTCTGCAAGCTTGGGACTGGCATTGACAAAATACGGGCAGTTGTGTAGCTCGAATGAGAAAGGGATTTTACTTCTAAGAATATTATGAAGGCATATATCCTTTCTGAGAAGCCTCAACAAGGCAAAAAGCGATCGAGGGTAAATACGGTTTCGTCCCGCTTAGGTTCAGCGACTGTTCCTTAGGAATCGCGACTCATCTTTTTTGAACCTTTCCACCCTTCGCTCGTTCTATTGAAGGCAGGGCAATAAGCGTTAACATACACTACATCGTGACATGAACAATTTATACCAACGTCAGACAGTGATTTAAAGGTGGGCGCAAAATGTTACTGTTGCATTCAGTAAAATGAGCCGTTTAAAAAGTCATTCTAAAGCATATTATTGTTATTATTATTATTATTATTATTATTATTATTATTATTATTATCATCATCATCATCATCAACATCATCATCATCATCATCATCATCATCATCATCATCATCATCATCATCATCATCATCATCATCATTTTAGTGTCTTTAATCAGAAACTAATGTGATAAGTAAGCAGCCTATTATTATGATCAAGTGCAACAAACCGCCTGTGATGGTTGAATCCGTCGTAATATGTCCGTATTATTCTCCGGAGAATATAGACGCCAACGAAGCTCGGGAGAATTAAAGCGATTTTTATTCGACAGGCTATCACCATCCTCTCTGGGTTGTAGAGATATACTCCGTAATATATTCTCCGATCTATCCGCTCAGAATCATTCCTTTCGAAGAAGAGATTTATTCCGCTCGACCAAGAGATTAATTCCGTTCGAGGAGAAGATATTTACTCTAATCGATCACCGATATGGAGAGATTTAATTCTAATTGATCCGCGGATGCATTCTATCGATGCAGAGAAATTTATTCTAATCGAACCTGAGAAATTTACTCCGTTCCAAGGCGGTTTTTATTCCCTATCAAACTAGCAGAAGGCCGAACTTTTATGCTTAACTGAAACCAAAGTCATCCAAATTACTCACATCGACGATTAACACCGCTCCGTAATAATTTGATTAGTCTCATTGTTTACGAAAAGGCAGTAATTACTTATGACGTCAACCCTGTCTCGATCGTGACGTCATATTGTGAGAATCACGGCCCAAATGTTATTAGCGCCTGTCACAATGGTATTTCAGTTCAACTCTTTGGTTACAAAGTGTTACTTGAATAATGTCTCAATTTTAGTCTTAGTTTAATTGCTAGTCTTAATTTTTTCGAGGGACTAATGAAGGTAAGGAAAAGAAGAAGATCGAGAAAAATGATTTTGGATAGAATGATGGAAGGGGTGATTACAAGAAGATGAAAGAAGAGGCCAAGAACGGAGAGGAGTGGCGACATTGGACATACGAACCTGTCAAAAAGGCAGAAAACCAAAGAAAAGTCATAATTTTCAGCTTCAGTATTTAGTTATGAGTGCTTCTCAATATTAGTTTAAGGTATCGAGTACGTTTTTATGTACCAATATAAGTTTTCCGTTTTCGTTTCAATTTTGCTAACTTTTGTTTTAGTTAAAGTGAGATTATTTCAGTTTCAGTTTATGTAGGCTAATATCGGTCCAGTGCCTTAATTTCAGTTTCAGTTCAAGCAATTCCTTAATTCATTTCGACGAAAGCAGCACTAGAACAGATAATTTTCGTTCCAGATTTCCCTTGTCCCCTGGCTTTGGACTAACACTCTCAGGGAACGGGTAGCATCTGGAGTTACGTTACCGATTACTTTCCGGTGTTCAAAGATTGTCCCTTTGTAACTACCGATCGGATGCAAGGTGCAGAGGTTAGCAAGGTCTGTGGTTCAGATCCCCGCCAAGACAGAAATTTTGATCGAGGAAGTCTGCGACTCTCATATCTATTTCAATGAACAAATGTTTTTTTTCTCCTCTTAAAATTCCTCTAATAGTGCACTGGATAGTTTCTGTTTAACAACACTGTGTGATGACAAAGATCATTTGCGTCGCCCTCCTCTTTTACCCCCTTTTGGGACTGGCACTCTCAGAGTGCAAGCATTAGTTGAGTTGGCTGACGGTTTTTCGCAACCCGATTAACAGTTGGTGGTGGTTTCAGTTAAACGGCACTGTATGATAACAAGCGACATTAGTGTCGCCCTCCTTCTTTGTCCCGGTCTTTCGACTGTCACTGCTGGCAGTGGCGTAGTTTAGAGTCAGGTAGGAGCAACTTGGGTTATCAACAAAATATATTTATATATTTATATTTATTTACATTTATATATAGCATTGTTGAGACATGATTTCCAGGTGTCTATGAAAGCCTTCACTAAAGGCTTGGATACCAGAGTTAATGACAGCTTTTGACAACAAAGGCCGTTGCCATTGACAGAAATTTGCTTGACATATTACAACACTAAGCTTACTAATATTGGTCTGGTGTTTCACCATGGCATTAACCTTCATTCCCTTTGCAGATTGTAATAGAAAGCGACGTTTAGCTTTCATTAAGATGGTTGGAGCTGCCCTTCTCGTGGGACTGGCACCATCAGAGCTGCGAGCAACAGAGAGTTTGCTGAATTGGCATCAGAAGGGAATTGCAGGTGCATGAATGTCACAAGCTGAAGATTATTATTATCAATGCTCAAAAGCCTTTCATTCATCAATGAATGAAAAAATAACACTTTAAGAATGAATTAACGAATTAATAAAATAATAAGTTAACAACTTGATAAATTTATGAATTAATGAATTAATGAATTAATAAATTAAGATATTTATAAATTTATAACTTTATTATTCGATATATTTATAAGTTAATAAATATCTGTAACTTAAATAAATAATAAATAAAAACGATCATAAAGCTAAAAAATATTTTAAAAATGAATTGATATATTAATCCATTAATTTATTAATATGCTAACATTATTTAAGAAAGATATAAAAACGTCTGAAACGGCCCCTATTCGTTGTCGAGGTCCATTGTCGCAAATGTGCTACGAAATGCAACCGCATTTAATAAAAAATTTTAACCGCATTTTTAATATAATAACTTATATCAATTAATTTGGTTTTTAACTAATAACTTGATTAATTAATTAATTGATTATATATATATGAGGTTCTAATAGGGCGCGGCAATAAGTGTTTAAATAGATGCTTTCATTCACACGTACATACTTACATCAATACATATTTACATAAAATTATTCATGCACAATACACATACACACATGCATACACCATGCATATATACATACAAACATACATAGTACTTGCAAACTCACATACACACGTGTACACATGCGAATTCAAATGCAAAACGCCCTTGTAAGCGGCACGGTCGCGTTACGGCGCTCTAGAAATTGTCTGTTTAATAATAGGCCTACATGGTTGGTTAATTAAATGGACTCTTTCCTGTGTATCATAAGACACTAAGTCAAATGAGTTTTTGCTCTGTGTCGTTTAGTAAGTAACAATTATATATAAAATTGGTTAAACATGATTTGAAGGTGTTTAATATAGCCTTAGCTCAGCTACATGTAAATGTAACTGATTTACTGGGCGCGCTTCCCACACGCAAAAACTGAATTCACTACAAGCTTAATAGACGATATCTTAACTAATAAACTGTGCAACACACTATGTAGATAATAGATACAAGATCCTCTCTCTCTCTCAATATCGGATATATTCAATTATTTATCCATTCTAGCTACTCATCCTTTCCTAGATTCAATTAGCTATATAGAATGGACACAGACCATAGCTGCATGTAAATTGAGAACGAGTCTGTATAAATCACACCCGGCTCCTTTCCCATTGAACAATAATTGACCACGTGACTGTCCGTTAATGTGGTGGTCGGTTTTCTTTTCCCAGTTTATACGTTCTTGGCATCTCATAATTATTATAGAGCGCGTGCGTTTTAAGTAGAGGGCTCGTGCGTGCGAATGTTCGACGTAGCTAAACACCTTTTTAAAAGAAGGGGGTGATGTTAATTAGGACGCGATGAAGAAGACACAGTCAGTCCTTCGCAAAAGTTACTATTTTTGATTGCCTGATGTTGGTGTGAACAGATTGGCAAAGGAATGAACGAACGAAAAACGAATGAACGAAAGCACGAGTCAATGAACGAGTGAACGACTGACCGAACGAATAATAATCGAATAAATGAATTAACGATTACATCGGATCTTCATCTCCAAAGCAACCGTCTCCATGACAACGTACAGTTTAGATCGATAAGTCATTATCGCAATATCGTCACTGGTCTTGTCTCATTTTCCTGGTCAAATAAAGGAATCAAAGCGTAAGCAACGATCGTGTTTTTGTTGCTGCGTCTCTGTTACTATTATCCAATCGTTTGTAAAGCACCAGAATCTAATACTTGGCGCCGTGGCGCTGGGCTATCAACCGAGAGGTCGGCGGTTCGAATCCAGACTGGGGCAGAATTTCTTTCAAACATTTGATCCACCTAACCTCTTTGTCAATTCAGCCAAGATGAGTGAATTGACCGTACACTGTCGAGAACTGAACACCCGCCGTCATGAGCCGAGGCTAAGAAAATGAAGTAGCTGGTACTGTCATGCCATTGACTGACTCTCAAGCTATCTATAGGTACTTTCTACTTGTACTTGCTATGCCAGAGGCAGATGATCTAGCGCTATAATAAATTCTTGTGAATTTTAATTAGGCTGCCGTACGTTAAAATGTACTGTACACTAGAGTGCGGATATTGTTACATACATTAGTCATAGCGCACAAGTCTTGGGTAATGTTGCGTCGTAGGCTTATAGTAGCGTTGCATTATTTGTACTTAATAGAAGTAATTATAGAGAGTACCATTAGAGTCGAGGATTTGAGCCAAGATTGAACAGCCTGGATAAAGGAGGAGGGCGACAATAATGATCTCTGTTATCACACAGTATCGTTAAACTGAAACTACTTGTCGTAAGATATATTTCACTTAGACACCCTTAAAACTATCACAACCAAAGCTATATACACAAATAGAATAATCACAAATTAGCTTTTAAACCGAAATGCAAGTCAATATAAACTCCTCCAATGTTCGTTCTCTCTGGCATTGCCAGTCCTAAGCAAGGACAATTTAGGACAGCGACGCTATGATATTCGTTATCACACAGTGTCGTTAAACTGGAACTAACATATTCGGAGAGGTTGACGTTTTATTCCGTTGATCCACTATCGTTTTGGGTTTATTTACACCGTCAAGTCTAGAGTTGCTAAATCTTGATATACGAAGAACTTTAACTGTATCTGACGTCTAGTTTTGTGTCGCTTAAATATTATATCGTGTACTTTCGATGCCAACATCTTGCATCGTTGTATGTATGTATTAGGCTATTTACATAGCGCCTTGTAGGAACCTCTCGAAGGCGCTTTGGAAGGACGGTTTTACTGTCGCTGCCTACCACCTAATGCGTGGCGTCTCTGTTTTTACCTGCTAATAGTAAGAGTGCTTTTGTTTAAATTGAGACCAAATTTGAGCACACCTCTAGACGAGTACTTTATATATTCATCCGGGTCGTTACAATGTGCAACTGGTTAAATGGAGAAAATGAATACAGACAAATCTACAGCTACTGCTACTACGGTGACAACAATAATTACTGCTACTACTTCCAATACTACCACTGAACTGCCTGCTACCAATGCTACTACTAGTTTCTCATTTTTCATCTATTTCACAAGGCTACGGTCATCGATAGATGGCGTTGCGCTAGTGTGCGCGAAGGGTTGTCATTTGACAAGGTAATCGTAATCGTAAACGTAATCATGGAATTGTATAACGTTCTTTGCGGAAACTGAATAGTCGCAAAACACAGCTGACATGCTTTACTATTGACAGGACTAAGCAGGTGAGTATGTAAGTAAGTCAGACGTCGCGGTTGGCAGTAATCAACAGAGAAGACGGAGAATAAGAAGAGCAAGAACAAGAACAAGAAGAAAAACGGTCCGCTTCTTAATTCCCCATGCATCGTTAGTGCTGTGGTAGTGCCAGTCCTTAGCTTGCATAGATCGGGAGGGCTACATCAATCATCATTGCCGTGACGGAGATTCGTTAAGCAACCACCAATCATTGCAATCAGCTATTTAGTCTGAGAAAATTATCTGCGTGTGTGTCTATAATAAAATCACGATCGTACGTGACATAAACACCGCTCGTAGCGCCATCTATCCTTTGCCCCAGCCATCCTGATGACCTCTGCCTCTAGACCAAGCCGTGAAGATGCCTATTTCGAATTCCCGAGTCACGAACAAGTCCAGTGCCAAATGCCCACGCTGTCTGCGACAACAGACATTAAACTATGACTAGATAGCCAGACAGATACATATCTGAGTTTGAGGATCCCTCGTTCCATGAACTAAGCTTAGATTAGTCAGTAGCTCGGTTATTTGTTCGCTAGGCGGTAAATCCGTTAGTCAGCTAGTCAGTGAGTCAGTCTCTCAGTCAGCCATCGGTCGGTCGGTCGTCTAGTCCAGTCCAGTCAGTCAGTCGGTCAGTCAGCCAGAGATTGAAGAATTTAATTATAATGGAACCGAGTCCTAAGAAAGTCAAGTTCATCGCATTATAACTGTCACAAAAATTTATATAGCACCACTCCAGAGCAACCTTTAACGCAGTGTGTCGCCTTTTATGGGAACAGTACAATCGCTTTGCCGTTCTTCACTTGAAGCGGTCGATCTTTTTCGGTCGCTAAAACCACAATTCGCATTTTATTTAATTTCTATCTTCCAGCGAGGCTGGTCACGTGATCCTGTTTATTTATATCCTAATGAGTATACGATCGCGGTGTTACCGCCTTAGTCTTGCATTCTCCTCCAGTAGCAAGCCATCGTTGCGCTATAATCTGCGGCACACGATGCGACAAAGATGTCCAGTGGCTAATTTTAACGTTGGACCTAAAACGTACACAAGAGGGACAGAAGTGGGGACGTTATCTCCCCATTTCGCGCATGCGTAATTCCCTAAAACCTGCCAGAGTGGTTGCAGTGTTAGTGGATGCTTCTATAAAGATAGTGTTGCTCAAGTGTTGCTCAAAGCGAGTGTTGGTCTATTTTAGGCAGCCATTGGTCTAGTCGTCCATTTATTCGTTCAGTATTTCGTTCATTCGTTCGTTTAGTCATTCACTATTTCATTTCTCATGTTCAATCAATCAATCAATCGATCAGTCAATCAATCACCCACTCACTCACTCACTCACTCACTCAATCAATCAATTGTCAATGAGTGAGTGAGTAAGCGGGAGTGGGTGGTTTGTGAGCGATTTTGGTCATTGAGTTTTGGTGGGCAGTAGGTGAGTGACTCCTTGTGGACATACTGGATTTGGGTGAATGGGTGTATGAGTGTGGGTGGATAGTATTTGGGTGAGTGGGTTGGTGATTTGGGTGAATGGGTGTAAGAGTGCAGGTGGATAGTATTTTGGTGGGTGAGTGAGTTATATTAGCTAAAGGGTGCATGGCTTTGTGTGAGTAGGATTTGGGTGAGTGGTTGGACGGGATTTGGGTGGGTGGTTATTAAAGCGGGTGTATGTATGTGCAGTGGTTAATGACGGCCAAGGATCAGAAACTTGAAAGGGCAGACATGTGGTCTTATTTCGTGACAGTGTTGACACTATTTTTATAGCCCTTCAATATCTCTGAATTGACGTCTTCCATTACGCTCTAAAGGCGCTCATTGTGCACCTGCAAACTGCAGGTGCACGATGCTTATTGGCGGGGAGAAGCTCTGACGCAGCGCAGGGTGTATTTATTCACTAATATGGAAGATTTATATAGCACTATCGAGAGAAGTCATTCGTCGGCGCCTGATGATTTCTAGCAGACATTGTCAGGCCACAGCAGCCACGCTAAGAGGCATCGTTGTCTGGTAATGAATTGTTTTTCACAATTGAGTTATTAGATGACTCGTAGCCAGCGGTCTCGTCATATGTAGTTGTTTAAGTGTAAAGACACTGATAACAGGGATCCTCCTCCTTTATCCAAGCTTGGGACTGGCATTGTCAGAGTAAAAGCAGTGGTTGCATAAAAGTTATCGCCATGGAAGCTTTGCTGTACGACAATAATTTGAAGGTGACAGAAGGCCCATTCCAGGTATCAGGTCCAGCAACCGAGAAGGCACGACGCTGCCTCATGGAAGTTCAAGAGCGAAGGACAGGTAGCTCGCCCTGTAAGGAAGGACGGAGGAAGCCTCGGCGTTGGACACTCAGTGTGGTACAGCATAGTTCCCACAGGTAGCTGGAAGCTGGGAACTGATCCCTCGAGGCAGCGCCATTCCAATGAAGAGACCCGGTATGAGATACGCTGATAGAAAGGAGCCAATGACGAGCGTCCCGCATATTATTCTGAAAAATGGAACCTTGGAATACGACCAACGAGGCGTGCCGCGGTGCGCAAAACTCGATCCAAGTACCAGATCCGGCTTGCATGGAGTCCGTCCTAGAGGGCACTACACGAAGGAGTGAACAAGCGCTGCAGCGGCATCAAGGAACAAGGAGGGTTCATCCACCTAAGAACTGGCACTGCCAGAGTAGTATCAGTGGTTGAAATTTTAAATCACCACTTTTACCACGGTAAAATTTCCGTTTCACGATGTGTGTGTAAGGCTGAGAGCATGACAAGGTACCAATCATCAATTTTTAAGTTTTTTTATTATATAGCATTTTTTAACACTGTCTTAAAGGTGTCTAAGAGAGAGCACGCTTATGAAGACAAATTGTTGAAACGTCGTCTCCTAATTTGTAGTTTCTGTTTAACGACGCTGTGCGATAAAAAAAATCAATAGCGTTGCCCTTTCTTAATCCAGGCTTGGAGCTGCCACAGTCGTGGACCCGAGAGACCACCGAAACACCGACGGAAGTGTGTTCCATAGCGAGGGTCCAACCACTGAGAAGGTACGATTGTGTTTAGTAGTTGTGCGGGCAATTGAGGCAGTGAGTAGGCTTCGCTCAGTAGAGCGATGAGAACGGCTCCGCGTGATATTAAAGATCATCAGCGTCGACCTACTTCTTATCCAGGTTTGAGATTGGCACTGCTGGACTGCAAGCAGTATAAAGTTCAATCTAACTAAGAACGACTGCGATAATTTATAGCTTATAACGTGGCCAATTCCTGTATCGTTTGAAACCGTTTATTATGGTCAAGTGGGAAATCAAAATTATCATCTTGATGTGGGTGTAGGTAGTTGCAGTTTAACGATACTCCGTGATAACACAGACCATTAGCGTCGCCTTCCTCCTTTATTAGGGCTTGGGACTGGCACTGGCACAGTGCAACCTACGGAAAAGTATTCGGATATATACATGTAGTATCATTTAAAATCATTTTAAGGGTGTCTAAGTGAGAGACTGCTTATTGACGAATAGACAAGTGTGTCCTACGTATATTTTTATATAGCATCGGTACAAATCATTTTAATGGTGTCTAAGACGACATCTCCATCCATGTTTGACAATTACAAGCTCTGATTGTTCAGTTCTGTGTCCGTCCGACAGTAAAATCCGCTTCAGTCTTGCTAAATTGGCAATCATTGTTGTTGTTGTTTTTCTGGATTGAATCAATATTTCATGGTTTATTAAAACACTCTCTGTCTTATCCGCTCTGTTGTAGAGCTCCGTAGCAGGTAGCGTGGCTATAGCCGTCGGTTAGTTGTTCTGAGAGAGGCGCTATGCAAAATTATCCATACGTTAGGATATGTGTGGTGGATTCCGCACTACTTACACTCTGGCGGTGCCAGTCCCAAGAATGAAGAAAGGAAGAGAGCGACGTTATTGATCTTACGTTACAGTAAAACCTCAAATAACCAACTCAACTACAACTTACATTAGATTTGATATTGGACCTGGTCTGCCAATTAAATAATTAATTCAATCATTCATTACGAAAATTTACATAGCGCCCCTTCAAGGCTACTACTCAGGAGCGCTGTCGATTCCCGGCAAAAAAGAACAGTTTTAAGGCGAGTACAAGAAGAGTCTGAGTGGACCCTTGGGGGACAACCGCATCGCCAATGGGAGCATGTTCTAGAACGAGGGGTCAGCCACTGAGAAGGCACGATTGATAAAAGTTCTTCGCTTAGGCTAGGACGACATATTTGGGCGTAGGAGTGGATGAATCGCAAGACAATTGGTTCTACCCAAACACGACAATTGCGTTGCCATATACACTTCATTACGTCGTTTTTTACCGACCGTGCTATAACCGAAGATTCAACTCCTTAATCGGTTTGAAAATCGACTTATTCACGTATAGAGGGGTCTTGACCGACGCTTTACCAATATACTGCACACGCCATTATACGAACAATAGCCGTGACCAGACCACAGTCACCCTGCAGACAAGTCCCAACCCCTCCAGGCACTCCCTGAAAGCAAAGTCCCTCTTTCCGTTGAACACTTTGCCACACTGAATTCCGATCGATCAATTCCGCCGCCCCAACGGGTCGCTCCACGAAACACACGTTTAAGCCATTCTCCGGTTAATTATCTGTTGCCAAAGACTGACGTCAGGAACCAATGACGATGATGATGAAAGTGAAAGGGCAGATTATACATCAATCCAGAGGCCTTAAAAATGGCACCAAATGACGTCACAGAATAAATCCCTCCACGTTTCATTGAAGTCGATTTAGCAGATGTTAAGCGGTGGCAGGCGACTAAGGAGTTAGCCGATAGTTTCGATCAAACCTTTAACTAAGGGATGAATTTTTTGGAACTCATCAGAGGGTTCGAGGAAAAGGCTGGATGGCATGTCACAGCTCACTTTATAGGTAATGATAACAAAATCTAATTTAGAGCTCAGAAAAGACGGACAAACAGACAGGCTTACAAACAGAGATAGAGACGGAGACATGCATATAAACATGCAGACATACATACTCAGAAACATATTATATATATGCATGCGCAAGTACATTCCTAGGTACATGCAGACATACATACTTGGATATAAACATACATAGATATATACATACATAGATATATACATACATAGATATAAACATACATAGATATACACATATATACAGGCAGGCAGTACGAAGGAGAGGTATAGTAGGATGCAGACAGACAGGGAGACAGAGAGACAGGCAGGCAGGCAGAAGGACGAGGGAATATTTGGTCAATATTAGGAACTAACGTGATCACAGACCGAGTCCAAGAAATAGGACAGTCCGGTTGAACACCATCTGGGACATAATATCGACTCAATTCCTTCCCTCCTCTCTTGGATGCCAAGTAGGCGTTTGACGCCGTCGACCATAAAACTTTGATCAAGTCTCTCGGTACATCTCTGTTGGTTCGTTGGTCGATTTGTAACCGTTTGACGACACTGTGTCATACTGAAGATGATTTTCGTTGCCCACATTTTTGTCCAGCCTTTGGACTGGCACTTCGCAGTTTTGGTGTTCGCGTAGAAAAAGTCGTTCTCTTCACGGATGGATTGTACTTGCAGTTACTCAGTGATCTGTTGCTTGAAATTAAACTAAAATTATTATTATTGTTAATATCATTATTATGAATATTATTTTTATTATTATTATTATTATTATTATTATTATTATTATTATTATTATTATTATTATTATTACTATAATCATTACTGTTATCATTTTTATGATTATTATTATTATTATCATTTTAATTATGAATTATATGAATTATTGTTATTATTATTATCATTATATTTTTCCCGATTTACATATTACAATAATATGATTCCTCGGGATTCATAAAATTAGGGGCGTCATCATTATTATTTTAATTTTTTTAAATTATTTTTATACGGATTATAATACAATCGCGTGCGTCACCTCTCGTGAACTGATCCAGCTACTAACAGTTTACGTCGGATCATTCGGTGCGTACAACGTAATCTATCATTCAACTCTTGTATGACCCGAATTCTCACGCATAGCTCAAGGTGCTTGGATTATTGCAAATCAATCCTTACGGATCTGTATGGGTTCATTTGCGTCAGCCATCGTGGGATCCGATTGATTACGGCGTTCGCTTTATAACGCGGCGAGTACTAGCTCGATCCTTCAACTGTGAGACCGTCTTATCTCTGTGTCGTCATTATTACTCCATTGTTTGACGCTCGGTCGTTAAATATTGGCGCTAAATGAATGCTTAATTGCAACAACAGCCCCGATTCATACCGACAGAAAAATGTTGGGCCTCGGTGCAGAGAAATTTCAGGCTCCTCGGCAAAGAAATTTCGAACCCTCAGGCAGAGAAATTTCGGACCCCATGGCAGGGACATTTCGGGCCCAAGTGCAGAGAAATTTCAGGCTCCTCGGCAGAGAAATTTTGAGTTCTTAGGCAAAGAAATTTCTGGGCCCTATGCAGAGAAGTCCAGGCCCTATGGCAAATAAATGTCGAGCCCCTTTGTAGAGAAATTTGGGGACCCTAGGCAAAAGAAATTTCGGGACTATCGGCAGAGAGCAGTCACGAACAGCTGGAGTAAGACGCACACAGCCGTGAAGATGGAGCGATTACCAGTAGAACGCAGCCGTAACCAACCAGACAGACAGACACATAGACAGACAGATCGATGGACAGACGGACAGACGGACAGACTGGTAGACAGACAGACATATATGCTGATAGCAAGTCTGACAGACAGCCAGACAAACAGACAGACATAATGACATACGGACACACAGTTAGAAAAACAGAAAGTGGCACGGACACTGTCGAACAGACATACAAGTCAAACAGGTAGACATACAGTCGGAAAGACAGACAGACAGACGGGGCTTACCCCAACTGGCATCACAGAAGATCGAATACTGAAATGAAGGACGGAGGGGTAAATACATGTAGCTCCTCAGACGCCCGAAGGTTTTTAGCCATCGTTGTCAGAAGCCGTGTTACTGCTGCTGCTGCAGCCCTGTCATTGGTATCCTCCTTCTCCTCCTCCTCAAGAGGTCAGTCCTTCGTCCGTCTTGGCAAATACAACATCCAGACACAACTGAATTCAATCCATCTAATCCCACTCACACTTCCTCTCCTCACTCCAACGTTCAGTTCTTCCTCCTTCCTTCCTTCTGTCTGTCTGTCTGTCTGTCTGTCCCTCGGTCTAACTGTCCTACGATCCGTTCGTCCATCTGTTCATTCTTCTGTCGATCTTTCCTTCGAAATGTCCCTCCGTACGCCCTTCCATGAGTACACACGTACATTGGTCTATTGGTCCATTGGTCTGTTGATCCATTGGTCTATTGGTCCATTGGTCTATTGGTCCATTGGTATATTGGTCCATTGGTCTATTGGTCCATTGGTCTGTTGGTCCATTGGTCTATTGGTCCATTGGTCTATTGGTCCATTGGTCTGTTGGGTCCATTGGTCTATTAGTCCATTGGTCCATTGGTCCATCCTTCCATCCGCCCATTGGTCCATTGGTCCATCCTTCCATTGGTCCATTGGTCACTCCTTCCATCCGTCCATTGGTCCATTGGTCACTCCTTCCATCCGTCCATTGGTCCATTGGTCACTCCTTCCATCCGTCCATTGGTCCATTGGTCACTCCTTCCATCCGTCCATTGGTCCATCCTTCCATTGGTCCATTGGTCCATAGGTCCATCCTTCCATCTTTCCATCCGTCCATTGGTCCATTGGTCCATTGATCCATTGGTCACTCCTTCCATCCTTCCATTGGTCCATTGGTCACTCCTTCCATCCGTCCATTGGTCCATTGGTCACTCCTTCCATCCGTCCATAGGTCCATCCTTCCATCCTTCCATTCGTCCATTGGTCCATTGGTCCATTGATCCATTGGTCACTCCTTCCATCCTTCCATTGATCCATTGGTCACTCCTTCCATCCTTCCATTGGTCCATTGGTCACTCCTTCCATCCGTCCATTGGTCCATTGGTCACTCCTTCCATCCGTCTATTGGTCCATTGGTCACTCCTTCCATCCGTCCATAGGTCCATCCTTCCATCCTTCCATTGGTCCATTGGTCCATTGGTCCATTGATCCATTGGTCACTCCTTCCATCCTTCCATTGGTCCATTGGTCACTCCTTCCATCCGTCCATTGGTTCATCCGTCTCTGCTTTAGTCTCTGTTTCCCTGGCATTGACCTTCCCTTCTCCTTCAACCGAAATCACTTCGGTCTGCACGCGTCGAACATGACGCCCCCGTTGTTGACACAGACAGAATGAATGAAGGGGAGGGAGGGAGAAAGGAAGGGAGGAAGGGATGGGAGAGGGAGAGTAGGGGGGACTGATGCTCGGACGCAAGGACCAATAGGATATTATCAACAACACTATGATTGGATCTTTAATGGCTCTGACAGGCGCCTCAGAAGCTGCTCAAGTATAACTCTATTAGGTTTACAGACTACAGGGCTACGAGAATAAATGAATGAATGAATGATTGATTGAATGAATGAATGAAAAGAGAAACGAACAAATGAACCAAATGACCAGAGAAACAAACGAATGAAAGAATATCACAGATGAATGACCGACCGAAGGATGCAAGAAGAAATAAACGAATCAACAAACGAATGAACCGTTGAATGAATGAATGAATAAAGGTGAATATTTGAATCATTCAATAAATTGATTTATTATAATTATCTGCTATACTTTTTAATGACTGTTTATCATTTTAAGAGCATTGTTGACATATTTGAATTAAATTAAATTAATTAACTGATGGCTGGACATAATTATAAAGCCTATAATTCTGACATTCAATACCTTGTGTTTATCTCTTTAGAAAGTAAATGACACAGCAATTACCAGCAAGCGAATACAATCGCAATAATAGGCAAAATTTAATAATTATTGAATTAATGAATTAATGTTAATTGCCTATTAGAATTCCATGCAAATGCATATGATTTGGTGTAATTTAATGGAGTCCAGCGCCTTGTTTTCCCCGCGGTCTAAAAAATCTCGAATTTTTTTTGCCCACATTGTCACCTGTAGGCGGATCATCACTATTCATTCGGCAAGCCATAGACTTCTTAGTAATAGCTATCAAGGCCACTATACCGGGTCCCACGGCAAGCCTTGATGCGGGCACATATGAGCTGCATAATAATTGCATATGAAAAAATATCTTCGGACGGATGTACACTGCGAGCGGAAAAACGAACAATGGAGTTGATTCATATAACTGCTTTCATCGGTAAAGATGCGTAAATCAAGCTGAAGCTTTATTGTCATTATTGTTTTCTTTGAACTGGTGTAAAAATGTATCCCTCGGGAATTTAATATCATTTGGAAACACAGATTTATCTGGAACGGGTTCTATTCGTGAAGGTCGACATTTGTAGAATAACATATAATGGATGCAGAGTTATATAATGCTGGGCATTCACTGGACACTCATCGCGAGGGGTTGGAACAGAAATGTTGTCTCATGAGCTTCCAAAATTTGGATCTGCGCGTCTGCATGGGCTCGTCACTAATCACTGGTTATTCTGAGCAGAGATTTCATTGAATAGACGCCATATAAATTTCGACCGACTGATTGATTGACTCCTTTTCTTTTCTGTGCATTGTTCAGCGATAAGTATAACTCGGTTACATTTAATATCATTTTGATGGCTGAGACACCAAGACGCTGATTAGTACTATGTCAAGATGGGACTTTAAATCTTTCTGATAACACCTCTCTTTCAACCTGACTCGAGCTTACTTCTCATTTCTTTTTGGTCAACCCCTGTGACGTGACTCAGCGCTCGATAGTGGCTCGTTTTTTGTGTTCGCAGTGTCCGAGGCTGGACAACATGTTGTTCAGATATGCAATCAAGTCGTATAACGGTCAAAATGAGGCCCAAACGTCATCGCCGAGCATGGCTAAGTCTTCCTTTCGACCCGTGCAAATAACTGGCAGTTCATACATATCGTCAAGAGCGGAAAATGCTGACGGTTTCCTTCACATACCGATATAGATTCTTAGCAACTCTGTCAATTTGCAAAATACTATCGTCACCAATCTTGTCAACAGTTTCGGCAAATATTTTGCACCCTTTTTCAATTTTTTTTGGAG
Source organism: Bimastos eiseni (assembly GCA_959347315.1). Taxonomy (NCBI): domain Eukaryota; kingdom Metazoa; phylum Annelida; class Clitellata; order Crassiclitellata; family Lumbricidae; genus Bimastos; species Bimastos eiseni. The sequence continues at coordinate 2,700,717 of OY365820.1, forward strand.
AAATCGGAGGAACTTTCTGTATGGAATAAATATGTTGTAAATAACAACAGAAGTAGCATGCACTTTTAGTGATAATATTATTGTCCATAATAATCCTAATTACTAGAATAGAGACAGTCATTCTGCGGCTTTGAGGACACTCCACTAGAAGAAGTGACGCAGTTGGGCTCATCTCTGATGCCTGGGCCAACCGTCGATAAGAGGTGAGTACGAGAGCGGATGACCTGGAACGAGATGTTCATTCATTAATTTCGATAATTTATATAGCGCCTCTTCAAGGGAAACTACTCAGAGGTGCTCCCAGCCCAGCCACGGCCAAAAAGAAATGACTTTAGCAGCTTACAAAAGGTAGGTAGATCATTGTAAGGGGGAAGACGGAGGGCAACCGGGAGCCCATTCCAGGTAGATTGAGATGTATAGAGAGACTCGCCATGCTCCACTCGCATGACCCCGTTATCCTGTTGCGGGATGGATTAAACGTGCCAAAGCTATCCTCAATGTAATGTGCATATTCTTATCAGGCCATAGACAGAAAACAATTTGGCAACACGCAGAAATGGTAACACGAGTAACAGCGAAGAGTAAAATTAGCTTTATCATATTGATAGATAAAGCTAATAAATGTCTTTTAATGATCTGGGTATAAGTTGAGACTTGAGAGTCATTGTCGAATTGTCTGACTGCCTTTATGTGGGAGAATAGGAATACGTGCTCTAGGTCTTAATTGGTGAGTGAAATTGGGACGGCATTAGTTGATGCATACCATGGAATGTAGAGGTACAATAGAGTGAGTGAGACATCTCCGCCCCAGCTAGACCAGAATCCTTTGCAACAGCAGCAGCAGCAGCAGCAGGAGATCATTCCTGTTTCGATCCCTGCTTGGACGATGTGTCGTCTGTCGAGTCCGGCATCTATACAGGCATAGCTGAAGGTTGCGGTGTCCTTTTCACGTCAGTAAAAAAATACCTTAATAAGACAGCGTCGTGTTAAATTAACCAATGCTTCTGTTACCGAAGCAGAGGAGATTCTTCGCTCAGGTGCCGCTGGCATTTTTATAACTGACTGTATTAACTCACCTCAGAATCGGGTTTATTATTAACGAGACCAGGTCAACCGAACCTGTTTTTTATTTACAGGACCCAGTCAACCGAATTTAAAGTTAGCCTCATTACATAGCTCCTACGTAAGTAAAAGATTCTTCTGGAAGAGAGTGAATAAATATAATATTAGCAATAGTAATAGTAATAATATGAATAAAAAATAATACTAAAAATAATACTATTATAATTATAATGATGTGTTTTTGCCTCAGGGCAACAACAAAAATAATATAAAAATAATAATAATAATAAACTAATTACAATTATATTAAATTAGTAATAATATCAGTTTTTATCATTCATTTATCACGTATATCAGGCATCAGGCCATTCTATTCAGCTATAACAGACGTATACATCATCTATCTCATATAATGCGAATAAATTCAATGTAGGACAAAATTATTAGATTACCCAATAAACCGTATATTATTATTACATATTGCAGCACGCGTAGGCCGACCATGGAGACTCTTCTCTTCTCTATAATCATTGCAAGCGTAGATGCATCGACATCGCAGCCAGCTGCTGTATCCGCTGGCACACGCCGTGGCCAACCATTTATATAGCGGCAGTTCGCTGAACATTCACTGCACCGACGGTCATTCTTGTGGTTGCTAGACAGCACGATTGGTCAAAGACCGAGAACGTCGGTGGTCATCTCTGGAGAAGCTATCTTATTCACGACGCCGCGACGCTCGTGAATAAGCTGGTGCCCTGCGTTTGGCGTTAGAGTAACACCAATGTAAACTGCAGGTTTCTAGAAAGCTTAGAATGAACATTCAGAAAAGTCCTTGTTGTTCGCAAGCGTCTGTGGCTTCATATTAGGCCTAGGTGCATAATACAATTCGCGATTTTGGAGCAGCTACGCAATGTTATTTTAATTGTCGGCTCATTCGATTGTGCTAACAGCGACGGTCTTTAAAAAGGATTCGAGATTATTTGCAGAAACGTTAGCAAAACGTGTGTTTTACATGAAACCGGAGCTTCTAATCAACCTGTCGATTGAATATAATGCGTTCCAGTTCACGAAGTTCCTAGCTAAAAATAAATCGAATGAGTCTTGAAAATGTCGTGGCACGAGAAGTCTATGCTGAATTATTGAAAAGGTTTTGGCATTTTCTGAATGTGCTTTTCTGAACACGTCAAGAACATGTCGTGAACAATGTACATTTCTCGCATTCGCTGAGTTTCTGCAGAAATATTGAGTGGGTCGATAAACCCAGTCGTTAAACAAATTAGGGAGAGCCACTGATTCTCTGAACGATATGATATGAATATTATGTCTCTCCAATTCTCTAACCTGCCACGAAATCACGTGACATGTCGACACCTATGTGTATTTACGTTGCTACAATATGCGAAGTTTCCGCTAAATTATTGAATGGGTCGTGAGCATCAGACGCAGTCTCTAATCTCAGAACCACTTCTGAATATTCAACAGATATAATTATGTTGCTCCCATCTTAACACTTTTTCTCAAGTAGGTCGAGTCTACGTCATTGTTTTCGTCAGAATAATTATCCGCAGCTGTAGAGGCAGTTTGCGATAAGACGTGCGTGGCGCTGCCGATAGCTAAAGGAGTTCCTATTACTACCGGTACCAAACAACCGACTAACCGTGCATGCTACTGTCAAAAAAGTCCGCAACGAGAATAGAATAGACTAGGCTGGCTTCCGGAGGGTGTAGTGGGTCAAGATGATGACGCGTGTTCAAAAGGTCGCCTGTGTGTTGATAAAAATCTCAGTAGGTCTGTTACTTGTGATTAAAGAAACTCAATGACCTGCCAGTCATTCAAATGAGTCAGAGATGATAATAGTGGTGACTGATATATCCGATACGTGAATATACGAGTCCTCAAAATCTGGCTTTTGAAATAAGAACACACTGATTATTCGTTTTTCAAGACTACGCTGATTCCCTGCAATTGAACTCGACTGAAAGATGGCGATCGTCACTAGCCGCCGTCTGTTGCTCGGACTCTGTTCTCTGTGCTGCGAAATCCTCGTCGTCGTTGAACCCAGTTCGTTCTGGAGAGTTCCAGAGCTCAGTGAGACCGGAAGAATCAACGAAACCGGATTCACTCCAGTCAATCGAGGAGGAAGAAACGCCTCTAGTGAGTACCACGTACTTACTTACTTACTTTCTCTGCTGCATACTTGCTTGCTTTGCTGAGTACTTGAGATCGTGGACGAAAGACGCGGTGAAAGATGGCATCAGCTTATAATTGTCTACCCTTATTGCATTTTCGTATCTTCGCTCATCGGATAACACTTTACTTTATCTTACTTTGCATTAATCTACTTAACTTCACCTTACTTTATCTTGCTCTGCCTTGCACACCAATACCAGAGGCGACGATCCCGAGGTAGTCGCGTGGGACAAGTTTCCCACCTTCTATACGTCTGTCCTCCCATATTTCCTACCCCTATCATTGGATGTCACCCCACCTGTCAAACAAGATCGCTGCCTCTGCACATTACCTTAGTCTACATTACCTTCGTTTACATTACCTTGATTTTGCAATCCCTTGCTTTTCAATCCCGACGTCACCTGCAGCTACATCACATCGTCTTAGTCAGATGCTGGTTGACCTTACCCCGACTCAATGCAACCCGACTTCAGCAAACCGAGTCGGGCCTTGTCGGATCAGGTTTGCTCGGGTCGTGATAGGTCGTGAGAGGTCGGGTCGACGTTTTTCATCTCGCAGCGATCACATGCCTGTAGAGCCCGATATATCTTGGCAGGCTTCCCAATATCCCATTAATGCCGGTACCAGCAGGCACTGTTGTGGCTCAATCTTATCATAGACCAGCAACGATAGGCAATGTTGAGGCGCAGGCCTCTCATAAGTAGCTAATTACTTATTACAATGACGACGGATTCATTGGACAGCTATAGCGAATCCCTGCCACCGATGTCGAGCACAGGACGTTATGTCCTTTTGCGATTCAGACCCCAGCCACAGTTATTATACATTCGTTTATTAGACAGATCTGGCAAACCGCAGCAAATTACACAATTCAAAACACATGCAATGTGTTTTGAATTACACGTTACGCGTTACGCGTTACACGACACACATAGAATAACGCGAGCGGCAGCCTGAAGGTTGCCCATCCCACAGGGATTGAATCGTCGAAGGGATTGGGAGATTCAACCCCCGTGTTCATTTTCAACGTTTATTCTCAAGAATTACATTGGGGTCAAGCAAACCCTCCCTCTGGCAAACCGCAGCAAGTTACACAAATCAAAACACATGCAATGGTAACAAAAAGCGTTACACGCTATCAGTTATCAGTGAATAAATGTATCATAATTAAAACAGCTAAGAATCTAGTTCGAGCTCCGAAAACTCAGTTACCCTCTGCAATTTACCCCCTATACCGGTCTCAGGTTCGTAAAAATTCTCGTCGAGATATTTGGACATATGACCATTTCCAACATCCCCCCAGCTCAAATATGACAATTTTCCCCTGCCCAGCCATCGCGTCAGCATAGAAATGCAATTTCCTTTGGTGCTTCCGGTCTAGCAAGGACTGCGACATTCGTTTAGTTAGAACTGGATAGAACGGACGCTGTGGCAATTTCAGAACAAACGACAGAGCAATGATTGTTCCGTTGCTTTTCCAAATAATGGTTGTTCTGCGGTTTTGCACAAAACGATTGTTCCATTGTTGTTCCACGACAATTAATTGGGCAATTATGTCAGGATTACAACAGTTTTTAAATTAAAAAATCAATGAATAGTTGCCAGTTATTTTTCTGTAGTACCGGATCCACTTTTCCCGAACACGGTGTATACATGCATACAGCAATGGGGATGTAATTTTATATATGCATATAGCATTGTTTTTGCATTATAGGACTACATATATATAATATATATGTATGCACCCGCGTAGTGTTACATATAGGTCGGTTTTAATAACAGACAGCCATATAGACGTATTTACTCGAGGGAAGATTCTTTGCCAGAAAACGGATGTATGAATACAGTCTTGCATTAGCATATATATAAACCATGTATATTAAGTGTTTATGGGTATTGGTACACACGTGTAGATATGTAAGCGTATTTGAAGGCTGGTTCCTGCTCTACATCTTAGGAGGAGCTTACGCTTGTAGCGTTGAAAAACAGTGGGAATTAATCAGGCATAAGTAAGCTTGATTGGACGCGGCGTGTTTTTCTGGATCCTTCTTTTGATTGTGGTAAGGAAAGCAATTATTGGTGTTAACTAACGCGGTCTGACTATCACGACCATATTCCAGGGCTATAACATTCAGAGAATTGTCTTCGCTCCTCTCACGCAGTGAATCAGACGATCAAGAATTTTATAGCGCATTTCCAGGTCACGTTTGCTTTTCTCCGCAGAGTCGTTTTATCGCATTTTCTCTTTCCAGTTTTTGGTCACGCAACGTTTGCAGGTAATCTATGGAAAGAAAAGACTCTAATCCGATTATGGGATCGTCTTTTAAGCGTCTTTTGAAAGCTTTCTGAAACAAAGCGAGGAAAAGATGAACTTAACAAAACACACGCATAAATTATACTTACATACAGACATACAGACATACATACATACATATATGTACATACATACATACATACATACATACATACATACATACATACATATATGTACATACATACATACATACATATATGTACATACATACATACATACATACATATATGTACATACATACATACATACATACATATATGTACATACATACATACATACATACATACATACATATATGTACATACATACATACATACATACATACATATATGTACATACATACATACATACATACATACATACATATATGTACATGCATACATACATACATATATGTACATACATACATACATACATACATACATACATACATACATACATACATACATACATACATACATACATACATACATATATGTACATACATACATACATACATACATACATACATACATACATACACACATACATACATACATACATATATGTACATACATACATACATACATACATACATACATACATACATACATACATACATACATACATACATACATACATACATACATACATACATACATACATACATACATACATACATACATACATACATACATACATACATACATACATACATACATACATACATACATACATAGATGCGCAGAGTTTATAGAGGGATCATTGAGCACAACGTTATATACACACAATTCAAAGTTCGCACCCTTGTTTGAACCCATGCAACCGAGTCATTAACCCTACGTTCGAATTGCCATCCGTCCGTCAGACTCAATGCTAGGTTTCTCTTTCCTGCGTCGACGACGCAATTTGCGTCGATTTAACTCGGCGATCGGAGCCGAACGTCATAAAAATGTAATTCGCCGGGCAGTGTGTGTGTGTCTTATTACTGCGCGACCCAAGCACCGCCGGATCCGATACTAATGCATCCGCGCATTGAGAGAGTACTCTTGGATTCATGTCTGGTAGAGGCAGACAATTCTGCGACTACGAGAAATCGTTGGTGCGCTCGTTCGTATCAAATTCAATTCGTTCAGTCGTTCGTTCGTTCATTCGTTCATTTCATTTTCGTCTCGTTCAGTCGTACGTTCATTTCACGTTCGTTTCGTTCATTCGTTCGTTCATTCGTTCGTTGGTTCTTCATCCTTGTCCTTCGTTCATTCGTTCGTGTGTTTCTTCGTTCTCTCGTTCGTTCGTTCGTTCACTCCTTCATTCGTGCGTTTTTTAATCGTTCGCATGTTCGCTAACCTCTTCGTTGGTTTGTTCCTTCATTCCTTCTTAAACCCAGGAGATTGTCTAGACTGCCGATATATACCACGATCGTTGTATTCTTTTGACCATCAGTTCACTTAAATGCTGTCGAGACCACATTAAGACCGCCAGGAATCAGTTACGACGATATTCAAATCTATGAGACTGGGATCAGCAGTGGTCTGTTAAGCGTCGAATTGTGAATGCGTCTCCATCGTCCCTAAGGTCGGACAGGCCTTCGGGGACCGCATTTCGAACAGTCCCTCGTCGTCTCGCATTTCAAGGACGGCCCCTGGCTGGTACTCTGAGCCTTATGCCGTGATAATCCAGTGGAATAGAAAGTTACTTGAGATACGCAGCTCAAATTCAGCAATGAAATGCTAAAAGTACAATAAGCGACATAAGTACGCACACACAGCCATACGATAAAGTATAAACCGCAATGCAAGCGATAAGTTTAGGCTACTTGCTACGGCCGAACGAACACGTTCATAATTTAGCGAGTGAAAACCTCTGCGCATGCGCAACCTTCGGTGCATGCGCACTGTCAAAAAACACCCAAAATTGTAATATGCGTCGTCAGGTTCAGGGTCAGGGTCAGGGCTAGTGTCGCATTTAGACATATGCAAAAACCTTCGGTCGCGGAAGTAATTTTTCTGTGCGTTAAGCTGCCGAAGTTTCGGCCGCAGCAGCGCCGCGCTATGACGCAACTTCGATGAAGCTCATAAATTGTGCTTCCTACTGCATGTGTTTCCATATATGTATTTATGTATGTATGTATGCGCGTATGTAGTTGTGTGTGTATGCATGACTGAGCGCCTCTGATTTTAGTGGTGGTATATAAATGCTCCATTACATTACACTACACTGATAGCTCAGAAAACCTCATCACGTCTCTGCCTACTATCGACGTCCACCTGTTCGCTTTCCCAGAGTCAGTCAATTCATCTATTGTACAACAGATTTTCTCTTTACTCTGATGACGTCTGCAATTTTTTTGGCCGCCGATCTCAGCCATTATTAATTGGTAATTAGCATCGTGCATTATTTCCCTGTTTCAACCGACGGCGTAAGGATACCGAGTGGTAATGAGGTCAACGTCTTAAAAATTAGTCCGCGCTGACAGAGACAGCGACATTGCCTGTGGCGGTTAGGCAATTTGAAAAGAAGTAATTGGCATCTTTAATACGATACAGATAATATAAACCAGATACTTACATAGGCAGATGTGCACATGAGTACACAGGTACATACTTGAACCTTGAATATACATACATAAAACACACATACATACTTAAATCTAAATGCATCAAATATTTTGCATACACGTTATATATATATATATACATTTACATACATATGCAACACACACATATGGATATACATTGTACATACCTGTACATATAAACACACACATACATACATTGTATTGTATTTGAGCTTAATGAGAAGAAATAGCTGACACAATGCAGTCATTTATTAATACAATGTATTAGCTTCAGAGGTTGATCACTCAAACCGTTGGCCTTGTTAATGAAATAGCTTTTATGCTATGAATATTAAGCATTAATCTGACCGATAAAGCCGACGGTCGAGTTACAGTACGTGATACTGTACATCATCCTAGATATACAATCCAGTTGTCTTTGTTCTGGAGGGCAACTGGATGGGTGCGCGATCGCAGGTGGTATTGTGTTAGAGCCATTAACCTGCACATCGGTCGCAGACCGTGCTTGGCTCGGGCTGTTAATGACAGCCTGGAAAAGTCTTCATATACAGGCGGGCATCAGGTAAACTTGATACAGCGCCTTTTCAAGATATCTATCCGGAAACGCTACACGGACGAAAGAGACCGATTTCTCGGAGGAATAGAATACTAAAGGTGAATGGTTCTTAGCTACATGTAGGAGGCTCAGCTCCAGAGAGTATGCCCACTACAGATAGGGCAGAACCAGTCAGGGAACTTCAAACACTGGCGCAGGCCCTAGAGGAGATATTGCTTGAAGGACATTCTCATACATGACCTGACCTGGAAAAAATGCAAGCAAGCAATCGCATAACTCAACATATATGCTGGCCATTCAAGCACCCAATACGACCTCTGGAAGGCAAGCATGATGTTGAATAGCATACGTCAAGGCGACTGGTGATGAAGGCGGGAACTAGATTAGTTTTAGTGAGCGGCTGAGCGAGAGGGAGATTACCCGCAGTTGGCGAATTTCATAGAAGCAGACACTGGTGAGAGAGAGAGGCCTCAGTTCGGCGAAAAAATTTGGCTGGCGATAAAAACGACGAATGTTGTTTGAGGAGGAAGATTATGAGAGGAGAGGAGGATAATGGAATGAGAGGAGGAGGAGAAGTAGGAGGAGGAGGAGGCAGGAAGAGGAGAGGGAGGAGGAGGAGGAGGACGAGGAGGGGACGAAAGTGAATGAGACAATGGGAGGAGGCTGATAAGAAGAAGGGGATAATGAGCAAGAGGAGAGGAGGAGTAGAATACTGGAATGATAGAGAGGTTGGAGGAGGAAGAGGAGAAGGAAAGGGAGGAGGAAGAGGAGAAGGAAAGGGAGGAGGAAGAGGAGAAGGAAAGGGAGGAGGAAGAGGAGAAGGAAAGGGAGGAGGAAGAGGAGAAGGAAAGGGAGGAGGAAGAGGAGAAGGAAAGGGAGGAGGAGAAGGAGAAGGAAAGGGAGGAGGAGGAGAAGGAAAGGGAGGAGGAAGACGAGGGGATGAAATATAAAGAGAAAATGGGAGAGGCTGATAAGAGGAAAGGGAAAATGAAGAATTGGAGAATAATGGAGTGAGAAAGGTTGGAGGAGGAAGATGAGGAGGAGGAAGCAAAGAATCAGAGGGATGGAAAAGGAACAGGAAAATGGGAGGAGAAGGATAGTAATGAAGGGAAACAGAGAGGCAGGTAAGGAGGAGAAGGAGGAGGAAACTTAGGAGGGAAAGGAGGAAGACGGTTGAATCGTAACACGATCAGATGGATACGGGCTTTCATATTCGCCCCATAAAGGTCAACTTAGCTTTCCATTCATTGGGTGGCGTTAGTAAACAGTGTGGAACTACAGATGGACGCCTTGCAGACTGCAATACAGTCGAATTTAATTCCTGCCATACAGACAATCGTCTGTTACTACGATATCAATGTCGTCCTACTGTGATTTTGAATTAAAGATGGAATATTTCAACAATAATAGTTGAGGGAAGAACTGGAAATTAAGAAAAGAGGCAGGAAGAGAAAGAACAGAAGTTTGAGGAAAAGAATAAAAGAATCAAGATGAAGTGGGAAAAGAAAAGAAAGAAATGGAGTAGGAGTAGTAGGAAGAGAAGAAAGAGGAGGAAGATAAAGAAGAGGAAGAAGAAGGAAGGAAAGAGAGAGACGGAATAGGACGAGATGAAAGGGGTGGAAAGGGTAGAGAAGGGAAAGGAAGAGGATGAATAAGAGGAAGAGGAGGTAGAGGAGGAAGGGGAGGAAGACAAAAAAGAGGATGAGGAGAAAGGGCAAGAAGACGAGCAAGAGAAAGAGGAGGAAGAGGAGGAGGAGGAAGAGGAAGCCAAGGTGATGATTTCGATCAGCGGGTGTCGTGCCTGACTTTTTTGAAGAATCCCTAACGAGAAAGTAATTTTCAGGCAAACAATTTCACTCAATTTCAGTGTAATTTCTAGAATCAAAACACACACAGGGTCAGGTGTCTAACACATGTATGACATCGTGGAAACAGTGGCTTCTGTGCACACAAGCACATACGCACATATACACATACAAACACATACACACATATACACATACAAACACATACACACATATACACATACAAACACATACACACATATACACATACAAACACATACACACACACCACATGCGCACAAATACCTGCTCCAATTTGTGTAAAAATCTGATTTTATATATATAGACTTAAGATTGATATCAATCAGCAGTGTTTATATTATATATATATATATATATATATATATATGTATATCCGTTATTTGGTTCCACGCTTGTGCGTGTGCCCACCACTGGCGACTCTTTCAGCATACCGAGCACTGTTTTGCTAGCTGTTGTAACATATTCATTAGTAAAGACGCTTAACATCCTAAAGGTCTTCACATAGAGCTCCACTGTGTAGCCATCTTAAAGAGGCGCTAAATAAATGTTCCATAACATTGCATATAAAATTTACATTCAAATATATATGTTATATAATTATATGTATTGTCTGTGCATAAACCTCATATTGTCTGTATAAACATATATGACTTTTCAGCACGAAGTTGACAAATAGTAATCGATGTATAATTAGGCCCAGGCGTCTCAAAGGCACACACGCACGTATACACGTAGACTGACCACGAGGCGCACTCACGCATGCGCAGACGGGCAACAATTACGAGGACTTCTTCATGTGGGATGTGCTAATATATCATACGGAAATAGAACATTCCCCACAATCCAATGGTCTGGTTATTTAGATCCATTATCGACCTATTTGACATCTGAATCGAAGGTCGCTGTTTCTGTTTCTGTGTCTGTCTCTGTCTCTGCCTCTGCCTCTGCCTCTGCCTCTTCTTCTGCCTCTGCCTATGCCTATGCCTCCGCCTCCGCCTCCGCCTCCCTCTGCGTCTCTGTCTCTTGTTTCTCTGACTCTCTGTCGCCATTTGTCTTCTCTGTCTCTGTCTCTCTCCCTCTCTCTCTCCCCGAGTTTTGACTTAACAAAATAGGAATTTCCAAGAAATGTCGACAGCTTTATATATAGTATTTCTCCCACGCATATGTCTTTTGCTTATAATTATTACTTGGAACTTGAGTGATCTGCTTCGC
>OY365820.1:2717433-2737842 GCA_959347315.1 Bimastos eiseni
CTACGCGCTACCGCTGCCGTACCCATAGTGCGTTTTCAGACGGTATTAAAGAATATAATTACTTACTTTTTCTTCCCCTCCGCCTACTACTACTACTACTACTACTACTACTACTACTACTACTACTACTACTACTACTACTACTACTACTACTACTACTACTACTGCTACTACTACTCCACCTACTACTATTACTACTACTATTACTACTACTATTACTACTACTACTCTGTAACTGACTGAATTAATTAATTAATTAATAAACGACTAGTTGGCTGACTGCCTTTCAGCTGACTGACTGACTAACTGACTGACTCACTGACTGATTGATTGATACATACATACATACATGCATACATACATGTCATACATACATGCATACATACACGCATACATACATACATACATACATACATACATACATACATACATACATACATATATACATACATACATATATACATATAGACATATATACATACATACATATTTACATACATACATACATACATACATATATACATATATACATACATACATACATATATACATACATACATACATACATATATACATACATACATGCATACATACATACATACATATATACATATATACATACATATTTACATACATACATACATACATACATACATACATACATGCATACATGTCATACATACATACATACATATATACATATATACATACATACATACATATATACATACATACATACATATATACATACATACATACATGCATACATACATACATACATGCATACATACATATATACATACATACATACATACATACATATATACATACATACATATATGCATACATATGTGCAAGCAAGCATAATCACGTGTGCATGTGTGCATGTAACGAGAGTGACGTCTTAATGTTTCTCTGAATGTCTCCTGAGCACTTTATCCAGTAAGGCGGAACCATCGAAGATCTAAGGCAATCGTGCGTCAAGCATTTGCCCAAGGGCCCTGTTACGTTAACGACCTTATTAGTCGAGCTCCTAATCTTTACAGTCCGCCATACACAACCGACGCTCAAGATATCTCCGTAGGCATACACTTACATACGCAACATCGTACTCCAAAAATCCACATCCCATTGTTACACTAAGAAAAGTCATGTCACAGAAATAGCAATGCCAAATTCCAGCTCTAAATGTCACAGTTTCAACTGTAAAAATTCGTCTGATTGTTTTTCTCGTACTGGAAAATTTAATAAGATATAATTAAAAAAGATTTGATTAGCACCGTTAATCCAACTCGACACCTTCAATTCCATCTCTGCGCCGGTGAGATTTTCGCGCCAACGCAACAGGTGCTTGTACGTCACGTGACGTCACGCGATTAATAAACTTTCCAGCAGACGGATATTAGTTCCTAAGGAGTCGGAAATAATTCGATGTTAACTAATTTAAGGAAAGTAAAAATTGTTTATCTGAGCCAATTTGCCTATGAAATGCGGTTATTTGCTCCAAATGCAGCGCTATATAAATTATCCATTACGATTGCTATTGTGCTGAAATGAAAGAGGTAGATTCTGAATGTCAAAGGGTAATAATAATAATAATAATAATCAATGTTATTATAGAAAACAAAATAATATTGATGATAAGTTGCTCGTTTAATTTCAAACTGACAAACCGCAGTACGATCAGGACATGGCATGAACGAATAATGAAAAATGTATTATAGGAGTTGAATTTAACTGTCGGCAGCCACGTTATTGATTTAATGGAAAGGGAACTATGACTGTAATCGTATAAAAACTCTTTTATTTCCATGGACACTATAACAAAATAGCTACACTATGCCTAGATACCTTTCAATAATGCCTTTCCGAAATTATAAATACCTCACGATCATCAATATTAGTAATAATAACAACATTCTAGCTCCGCTTTAAAAATGATAAACAGCAGTATGATTACGAGTAATGTATGAAGGAATGATGAAAAGCTTTCACAGGAATCGAATTTAACTGTCGGCAGCCATGCAAGGCGCCCCTTACGTCATAGTTGTGATCTAATCAACACCGTCGCCTAGCGAATGAAGAACTAGTCGCCTGCACAGCGTGTTATATGTTACTCCGCGGCCCAGCCACAATGTCTGTCTATCTGTCTGTCTGTCTGTCTGTCTGTCTGTCTATCTGTCTGTGTGTCTGTCTGTCTATCTGTCTGTGTGTCTGTCTGTAGCGCCAAAACTTTCACAAATGCGTCATTCATCAGATAGCGCCACAGTGTTGTTAGCGTTAACTCCATTATTCAGAATATGGCACGAGGCGAGTTGATGATAGGTGGGTACGGAGTGGGGTTTTAGGCGAAGTGGTGGGACGGGAAGGGCAGAGGAGGAGAATGAGATGCGGAGGTCATTGGAATGGAAGGAGGGAAGGGAGAGGACTGAGAAGAGATTGAGGGGCCGGAAGCGGAAGGGAAGGAATGGTTACAGAGGAGAGGAGGACCCCGAGGAGGGAAGTAGATGGGCAGGCATGGCAGGGCATGAGAACGGTAGGGACGGCATTACTATTTCCATCACATAGTATTATTATTATTATTATTATTATTTTTATTATTATTTTATTATTATTATTATCATTATTATTATTATTATTATTATTATTATTATTATTATTATTATTATTATTATTATTATTATTATTATTATTATTATCATTATGGTTATCATCATCATCATTGTCCTACTCCTACTCCTACTGCTACTACTGCATCCCCTCCACCTACTACTACTATTACTACTACTACTACTCCACCTACTACTACAACTACCGCTGTTTCATGTAAAAGATAATCATTTGAGCCGATCAATGTAGTTTCCCGGAACTGTTTCGCCCGGTCTTGAATTGTCGTCGCACCGGAAAAGATTCTTATCTTGAACGACATCTTATTGGCACAAGATGGAAGATTGACGTAAGCGTTCGGCGCTGACGGTTTAACCCACTACGTGATTGAAATATGATGCCACTCCGGAATCGCTGCAACACGCGCAAAAGATAAGAAAAGAAGGTCGAGAGATAAGGTCGATTGTTCGCAGCTGCCGATAGGAGGCGCCTGCGAGGAACTGACGCAGAAGTGGATGATAGGACTCTCAGAAGCCGTCAAGCAGATGTCAACTTGTGGCTGGGAAAAATCACTTCTCTATATTAATATTGGCGATCTTTATGAATGTATCCTTCGCTCTATGTCCATATTTGTGTGGTCTATCTGTCTGTCTGTTCGTCCGTCTGTTTATACGTCCGTCCGTCCGTCCTTCTGTCTGTCAATGCGTATATGTGTGTGTGTTTGTGTGTTAAAACTTATATATATATATATATGCATCTATATAAATATATATTTAACTATAATTTATGTGTGTTTGAAAGATACACGTTCTTATTATCTGTTTTAAAGTACATTAGATGTCTACCTAATTATCACATTGATTATTATTGCTTTGAAAAACATTTAAGAGAGAAAATTCTTCAGCATACTTAGACGAGAGATGGCGAGAGATGGTGCTGTGCTGCCAATGAAAACCTTCAAAGGTCACCTATAGATCAAGTCCTTAGAGAGTACATCTTCAAAACAATGGATCTCCCACCTTCACGGGAAACCTCCCGCTGCCTCCTCTCCACGGAGAATAATCCTCCGTTCAACACCCCTAAGCCCCCGGTCTTATCCGAGGACACGCCTCTCATGTTAATTGTCGTAAGCGTATAGGCGTCTATAGTCTTCGGTTCCTTGTGTTTCGTTTACTAATCCTCTTAACGTCAATTATCGGTCATCATCTTAATTGATATATTGATGGTACTTTGCGTGTCCTGACTGTTCTCGGTTGTTAATAAGACAGGGTAGGATAGTTAGTTGCTGTTTATATGTGTGTTGTGCGATTTACCGTATTTACCGTCTGCGTGATTTGCAGAAAACAATGTCTCCATAAAAGATGATTGTATGGTTGAATGCATTTCGTTTGCACCTTGTAACTCGTGGCTTTGTCTCGTGACCAAATCATTATATTCCATTTAATTGCATGCTAAATTGTATCGAATAACGCGAAATTATTCGTCATAAAAGGGCAGAATTGAAATGTAGCACTGAGATTGATTTTGCTATTTCGTTTTTGTCTTCGGACTGTAAGAACGCTGAGGGTTCTACTTAAACTAGCTCTACTATTATATCAGATGTTTGATAAGTAGATTATGCTAGGGGAAACTAGCTACACACGAAGAGACAGTTAGAATACAACTTATCTTTATTAAATACAGAGAAGAAGAGGTAATAATAATAATATATATAGAATGATTGTGACTAATACATAACTGTTACATGTACTTACTAATGCGAGTATGGGTGAGATGATAATGTCCAAACCCTAAGATGATACGAGTTGACGAGCCTGACAAGATAGTTAGAGTTCTTCGGAAGTCAGACTGCCAAGTTCCTAACAGTGCTCTAGCATATAAGTGAGTTTCCTCAGCCAAAGAGGAAACTGGCCTATCCTAGAACAGACTACTTTGATTGGCCAACTACTGACCACTCAAGGTATCCCTAGAATGTGGGTTGACTGTAACTGCTAGAGCCTACACGAGTGACTGACAGAACCTATACTGTCTGAATTAGTGAATGTTCATCTAAAACTAATGTATAATAATGATCTATATATATAATTTGTTCGAGGCTATCTATTGTAATGTAAAGTTCATAATAATCACGGTTACAGGACTATGAAGGGCTTACAATTAAAAATATCTTTCCATCTCGTAGCTTTGGGTTGGAGTCGCCCTGATGTGATTTAACTGAATCAAGTATCGATGTACTTGCCTCAGCAGTCATATTATATATATATATATATATAATATATATCCATATATATATATATATACGAATAAGGGAATCAAATTATTGGCATAATAATAGTAATAATAATTATAGGACTAATAATAATTATTGTTATAGTAATAATAATAGTAATAATAATTATAGGAATAATAATTATTGTTATAGTAATAATAATAGTAATAATAATTATGTGAATAATAACAATTATTGTTATAGTAATAATAATAGTAATAATAATTATAGAAATAATAATAATAATTATTGTTATAATAATAATAATGATAATATTAGCGTTCAAAGCCTCTTTCGCCACTTGTGAGGCCGACGAGTAGGGTCATTCCAGACTAAATTTGCTTATTCTAATTAATATTCTAGTCTCTGAGGGATCATGAATACCTCGGGGCAAAATAATAATAGTAATAATAATAATAGTAATAATTAAAAGAATAATAATAATAATAACCGCTGCTATCTCCGCCGCTCCTCCATAGCTGGAGGAGCGGCGGAAATAGCAGCCATAAGGAAACACACAAAATATTCTGAGCTAGAGAAGAAATACACTTTTGTTCCAATCGCTATAGAAACCTTCGGTCCCCTCGATAGTGAGGGCCTCGCCTTTCTGTCTGAGACTGGACGCCGACTTTCGACAACTACCCGTGACACCCGAGAGACAAACTTCCTTTTCCAGAACTTGTCGGCATTGATCCAACGTTTCAATGGGGTGGCGTTTCATGGCACCATGTCAAGATTACAGTTCACTGACAAGCGGCGACCCAGATAGCCTGATGACAGATCCGTTGGCAATGCCAATGATGAATAATAATAATAATAATAACAATAATAAAAATAATAATAATTATAGTATAATAATAATAATAATAATAATAATAAATATAATAATAATAATAATAATAATAATAATAATAATAATAATAATAATAGTAATAATAAAAAGAATAATAATATTAATAATAATAATAATAATAATTGTTATTGTTGTTGTTGCTTTTGTTGTTACTCACACTGTCTAATTCACGTCTTCATCATAACATGCCTTCTTCGTGTTTTTCTCCTCCTCCTCCTCCTCCTCCTTCTACATTGCATTATATCACATTACATTGCAGTACATTACATTACATTACAGTACGTTACATTAAATTACCACTACACTCTCGAGCACCGCACGATATGCCAATAAAACCGTTTTGTATATCTTTTCTTCTTACTTATTCACCGTTCTAGGTTTTCATCCAACCTTTACAAGACGACTTGAAGGTCCCTCTGGAGCGACAGGTCGCCTGGTGGGGCCGTGGAAGGGACCAACCGGGCCTCAGTGTCGGCTCAACGTCACGGCCAAAGTCGACTATATGTCCCTTCGGTCAACTCCGATGGGAAATGGAAGAATGCTGACCGTCTTCATTAAACGTCAAAATGTCGCTCCAGAGAGGATCTGGACATTGGAAAACGTCACGCATAACAGGTTAGACTTTGACTACGTCTTAGTTACGGACAGATGTAATCGTTATCGTAATCGTTATCTCAACTGTAATTGTAGTTGAAATCGTAATTGTTACCGTAATCGTAATCTGAACCGTAATCGTAAAATAAAAATTCCTTAAACGCTGCTCTAACGCCAAGCGACTGTATATGTATGCAAGTGAGCTTGTGAATATAATAATAAACCATGACCATGACTATAGCCATAACCATGACCATAACCAAATCCAGGTGTTTTACTGATTTCATCAGCAGAACAATTAATCGCCGTACACTTTCTACGAGTCTGATATGAATTGGAAAAGAACAAACATATAATATATATAAAGAACATATATAACAGACATATATATATATATATGTTTGTTATTCTATTATATATATATATTACAATAACAATTATATATATGTCTGTTTTTATAGCGACTTGGTTAATTAGTTTAGATATATATATGTAAATATATATATATATATATATATATATGATTGTTATTGAAATATATATACAAAACAATATATATATTTATATATATAAATATTTTCTTAATCTATAATTAATCAATATAAAGACTTGTAGATATATTTAGGAGATCTTGTATTTATGATGAATTGTTCATTTCTATGATGTCTACAAAACGCGTTATGGCCCATAGCAAACATCGTCAGTTGCTGTATCCACACTCAGCAGCAATAGAGCAATTAAAGAGATTAATGACCTCAATTTAGACCACCTGTGGGCTGCTGAGCAGAAAGCTCGACTTCACCCATTTTCCTCTTTCATTTATCTTGACGCTGCAAGGCACACGTGATCTAAGTAAGACCTCTTCAAATTGGTTACTATCTGGCGCAGATTTTTTTCGTCTTATTCTCCTCCTTCTCCTCGTCCACCTTCTTCTCCCTCTCCCAATCCTTCTCGTTCTTCTTCTTCCTCGTCTAGTACTACACTCTTTGCTTTTGCTTCGCCTGTTGCTTAACCTTCTCCACTTTCTACTTCTCTTGCTCCTTCATTTTCTTCCTCTTCTCCTCCTTCATTTTCTTCTTCTTCTCCTCCTTCATTTTCTTCTTCTTCTCCTCCTTCATTTTCTTCTTCTCCTCCTCCTTCATTTTCTTCTTCTCCTCCTTCATTTTCTTCTTCTCCTCCTCCTTCATTTCTTCTCCTCCTCCTTCATTTTCTTCTTCTCCTCCTTCATTTTCTTCTTCTTCTCCTCCTTCATTTTCTTCTTCTCCTCCTCCTTCATTTTCTTCTCCTCCTCCTTCATTTTCTTCTTCTCCTCCTTCATTTTCTTCTCCTCCTCCTTCATTTTCTTCTTCTCCTCCTTCATTTTCTTCTCCTCCTCCTTCATTTTCTTCTTCTCCTCCTTCATTTTCTTCTTCTCCTCCTCCTTCATTTTCTTCTTCTCCTCCTCCTTCATTTTCTTCTTCTCCTCCTCCTTCATTTTCTTCTTCTTCTCCTCCTTCATTTTCTTCTTCTTCTCCTCCTTCATTTTCTTCTTCTCCTCCTCCTTCATTTTCTTCTTCTCCTCCTCCTTCATTTTCTTCTTCTCCTCCTCCTTCATTTTCTTCTTCTCCTCCTCCTTCATTTTCTTCTTCTCCTCCTCCTTCATTTTCTTCTTCTCCTCCTCCTTCATTTTCTTCTTCTCCTCCTCCTTCATTTTCTTCTTCTCCTCCTCCTTCATTTTCTTCTTCTCCTCCTCCTTCATTTTCTTCTTCTCCTCCTCCTTCATTTTCTTCTTCTTCTCCTCCTTCATTTTCTTCTTCTCCTCCTCCTTCATTTTCTTCTTCTTCTCCTCCTTCATTTTCTTCTTCTCCTCCTCCTTCATTTTCTTCTTCTCCTCCTCCTTCATTTTCTTCTTCTCCTCCTCCTTCATTTTCTTCTTCTCCTCCTCCTTCATTTTCTTCTTCTCCTCCTTCATTTTCTTCTTCTCCTCCTCCTTCATTTTCTTCTTCTCCTCCTCCTTCATTTTCTTCTTCTCCTCCTTCATTTTCTTCTTCTTCTCCTCCTTCATTTTCTTCTTCTCCTCCTTCATTTTCTTCTTCTCCTCCTCCTTCATTTTCTTCTCCTCCTCCTTCATTTTCTTCTCCTCCTCCTTCATTTTCTTCTTCTCCTCCTCCTTCATTTTCTTCTTCTTCTCCTCCTTCATTTTCTTCTTCTCCTCCTTCATTTTCTTCTTCTTCTCCTCCTTCATTTTCTTCTTCTCCTCCTTCATTTTCTTCTTCTCCTCCTCCTTCATTTTCTTCTTCTCCTCCTTCATTTTCTTCTTCTCCTCCTCCTCTATTTTTCCCTTTTTTCTGTGCTCTTCTCCTCCATTGTCCTCTTCCTTCTGCTTTATTCGTTCATGCTACCTCTCCCCTCATTCGCCTCCTCCATCCTCCGTTTCTTTATCGGCTTCTACTCCTCCTCCTCGTCTGTCTTCTTTCTTCTTCTTCTTTCCCTCCCTATACTACCTCTCCCTCTCCTCCTCTTCTTCATCATCATCATCATCTTCTTCTTCTTCTTCTTCTTTTTTCCAACTTCCTTTTGCTTTCTTATCCTCTTCTTCTCGTTCTCTTCGGTCTTCTCTCTTCTTCTTCCCCTCCTCATACAACTTCTTCCCTCTTCGTTTGACTTCTTCCTCCTCTTCTCCTTCACTTGTTGCTCCTCCTCCTCCTTCTCGTTCCTCTCCTCCTCCTTTTCTTCCTCCTCCTTTCTCCTCCTTTTCTGGCTCTCTCTCGGGTCGTTCGAAGACTTCAATCTACAGATGCCCCAATACTTTTAGGCGATTGCAGACGAAGAACCTTTTGTATCCTCTCAAAAGACTCGACTCCAGCGATCTCGTCTATCTGCGCAGTCTTCCCTTTCAAGCAGGAAGTCCTACGACTTAAATGGAGCCTTCAGCTTGGTCCTTTTAATGTCCCACATATAATCAGTGGCTGTCACTTTAAAAGTGCTAGCGATGTGTGATTTCTGAACGCGAATTACCCGATTAGAGCCCACTACCTCCATCTATTTAGCTACACCATCTGTCAACGGGTTCCTTGTTTATAACCTCTCAGGTTTTCAACTAAATTCGTCTCCTTTAATAACTTGTCAACATCAGTTGATATTTGCCTGGGACTAAAGTGATAATGAAGTCGCCTCGTGGCAGCCAATCAATGACTGTCTTTTCTGATGCATTCTATGTAATGAATAAACGGACATCCGGGTACTCGGCAGGATATAGGCGCAAAAAGTTCATCTAAATTAATGCTACAGGTAGTAACCAATTTGAAGAGGTCTTACATCACGTGCAGTGTCAAGATAGATGAAAGAGTCAAATCGCGCTCTCTGCTCAGCAGTCCAAAGGTGGTCTAAATTGAGGCCATTAGTCTATTTAATTGCTCGATTGCTGCAGTCAAAAAATCTTCCGTTGAGCACATTTTATTTATATTGCAAGTTCTATTAATCAAACCATTTTATTTCGTTAACAAAACAAACGCGATTGCCGATTCCTCCTGCTACATTCCCGGATGTAGTCAGACAAAATCTAGGTCAGTAACCCAGATTTCGTCGGCTTCACATCCCTTCCATGACTGTCCCAGATGACTATTGCCTTTGTAAACATACTGCCGTTCGTCAGTTAGAAACTTGTTATTTGCCTGGATAGTCTTTTGATATTCACCCGACAAAAACTTCGGTTTTTTTCACGCCATCTATTGATGCTTTGAGAACTGGGAAACCGACGCTATAGAGATAAGATAATTACAATTACATATGAATTTTTCAGCAATGTTTGTGTAATCATTATCTCCAAACTCGAAAGCCATGCGCATGGAAACAGCTTATTCACGAGCGCTGCGTCGAATCAGATGAGTTGTCGAGAGGGTAGCCCGTGGGAGGTGAGAATCTGGTTTCCATAGGATCAGAGGAGACAGACTAACTGTCATCCGAATGAACGTTAACTGTCTGAATCTAGAATTAGCAACACTTACCGAGCACATAACTGGATACTTATCGCTGGACTCATTTAGATTCATTTATGTTCTTAGAAATTCAGACCCGATGCTGTTAACACCGCTATCACTGCTATACCATGTGCATCGACAACAAACAGAGGCGCCGTGACTATTGCGTTACTAAACTTTGACGTGTCCGGTTGTAAGAAAAATCGGCTGCAACCGGTCGCTAAGCTGTGGCACGTGTCGAGCAGTTTTGATTGTAATGGACGCCGTTCTTGATTTCATGGCGCGTCATCTTTCCAGGAGGCGGAAAAGAACAGAGGGGCCGCCGGTCTTTGATGTCAAGCCTCTGCTCGTTTCGGCGCCTCGTCGTGCCTTGGCAGATATTACGATTCGTCAGGGAAGTAGTCACAGATTAGCTATGAAAATATGACTTCAAAGGGGCAACAACTAGATAAGGAAGCGTGATTGAACGTAACCGTGGGCTTCTATTATTATTGTAAGCCGAGACTATAACCTTGAAAACAGTCGTTAAGTCTTAAGGTCTACTACATCAACAGTTCGGCTGTATTAATGTTCTCTAGGATGATGCTATCATGCTACAAATTGGGTTTACAAATAAATACATTAAAGCAGAGTAGAAAATTGTAAGTACCTCTGAAAGTAGAAAATGCAAGTAGACAACACGAAAAAATGTAAGTACCTCTGAAAGTAGAAAATGCAAGTAGACAACACGAAAAAATGTAAGTACCTCTGAAAGTAGAATATGCAAGTAGACAACACGAAAAAATGTAAGTACCTCTGAAAGTAGAAAATGCAAGTAGACAACACGAAAAAATGTAAGTACCTCTGTAGTATATAGACAACACGATAGTGTAAAGTAAGGTAATCTGTGATCATTCTCAATAGAAGAGTAGTATATAGCAGTTGCAATTTAACGACACTGTGTGATGACAGGGATCATCAGCGTCGCCCTCCTCCTTTATCCAGGCTTGGGACTGGCACTGTCAGAAAGCGAACGGTTCATGGCGGAATAGAAGAACAGAAGTATTACGTCATAAACGCATACTGTTAGAGTGTTGCCTCAGCGAATGTTTACCTGCCAGCTGATGAGTGCATCGACTGTACACTGTCGGTGGGAAGATGAGAATGCGTGGGAGAGGACTGGTCAACCGAACTCATATATGCCGAGGCTAAGAAAATGAAGTCGCGAACACATTAAACCAGTGGATGACTCAGCCTTCTGGGTTCTATTGCATAAGGAGCTGATCTTCCCTTTTTTGTATCCAAACGTATATATATATATATATGTATATATATATATATATGAGATAAACATCTGTATAAATAATAATAAGCAGCATAGTAATGTCTATGTCATCGAATGTTTACGTGTTTATATAAATATATATCTGTTATGTAAATAATATGATTGTAATGAACACCTCCCAGATTATTTATATAACATATATTTATAATATATATATATATATATGTATGTATGTATGTATGTATATATATATATATATATGCGAACGTTGTGCGTGGGTGGTAATCGTGCTGGGTGTGTCACGTGATATCCTCCTTCTGTGTGGCAGTTGATGACATCATGACACCTACGTATAATCTGTGGAGTCCATCTAGAGAAGGAGAGGAAATCAAAGAGGCGAGAATTATTGGAGAGAGAGGCAGAGACCGACCGCTTCACTGACCACCGTATCTCACGCCCGCTTTCTCACTCACTCTTTCGTTCGCTACGGTTCATTTCGCGCCTTCGAGGGTTTCCTCTGAGGCGCTATATAAATAGCGAGATACACACATACATACATGCATGCAAACATACATACATTCGTTCCTCCGTTCGTGCATTCGTTGATTCATTCGGTCGTTCATTCGTCTATTTGTCTGTTTGTTACTTCCTTTGTTCGAGCGTTCACCCGTTCGTCCAGTCCCTAGTATCTTGCCAGCTCACACATTCTCGGAACATGCTAACATAATATAGTCTGTCAGATGCCACACTCATTATCTCCATTTTACACATCCCAAACATATTCTTCACAAACTCTCACCACTGCTGAATCAACTCCGTCTTCGACCATGGATGGTATTGCGGGTAAAAGTCCACAAATTGAGATCTCAAGAATACAGAAAATTTGAAATAGTTAGAAATTTGAATTTTTAACGCATAGGTCAATTGTTTATATAGAACCAACCATGACCGACTAAAATTTAAAATAATAATTATTACAAGCTTTTCCTCAATGTGCAGCGACTTCCAAAGCGTCTTTGAAATGGTTTTCTTCTGTCGCTTTCAATAAATAACCGTGCAATTGCGACATAAAACTACTCTTTCAACTACGCTGCATCAAATTGGGCCAGGGCTGCAAACATGTTGCTTTTTTGTTTTTGATTTTTTTTACAAAAGAATTAATAAATTTTTTATATAATATACTAATATTACTATTATATTAATAATTGTGTGTTATTCAGTCAGAAATCAAGTTAACTTAATTATAAAAACGAGTTTGAGCTCTTTTTTATGCTGTTTGGTGCCTTTTATAACAAAACTGTTGTGACAAAATCCAAGGAAAATTAAAGCAAAAAAACAATTGTTGATTTTAAGAATCTTGGTTTTTTTGTATACCTCTTAGCCTGGCAGACAAATTTGCAGCTTAGAGTGTCTGATGTGACGAACATGCTTGGGGTTGTGTAAAATAGAGAAAAGGAGTTTGCCATCTGTTTTGTTAGCAAGAGACTGTGTGCAAGCTTGCGATGCAGTACATATAGCTGCTTACTTAACTACTTTTTCTAACGCTACAAACTTTCTATTAATTGTATCTTGTTTCATCCCTTCTATATTCACTTCTCTAAACATATTCGTGATTTATCTGTCAGCACTCTTCTCATTCAGCTGATTTTATAGTGCTTTTCGTCTTTTGCAAGATGGCCCCTAACACGGATCGTAACACCGAATAAACAACTTCTTTATCTGGGAAAATGCATTTAACTTTGACCAGTGCTGAGCTTCTCCTCTCGGTCTTTATCAAAGTAGCGTGAATCCACTCCACGTCCCGTTCTCTCGGCAGTTTTTATAACCAAAAGATTCAATTAACTGTTAAATGCTATTTCTTGTACTGCAATACTGGGCAAAAATGACGGGACAAAATCACGGCATGAAATTAAGCTTTTATTTACTTAGATCCAACCAAAGATTAGCGTAACTTTAAAAAAAGCGATGTTGTCGCTGTGACTAAAATAGCTGCTATAATTATTCATTTATGGAACGATAAAGTCAAATAATGACTTAAATTAACTGAATCCGTTTATGTGCATAGACGATCCAAGGTACGCAACATCAGACAAAAGCAGAATTAACAAAATACTAACAGGCAGTAAGTAAAGGAAGCAACATAAAAATATACAGATCGGAAATTAACGTAAGAAAACGAGATAAAAAAGCGAAGATCATTTTTAACGACTACGAAAACAAATCTACCGATCACATCTCGAGAAGCCAAACAGGAAGTAGGATTCTTTTATTCCCCGCCTACGTCTCCTAACATCCGGAAAGCCGCCAGCGTTTCAACCGTTCTTCTTCCGGTCTGACAAAAGCGACGCCACGTGGCGATAATCTCCTAGCGCTGGAGACTTGTATGGAATGAGACCGGATGTTTTGCGCAAAATTATGGTTCGTCTGGGCGGAACTAGGTACACTTGAAAAGCATTGCTTGGCGTGAAATTGTTGATTACGATGACGAGATCATCAATAATAATATTAATAGTTGTTCTTGAATCTTTGTTATCTCGGGATGCAACAAAAACACCAATGATAATAGTGGTAGAAATAAATTGGAATAAATGAAGGAAACCGTGAATTTCGTGATTCTAGCATTTGCCCTGAACGTCGTGAATTTCCCTAAATGTCGCGAATTGCCGTCATTTTTAACAAATTGTGTTAAATTGCTGCAGCAAGATGCTCGGAGTTGACATATTTCGGAAACTACAAAATTGGTGTTACAATAAGTTGAAATCACGATAGAATTATAGGACTACAGACACTCGACGATGTTGCTTTGCAATTCAATCTATTGTTGTGATTAGTTATATCTTAGTAAATACAATCGTGACTCGATGTTGGACACTTAAATGATATTTTAGTCACAGCGAGAACATCGCTTTTTCATAGTTACGCTATTCGTTGGTTGGATCTTAGTAAATAAAAGCGTAATTTCATGCCGTGATTCTGTCCCGTAATTTTCGCCCATTGCGTCTTTTAATAAAATCCCACTGCGATTTGAACTTTTTCACCGCGACAGTAATCAAAACCACATCTTTAAAAAAATAATAATTCGTGCCCTCAATTCGACCCGCCTGTTTCCAACGAGAGAAAACCCCATCATCCAATCAAATGAGTTGTTGTAAGCAGCCAATCGGAACTGACGTACGGAAGCCCATTGGGGAACGTTGCTACGTAGGTCTTCGTTTCAATTTCGGTACGTCTCGTCAACATTAAGCCTCCCAATATGATCGCCGACGCTTATAATAATTATCTTTCGAAGTATTTACTTTATCCGAGCGTAGAAACGGCGCCGCTGAGGGGGGCGTGAGGCCGAGGTCGCTGACGGGCTGAAGCTGTTTTTGTAAGGGTAGGGTATGTATTGTCATTGCCTCCAGACGGGATATCATTAGCGCTAAAAACACGGCGACGTCTGATATCGCTCACGTCAACAGATTTCTTTTTTCGAGTCGTTTGATACTCTCAACGCCACTACGCTGCTGTTGACGTATCGCGTTGACGTCATCGGAATCATGTTAACGTCGTCGGAATCATGTTGATGTCATCGGAACTCTGTTCACGTCATCGCGAGTATGTTGACCTCATCGGAATGATATGAACGTTATCGGAATTATGCTTAGGTCATCGAATTATGTTGGTGTCATCGAAATAAAGTTGACGTGAACCGAACCATGTAGACGTCACCCGATTTATGTTGACGTCATTATGGTGGCGTCACTATAATGCGACGAATTATAGAGACGCAAGGTTCAAAGGAATCTGTTCCTTTGAACCTGCTTTTTTACTGGACAACTGCAAACGTCTATTCTAGCTAGAGTCGCTAGACAGACATAAGCCCAATTTTCGCCGAAGGTAGAACCTTAATTTTTACTTATAAATGTTTGTCTTTCTTGAACCGTATATTATGGATGAACCGAAACTCGGTACTCGGCAAAGCTCGGACTCCTTAATATAATGTCTCCGAGTTTTAATCTTTCCGTGTTTTAGTTTTGACATGAAAATTGCTTTTTTTTAAATTTATTAAACGACAATTGACCTAAGTAAAAACAAAAAACACTAATGTTTTTATCTACAAAACGACAATCGACTTAATAAAAACACAAATACTGCTAATATTAGTGCGTACAAGATACTACTTTCTACAGAAGACTAAAGGAAAGCTACAAAATTCCTAAAAGTTTTGCGAACTGTCAATCCAAAAATCAAGAGAACGAGACTCTTTTAAATATTAGAATATCGTACATGGCAGCATTCAACTCATAAAGCTCGGAACTCAGACTCAGCCAGAAATTGAAACTAGGTTCATATACGAAGCAGTTATAGACCTACGCAATTGGAATAATAAAGAACATATCAACTCATTTACAGAGATCGACAGCACAATTAGTGCCAATTACTTTGCTATATTTCAATCTGATCTCGCTGCCTTCTGCTACCGCTTGGATTCACTGCTCTAGATTCAAGCCAAGTTTTTTCCAGTGGAATAATTGTACGCCTGTTTGTACCTCGACCACATAGTTATCAGACCAATATTATAGGAGTGGCAGCTGAGGCGCTATTAATGGAGCTGGTCACACCAACGGATGTCGTGATGGTAAACGCTCGCAGAGAGAGGGAGAGAGAGAGAGAGAGACAGAGAGACAGACAGACAGACAGACAGAGAGACAGACAGACAGAGACAGAGAGACAGAGACAGAGACAGAGAGACAGAGAGACAGAGAGACAGACAGAGAGACAGACAGAGATACATACAGAGAGACAGAGAGAGACAGAGACAGAGAGAGACAGACAGACAGACAGACAGACAGAGATACATACAGAGAGACAGAGAGAGACAGAGAGAGAGAGAGAGAGAGAGAGAGGGAGGGAGGGAGAGAGAGAGACAGAGAGAAAGAGAGAGAGAGAGTAACAGAGACACATGTAGAAGGACAGAACGGAAGATAGAGACAGAGATAATGCGAGACAGAAGTAGGGAGAGTCAGAGACAGACACACACGGATACAGAGAAACAGAGACAGCTACAGAGACATAAAGAAGGAACGAGAGAAAGAGATGGACAGAGTGACAGAGCGAAAGAGATAGATAGAGAGACAGAGAGAAAGAAACAAACAGAAACAAACAGAGAGACATAGTGAGACGCAAACACAGGAACCATGTAGAGAGACACAGAGAGACAGAGGCAGATAGAGACAGACACACACACAGATCAATCGAGAGAGACACATACAGGCAGAGAGAGGGTGAGAGAGAAAGAGAGACAGAGACAGAGAAAGAGACGGAGACAGACAGACAGGGTACGTGTGTCGTTTGTATGGCGATAGCTTTAATGAGTCCTTTCAATTGGTATCATGGCACGCCGTACGTCTCATAATTGACCTGTAATGCCTCTTGTCATTTCACGGAGACCTCCTTTTCGTCGACCTCCTCCGTTCGTTCTCTTGTGTAGCGAGTCTTCTGATATGCTATTGACGGCTGTAACTCTGTTGAGGCGAATTATATCAGGAGAAGATGTTTTGTCCGCTCTGGCTTTCAATGCGAGTCTCCTGAAGATATGCCATTGAGACCTCGAAGGAGTTGATGCTTGACCGCTGCCACGTGCTGTTTGTGAAGAGGCGCTTTGATAGTGCACGTTGTTATTGGAGAGTTGATGTTGTCGTTGGCGGTGGTGGTTATTTTGATGATGATGATGATGATGATGATGATGATGATGATGATGATGATGATGATGATGATGATGATGACGATGATGATGATGACGATGATGATGATGACGATGATGACGATGACGACGACGACAAATAGTGCCGCAACACAAAATTCGTCTTGCAGGAATTTGTGTGCTTACCCGTTTATATCTGTGTTTTTGTCCTTCTGTATCTGTGCGCTTGTCTTAATTCTGGATCCGCTCTTATCCACAACGCCAGTACTTAATATAATCCGGATCTGAGTCCGAGACCAAAGGATTTCTGATCCGCCACCTGAGTAATTGTGAGATGCGCCACAGAAAAGAGTGAACCTATCACCTGACTTCGTTGTCTGTCTCTGTCTGTCTCTGTCTCTCTGTCTCTCTGTCTATCTCTCTGACTCTCTATCTCTCTGTCTCTCTATCTCTCTGTCTATCTCTCTGACTCTCTATCTCTCTGTCTCTCTATCTCTCTGTCTCTCTATCTTTCTGTCTCTCTATCTCTCTGTCTGTCTGTCTGCCTGTCTCTCTCTCTCCCTCTCTCTCTCTCACTGTCTCTCTCTCTCCCTCTCTCTCTCTCACTGTCTCTCTCTCTACTGAACTCTCTATCCAAGAAGTATCCATCTCCATCGTATTATTATGGGAAAACCTCTGAGTAGATTCCCTAGAAGAGGCGCTATATAAATTTTTGAACTGAATTAATTAATTAATTATTAATTACAAATTGAGACCGGTGACTATTTGGATATCTCTGCATATGTGCAATACCGCGTGTTGCAGCTGTCTCCTTGTCCCTCTGCGTGTGTTTTCTTGCGTCTGTCCTTCTCTTCCTCTGCCTCTGTCTCTATGTTGTTCTCTGTGTTTACCTCTGCGTCTATGCTTTACGAGTCTACGATGTCTATTCTTACATATGCGGGGGGTACTATTGATCGAGGAGGGTGATACAGAGGCCCCACGCAATCGTCTTATTAACCCCATGAGCGTATTCGTCGTAGTTTGCACATCATACATCAGATGGCGCCACTGTAGCGGCGGCCGTTAAGGCGCGCTGACAGGTTCTCTCTCTCTCTCTCTGTCTCTCTCTCTCTCTCTCTCTCTCTCTCTCTCTCTCTCTCTCTCTCTCTCTCTGTCTCTCTCTCTCTCTCTCTGTCTCTAGCTCGCCATCGATGTTTTAGGACCTACCAGGATAGCTGTGGGCTGCGTAGGCCAACGTTAACAAGGCGTCCGTCTTTGCATTGTTTTCAAGCAGCGAATATGTAGGCCTGTACGTAGTTGGGCCTACTTAATTTGCATTTCCATCTGGGCTGAGTAGAAGTCCACGCACCTTCAAACTTCCGTTCCTATTATCCTATATCAAGCTTTAGTATAGTTTTCTTAATAGTAATCGTAGTCGTAAGCGTAAGATATCTAGAGCGCCATTTGAGAGTTAAGCGGGGCAACGTACGAGGCCTATTCACGAGCGAAAACCTCTAGTTTCTTGCTGTTCCCTCCCTATTAGCTGTTCGCAGCTATATTAACCTCCATCTAACTACCCCCCTCTTGTGCTTTATATCATCATCTTAAGAATAGGACTGCGATTCTTGCCTCGATATTTTGCTCGTTGCTTCGCGGTGTTCTCTTCTACTTGTATCTTCCCTCCTCTGTTCCAGCAGCTTCCCCTCCAGGCTGTTCTTCCTTGAAAATCATCCTGCTTCCCTCTTCGGTTCCTCTCCTCCATTGGCTCTTCCTATAAATTATCTTGCTTCCTACTAGTTGCTTCTTCCGTCATAATCTTCATTATACGCCAGGCACTATAGTCGCTTCCTATTGCATATCGTTTCTCTTCCTCGTCTTCTTCTGCTTCCTCCTCTTCCACCTCTTCCTACTCCTCCTTCCCTCCTCCTCCTCCTCCTCCTCCTCCTCCTCCTCCTCCTCCTCTTCTTCTTCTTCTTCTTTTTAAATTTTCTTGTTTTTTTTCTAAATCTTCCGCATCATTCGTCGTCTTCATCCTCACTCCCTACTCTCCCGGCATCCCTCTCTTCTGTTTCAGATTTTATATATAATTAAGTCTTAATTATGTTCACTAACCTCATTTGCGGATTAGCCATTTGTCAGAGCAATTGCCTCATTTCGCCATTAAATTCGTATTATATACATAATTTAGTTCACTGTCGTCATTATTGCCATCATCATCGTCGTCATCATCATCACCATCATCATCATCATCATCATCATCATCATCACCATCATCATCATCATCATCATCATCATCATCACCATCATCATCATCATCATCATCACCATCATCATCATCATCATCATCATCATCACCATCATCATCATCATCATCATCATCATCATCGTCATCGTCATCACCATCATCATCATCGCTAAATTGTTATTTCTGTCATCATTTTTTAGCCATCTGTTAAATTGTTTAAAATGCTATGTTGAAAATGGTAGCACTGCGACTAACAACACACAAACATAGCAGTCGTGTATAGCAGTTTAGTAGCACTTTAGCCAATTCGTCTGGCTGCTATAGTTGACTCTAAAAGCAATTGCTGAACGATACGTAGCCCTAAGTAACAATACTCGATTATTAATATCATGATTATAGGGCTAGTATTGATGATTGTATATTGATATAATTGCGGTCCTTTGTTGCTTGTTATTCAGTCTAGCATAGTAATCACTTAATTAAGCTAATTGGGTCTGGACATTTATGTAAAGCGCTTTATTGCAACCCTTTCATGTAGAAACGTCTGATCACCTGTTCTGTCCGCATAGGCCTTTCAAATGGTTGGCCTGTTGTTAGGTCCGTATAGTATAGGCCTACGTCTGCTCTTGCTGCAGGTATCGATCACTGTCCAGATCTAATTTAATTCAAACTAGGGATTAATAAGTCTCGATCAGTTTGAAGTTGATCACAGTCAACTTCTTTGCTCAAGATATGTAAGATTATCTTCGCTTATTTGAGAGACTGACACGCCTCAGTAAGTTATATAATGCACGACTTCGCTGCCTTCGGCATTGGGTTCGATTCTAGTTCAATTCTACTCTATAGATTGTTATCTTTTCATTGAAACTTTGTCAGTAATGTTTAAGCTAAACAAAGCTTCAATGCCTATAGTCTTTTTTGGGGAGGCTAAAATTAATGGGTGCGACATAGGG
>OY365820.1:2738042-2807723 GCA_959347315.1 Bimastos eiseni
GGAGGGTCGTAGTGAGTTGTTTTTGAGACACGTGATCCCATAGCCACCGTTTTTTCTCCCTTTCCACCGATCTATCATTTTCTTTTGACGAGAAGAATCATTAACAAGAGAGGCTTCTCATTTGAAAACTTATTTTTTCGGTGGTATGTTATAGGGGTTGAAATGAATCCTGCAAAGTGTTCTGTTTTTTTATCCTCAAAAGACCACTTTTGAAAGATCACAAATCTCTCTTTCTCGTTTTCCTTTGTCTTTCCTTAATATTGTCTTTCTGTACATGTTTTAATTACATGTTTTAGTTACATGTTTTAATTATATGGTTTTGCGAGAAGAAGACACAGGTTTTAGAGCATTATTACTCAGTCGTTGGTCCTTCCACCTGTAACACAGGCTATCTTAGAGATGCAACTGTTGCCAAGAAGTAAGGCATCGTTGTTCTACAAGTAACTCAAGACTGATCTCTATCGCCGTGGTTGGACTGAGAGTGCCTCCGAATGAACTTCTTGTGGGGAGCTATATAAATGTTAAAATGAATTAATGAAATCAGACTCCAAACTTGAAAACCAAAATACATGAAAAAAATCATTTTAACTGATTTCTAATATGACTTTAATTGATTAAAACTGTATATACACCCAACGGTGAAGGCCTTTAGCTCCAAGAATTTCGTCTGAATTTTGGCAAACTAGGACCGCCGATTATTGGGGCTGCCAATTTTACAAAATAAACATGATAAAGTTTGCTAAAATTCATAAATGAAACAACGTTGGCATGCTTTTTTTTAAATTCTTATTAATTCTAACAATTTAATGAATGAATTTTCAAAATATTGATTATTTATTTGTTGACTGACTGTAATTAATTCATATAATTTTATTAATAAGAATATTCATATAATATTAACACTAAGGCAAAAGCACAAAAACAACAAATAAATGAAAATAAGGTGATGACTTCATTAGTACCGCTAGTATGATATTATGGGTCGGCGGGCCGCCTAAATGTAGCTTTGTGTCTGGCCGCCTAAATGTAGCTTTGTGTCTGGCCGCCTAAATGTAGCTTTGTCTATGGCCGCCTAAATGTAGCTTTGTCTATGGCCGCCTAAATGTAGCTTTGTCTATGGCCGCCTAAATGTAGCTTTGTTTATGGCCGCCTAAATGTAGCTTGTCTATGGCCGCCTAAATGTAACTTTGTCTAGGGCCGCCTAAATGTAACTTTGTCTAGGGCCGCCTAAATGTAACTTTGTCTAGGGCCGCCTAAATGTAGCTTTGTGTCTGGCCGCCTCAATGTAGCTTTGTGTCTGGCCGCCTAAATGTAGCTTTGTCTATGGCCGCCTAAATGTAGCTTTGTCTATGGCCGCCTAAATGTAGCTTTGTTTATGGCCGCCTAAATGTAGCTTGTCTATGGCCGCCTAAATGTAACTTTGTCTAGGGCCGCCTAAATGTAACTTTGTCTATGGCCGCCTAAATGTAACTTTGTCTAGGGCCGCCTAAATGTAACTTTGTCTAGGGCCGCCTAAATGTAACTTTGTCTAGGGCCGCCTAAATGTAGCTTTGTGTCTGGCCGCCTCAATGTAGCTTTGTGTCTGGCCGCCTAAATGTAGCTTTGTCTATGGCCGCCTAAATGTAGCTTTGTCTATGGCCGCCTAAATGTAGCTTTGTTTATGGCCGCCTAAATGTAGCTTGTCTATGGCCGCCTAAATGTAACTTTGTCTAGGGCCGCCTAAATGTAACTTTGTCTAGGGCCGCCTAAATGTAACTTTGTCTAGGGCCGCCTAAATGTAGCTTTGTCTAGGGCCACCTAAATGAAACTTTGTCTAGGGCCGTATAAATGTAATTTTGTCTAGGGCCGCCAAATGTCGTGAACCGAACGTCCGGACCTGGTTACTCTACATTCCCTCGTTGAGTTGCAGCAGGATTTAGAATGTTAAATTTGATATATGACGTAATGGGCGCCTTGCATGGCTGCCGACCGCTGGGACAGCTAGATTAAACTTCTGTACTAAGTTTCATCATTCGTTAATAATATGTGTGGAATCATGCCGGGGTTTGCCACTTTGATGTGTCAAGTAACTCGAAGTTTGTGAAGACCAAAAATTAACCTATAGCATCAGAAAGACATTACTAAAAGGTGTCCAAGCAGACTGCTTCAATTTTGCTGCAGTGTCCATTGAAATAAAAGCGATTTTGTAAGATTTCGGTCATAGTTGCCTTTTCATTAGATTCATAGCATTGCTGCCGACAGTTATCTATACTAACGTAATAGCCTGTCATCATTCGTTCATACAGGATTTGCGATAACATTGTGGTTTGTCAGATTGAAATTAAACGAAGACATTACTGTTAATTATCGATGTTTTGATATTCATAGGTCCGACTATTACAAGAAATCTGGTAAGGCTATGCTGCCGGTTCGGTGGATGCCTCCAGAAGCCTTGCTCAACGGAACTTTCACCACAAAAACAGACGTATGGTACGTTTCCCACCTGCTCATTCCTCGATCACTTGCTCACTAGTTTTGGCTTGGTTATTGGCTCTCTCTCGCTCTCTCTCACTCTCTCTCACTCTCTCTCTCTCACTCTCTCTCACTCTCTCTCTCGCGCTCTCTCTCACTCTCTCTCACTCTCTCTCACTCTCTCTCTCGCTCTCTCTCGGTCCGACTATTACAAGAAATCTGGTAAGGCTATGCTGCCGGTTCGGTGGATGCCTCCAGAAGCCCTGCTCAACGGAACTTTCACCACAAAAACAGACGTATGGTACGTTTCCCACTTGCTCACTAGTTTTGGCTTGGTTATTGGCTCTCTCTCACTCTCTCTCACTCTCTCTCTCACTCTCTCTCTCGCTCTCTCACTCTCTCTCACTCTCTCTCACTCTCTCTCACTCTCTCTCACACTCTCTCTCATTCTCACTTACTCTCTCTCACTCTCTCTCACTCTCTCTCACTCTCTCTCACTCTCTATCACTCCCTATCACTCTCTCTCACTCTCTCTCTCTCTCTCACTCTCTCTCATTCTTCCTTACTCTCTCTCTCACTCTCTCTCACTCTCTCTCACTCTCTCTCACTCTCTCTCTCATTCTCCCTTACTCTCTTGCTCAATCGCTCACAGTTGCTCACACCTGATTTACTTGATCATATGTGTTATAAACGCCATTTATTATCTGCTCATACTTTCTCACTTTCTCATTGTGTTATTTGGTCATTCAACCAACCAACCAATCAATCAAAAAATCAACGACGCAATCAATGAGTCAGTTGGACAATCTGTCTGTAAAGTCATTCAATGAGTCAGTCAGTCAGTTAGTCAATCAATATGTCAATCAATAAGTCAGTCAGTCAGTTAATTAATCAGTAAGTCAGTCAACTAATCAATCAATCAGGCAGTCAATCAGTCAATCAATCAATAAGTCAGCCAGTCAGTCATTTAGTCAGACAGTCAGTCAATCAATAAATCAATCAACAAGTCAATCAATCAAACATGAGTTCGATGATTCTGCCAGGTCATTTGGTGTCCTTTTGTGGGAGATCTTCTCTCTCGGCTATCGTCCGTATCCGGGTCTTTCGAACCAGGAGGTCATCCAGATGGTCACTTCCGGTGGTCGGCTCCAGGCGCCGGACAACTGCCCAGCGGAGGTCAGTGCCATCATGACCCTCTGCTGGACAGGGTCAGTCAACGACAGACCTCACTTCGACGTCATCACGAATCTCATACAAGACTGTCTCAAGGTAGGAGCGATGGGTGGGTGGTTGTTTTGGGTGCCAGTCCCAAGCCTGGATTAAGGAGGAGGGCGACGCAAATGATCTTTATTATCACACAGTGTTGTTTAACTGACAATTCTATTGCTATGGTCCTAAGTGTATCTGTCGTCCTATAATGAGTTAAAGCAGAGGCAAAATTCTCAAGGCTTTAGTCGGCCATCCTTTATATCGTTTGCTATCGTAATGTTTTACAAACTGTGAGAAGTGTTCAATGTTTTCATACACCTCTTTTAAGAACAAGATTACGACTATAATTATAATACGATTAAGAATTATAACAATGATACCATGAAACACAGGTAAATCTTCCGCTGCAATAACATAGGCGGTGCGCTGCAAGAACTCAGGCAGTGCCAGTCCCAATCCTAGATAGAGGAGGAGGGCGACGCTAATAATATTTGTTAACTGCCAATATCACTACCAAAACTCATTCTCACACTTACGGTGTGAATCGTGACCTAAAAGAGGTGTGATAATGTCATCACTGCTTGCACTTTGGCAGTGCCAGTCCCAAGCCTGGAATGGGAAGAATGGCGACGTTAGTGATCTTCGCTACACGCTGTCGTTAAACAACAATTACTATTACTAGTCTACTATTAGGTGCAAACACCTACACCGCAAATTCTTAAACACAAAAATTACACTGCAAGAAAGGTTCAAAATATTTATACACCTCTTTTAAGAACAAGGTTCGTATTATAATAGCTGGAAAGTAAGAACGTCATGTTATTGATACAGTGGTTTTTCGTAATTTTTTAATTTTATTTTGTTATTTTAGTGTGCTTCTTGGCTTAAAAGAGGTGTCATGATTTCGACACGGGCTGCAATTTGGTAGTACCAGTCCCAAGCCTGGATTTGGAAGGATGGCGAATCTTTATTATCGCACAGTTTTATCGTTAAACTGCAGCTGCAATAAAAATTTCTCCGTTTTCCTTGCAGGGTCAGTCCCTTCATCCGGCGCCTCAGACGAAGGACCCACCAGAGACCAGTCGACGCCACTCCTTCAGCAACGAAGACTCTGCGGTCCTCGTTCCATATCTGCCCATCATCGACGACGATAACAGTGCCCAGCCTCTGGACCCTCCTCGTCCCTCTTCCTCCCCGTCCCTTCCCCTGCCCTCTCCCAGCTCAGCGATCCTCGACAGCACTGGGTCCACGACCGTCGACTTCACCTACGACGACTCGTCCTGCGGTAGTTCCGTCTCGGATGGGACGGTCCAGCCTAGTGGATCGGAGCTGATCTACCGAGAGCCACTCCTCGGTGGCACCACAGGCGCCTTCTGATCAGAGGAATCTCCGCTGGCAGTGTACAATGACGTCATCGCGTCCACAGGATGACGCCGTCACATTCACAGTGATCCACACGTGCCACTAAAAACTCGAGGGAGGTCGATGCTTTCCTGTCAGGCCTTCCGGCAGAGATTCCGGGCTCCTGGGCAGAAATATTGGCAGACTGGTCACGGGCCTAAAGGCAGAGAAATTCCGGCACCTAGGCAGAGAAATTCCGGGCCTGAAGGCAGAGAAATTCCGGCACCTAGGCAGAGAAATTCCGGGCCTAAAGGCAGAGAAATTCCGGGCCCTTCGGAGTAGCAATCACAGTCCTCTTGACGGTAGTGATCATTGTTCTGCAGCAGAACAGTTAGCAGCAGTTCTGAGTAAGGTGCTTGCAGTGTAAACTGATTTGCAGTTAAGTGTCAGTGAGATTATTTGTAACAAGGCATAAAATCAGAAACTTAGCTTAACTGGTTGAAATATAATAAGTTCATTGCGCGCCCGGCCACGGCCCCTAAATATTGCTTGGCTTTTGGGCATTTGCTATCTGCTTCCTCTAGACGGGTATGTTTCGTAGACACCCTAAAATGCTTTCAAGAGCTATCAACCGAGTCCCACATATAAGATAAAGGAAGTGGGCGGGGCCAATAGACCTCTTAATGACTCGGCCTCGTTGATAATTAATTGGCCAATCAGTAAGCAGTTAAGAGCAATTGCTTTTCTGGTGACCCAATGACAGAAGATACAAATTCTACTCAATGGGCTTTGTCATTCACAGATGTCGCTACACAATCGATCATAAAATGATTTTTTGTAACACCTCTAAAACGCTTTCAGCGGATGATGTAATATAATCATGAGATTGTGATCAAACGTTTCATCTTGAAACTGAGGCCTAGATGTTAACCAGCTTGAAAGCAACAGTTGTCCCAGACACCAGATAATAAATCAATTTTCTTGAAAACCCTTAAAACGTTTTTCGTCGATACATTATATTTATCATTTCACGCCTGACGTGTGAGTGCCAGACGCTGTGCAGTACAAGGGTGATGACAATGATCCTTGTTATCACACAGCGCGTTAAAGCTGCGACACAACTTCTTACATATTGGCAGAAATAATGTTTGTCATAAGCCTCCATCAAAATATGGACATTTACCGGCATGTTATGAATCTTTAATGACACCAATGCAGGGCCTATATTATCTAAAATGCGTTCAATAACAGCCAATGGTCTCTAACTTTTATAGACGCGGTATGATAAAGTTAAAGGTGAACATCAGTGGCCTGACGCCGCCGCTCCAGCAGTGCCAGTCCCAGGCTGGATGAAGGAGGAGGAGAAGCTATCATTTACTCACGACAAAGCATCGTTTAACAATAATGAAGAAACCAAAGAATGATCCCTGTGAACTAATATGACAATCGACTTGAGAAATTTTGAAACGTGTTGTCTGTAATTGTAATCCGTTGATATCGATACCTGTTTATTATTAGCGATGGTTTTATTAATTTCAGCACTAACAGGCCTACTGTATAAGTTACAGGTATTTCTGGCATATGTTCAGGTAAAATTGCATATTTTTACGTTATTTCGGGAACCCAAAAACCGATTTCATTAACCGGGTACTCAGCTTCTGTCGGGTACACGGGTACCCATTGACAGCCTTAGTTTGTAGGTAATGTGTGAAATATGGATTTTGTAAAATGCCTGATTTTTAGAATTTAGGCAATTTGTAAAATCATCAATTCACCAATTTAGGGCTGGGATTAGAGTCAGACTTAAGGTTAGAGGTCAGGGTTAGGATTAGTGTGGGATTAGTGCAGGGTTAGGATTAATGTAGGGTCACTGGGTAAGGGTATTACAAACTGCCTAGGCATTTTACAAAATCCTTGGTTTCACATAATTTTTATTGCCTGTGACATCTATACTGCTGCCGGTCGAACTACCACCGTTGTTACTAATACCATACCACCATTAATGAAGATACTACTACAAGTGGGGTGAACGTAGCCAACGGGCTTATGACATTCTTCTCGTAAAGCTGGGGGTACGGGTTCGAACGTCCTAATCCCATCCTTGAGACGGTTACTGTGTAGGAAGCTTGAGCAAGTCGTTCGCTCGCAGTTCCTCGGCGTCCTCGGCATTACTCAGTGGTGCTTGTTACATTGTAAATGCGTAATAATAGTATTGTAAACGACTAAGTTTATTGGGCAACTGCTATTGATGCAGGCGTTAGTAACAACTCGCTACTGCTGCCAATACTTCCACTACTATTACTACTAGTAGTAGTACTTCTGTTGCACTACTACAACTGGAGGCGGAGACTTAAGGGGACGCGAGAGGACGGTCCCCACACTTGATGTGGAGAGAACGGAGCTGCTTATATACACTCCCCAAAATATCTTAAAATGAATGTTTCCCTCAATTCAACCTTTTCAGCATTCATGCGTGATGATTGAAAATTTTCACAACGGTCCCCCAACCATATTTTTGTCTCTCTGTTCAACAAACCCAGGACCAAGTCTCCGCGTATGACTACTACTGCTACTTTTACTACTTCCCCTACTACCACACCTACTACTGCACATATTAATACGATAGACCTGCAGGATTGTCTTATCTATCAATCGCATGTAAATAGTCCGTTACAAATCGCCACGTTGTGTATTTTATGTTAGAATTTTTGTCTTGACTGCGTGTTACTGATCCTTACTAAGAAAGCTGTGATTTCGAGATCGTTTGTAATATATCTGTAAATATTTGATTGGCATCA
This sequence comes from Bimastos eiseni, assembly GCA_959347315.1. Lineage (NCBI taxonomy): Eukaryota > Metazoa > Annelida > Clitellata > Crassiclitellata > Lumbricidae > Bimastos > Bimastos eiseni. The sequence goes on from OY365820.1 coordinate 2,745,842, forward strand.
AATAAAGAAACCGATCGTTTGAAACAAATTCGATCCTACAAATCATATAGTCGTCTTCATCTTCAACAGAAAATAAAGTTTTATATCGTAGAAAAGACGCCTGTATATATGTGGCGTACACCGTTCGGACGCTACCAGGTCGCGCAACGGTGTCGGCTCCAGCCCTCTTCTGTGTCTGGAGCCACTCGAGTCACTTCTAAGTCGATTTTTAGCATAGCCTGACCGTTCTCCATCTCTGCCTATCGTAGCAGTGACTGTCAGAGGAGAATCGGGGTTGACCGTTTCTCTAAAAGAGGCAACAGTATATGACTCTGTCTCGGGATCAGACTCTATCACTTCCGCGGTCGCCGGATGGGCAACGTCCTGAGGATGGCCTTTATTCAGAACAGGGTTCGCTCTTTTACCGACCGGAGTCTTCCCTTTCTTGTTTACTCGCTTAGAGACGGTTTTCCTCTTTCTCTTTACTTGACCTGAGCTTCGTCGTATCATTCTACATCTCGTGACTCTTGAACAATCGCCAACAGGGGGCATCAAACGTTCTCCCTGTTCCGGAGAGCAGAAATATTTGTAACAAGTCCCTTCGTCACTTTGCCGTAGGCAATGCTGGCCACTGATCTTAACGTCGCCTTTTCCCAGACACTTATCCACCGGAAATCGCACCTTCCACTCTTCATGTACCTCTCGCTCCATGTCCGTGTGTGGCATACCGGCCTCACACGTGTAAATTATCATGCACCACGATTTACCGTCCTCTGCGTTTTGCAGTTATCCACCAACACCGTAACATATACTGAGACTTCGGGAAAACCCGGGGAGTATCTATGACCACGTTAGGTAGCCAAGAAGAATATTTATCGAAAAACCGTAATACAATCAAGAAGAGATATCGCGGGAAAACCGCAATTAAAGATACTGCGTTCAGACACACAAGTAAAGATATCGCGGGGAAACCGCGAGTAAAGATATTGTTGCGATCAGACACGCAAGTCAAGAAACCACGGAAGACCGCGGGAGTAAGTATGACCACGTTAGGTAGCCAACAAGAATATTTGTCGAAAGACCGTAAGACCGCGAATAAAGATATTTCGAATCAGACGCGCGAGTAAAGGTATTGCGATTAGACACGTAAATAAAGAAACCACGGAAGACCGCGGGAGTAAGTATGACCACGTTAGGTAGCCAAGTATATATATTACAGGGAGTAAGTATGACCACGTTAGGTAGCCAAGTATATATATTACAGGGGAAAAGAAGATGAGGCAACAGCCGCAATTATTGAGGTCTTCGGCACCAGTCACGACCGTTTCTTGTAATCGTCGTAAGCACCAAGGGGGTCACCCTCCCCGTATTTATCGAACGTATTCAATGGGAAACTTTCCCTGTATTTATCGAACGTATTCAATGGGAAACTTTCCCTGTATTTATCGAACGTATTCAATGGGAAACTTTCCCCGTATTTATCAAACGTATTCAATGGGAAACTTTCCCTGTATTTATCGAACGTATTCAATGGGAAACTTTCCCTGTATTTATCGAACGTATTCAATGGGAAACTTTCCCTGTATTTATCGAACGTATTACCGGCCTCTCTTTCGGTCTGTACGGTTGCTACTACGGGAATCTAGCCGGCTTGTATTTCTAGCGGCCACCCTAATTTTCTCGGTCTCGGCCACCCGGAACTTTTGCGTATCCGACAACCTGCTGGAAAACGCGAGGATTAACTATGACCGTTCTAGGTAGCCAACATTTATATTTCTTGGTTACCAAAACTTTCTCAGACTCGGCCACCCGAAACTTTTGCGTATCCGACAACCTGCTGGAAAACGCGAGGATTAACTATGACCGATCTAGGTAGCCAACATTTATATTTCTTGGTTACCAAAACTTTCTCACGGTCTGCGCGGTCGGGGATTTTTCCCAGTCTATATATCTGTCGGCCGCCGAGGCCTCTCTCGGTATATGCGGTCGGTCCCTTCTGGGACTCACCCAGTCTGTCTCACTGTCGGCCGCCGAGGCCTCTCTCGGTATATGCGGTCGGTCCCTTCTGGGACTCACCCAGTCTGTCTCACTGTCGGCCGCCGAGGCCTCTCTTGGTATATGCGAACGGCTAACCCGGGCTTTACCCGGTCTTTACACAGACCTGTGATTTATTTATTTCACTGTCGGACCTTCCCGAGGAAGCAACCTCACGATCGGCTGCAGACTTTCTCGCGATCGATAACAGGGTGGGGCCCCAGCCCTATCAGATCGGCAGAGTCGGTCTCAACACCAGACGCTCGGCTGTAGCTCGGACTAGTTTTTGGACGCCCTCTCGTCCGCAACTATATTTTCTCGCAACTTGCCGTGAACCAAGCTTTGAACGAACGCTCACCGACCACACGGGTGTGCGGTATTAATCGCTAACCAAGGAATTCAATGCACCGTATATGCAGAGCAGTCGTCACCACTCTACAATATAAGCGACGCACCGCATGTCAGGCTATACTCAACCCGATTCATGCGTCTGCACGCTATGCACAGAACTACAAACCGCCGATCGGTCTTCCCTCCAATACCAACACTGTAAGAAAATGTACGTAAATTAAGCGCTATGGCGAGCCGATTAATTACGAACAAATTCTTTAATCCAAGCCTTGTGGCCTGTCCGCCACATATACAGCTCATTTATGACCAGTCTAGATTTTAATTTAATAGATAATCTGGATTTTAAATATTATTGAACTCCGATCTGAAAGCCATTACAAAATTCAGACAGTGTGGTCAACTCAGATTCTGATTAAATCCGCAATTCACAATTTTAGGTAATCCATAAATCGATTCAATTTTAATCGGTATTATGATGTTCACTAAACTATCGGAGGTTTAACCTGATCTTCAGAAGCCACTCGTAACCTGGTTCCTACGGCCAAACAGTGAAGCTACCCGAAGGCCCAATGTTGGGGTTGACCCTGATAATCTACAACCCTGCAATAGGGTTAACCCGAATCTTGAGGTAAAATACAACCTATAGATCGTGCGGACAATAGATCCAGGCTTCGAGGTCACCCAAAGACCCAATGCTGAGGTTGATCTAGATCTTGTTGTCACTTCTACAACACCAATGTTGGGTTTCACCCAGATTATTTACAACTCTGCAATAGGGTTAACCCAGATCGTAAAGCCAAATAAATCCGGGATCACGCGGTCACTCCATGGGCATCGAGGTCACTCACAGCACCGATGATGAGGTAAACCCAGATCTCCAGGTCACCCACAACCCCGATTTTGCGGTAAAACCAAACAATGGGGCTCAACCAAATCACCAAAGAACAGTTGACGATTTCGGTAAGTAAGATTGTATTCTGCGTAAACGACTAGGTTGACATTGGTCCATGATATAATTAAACGAACTACACAAAACATGCTACAGCAATCTAAAACGCAAAGGTCAATTTACACAACAATATACAACTTAACGAGACTTCGTCAATCATTCGTATTTACACTATATATATATATATATATATATATATATATATATATATATATATATATATATATATAATCATATTCGAACATATCAAAATAATTTATATAGTTCAATTGCAACTTTTTCTAAGACGTTCGTTTTGCCGTAAGATAAGTCCTGTACATCTCATGCATTCAGAGCCCGTCAAGTTCCACAGCGGAATTCCGATATAGACAGAGAATTTTGTAGTTCGATCCAGGACCGCGGCTTAGCAAGTTGCGTAAATTAAATTGGCAATAAGTAACAGAGTGTTGGAAAAAAGAAAACAGTCAATTCGCAGCAATGACTTGGGCTGCTAGACTGCGCGAATTCCATTAATTAGACCACTCGAATCATGCGAGCTTTTGTTAACCCATTCAATAACATCGGAATTGGAACTCTTTAACTAACCATAATTAGAGCAATTTGACTATTTAAAAAAGCGTCGTGGAGCTTCTGCGACCGAAAGTTCGGCCTCTCAACGCACGGCAAAATAACCACTGCCGGGTTTAAGTTCTTCGCAAATGTCCAAAAGCGAAAATAGCCATAACCTTGACCCTAAACAGCCCACCCTTACAATGTTTAACATAACCCTAACCGACCCTCACGACGTATATTAAATTTTTAAGGTGTTTTCAACAATGTGTATGCGTCAAAGGTTGCGCGTGTGCAGAGGTCTCCGATCGCTAAAATTTTACTTGTTCAGCCTTAGAAGTAACATTTTCGTTTGTATTGGGGCCGAACTATCGGCCGCAGAAGATTTATCCTTAAAAAACATCAATTCATCAGTACACTAACTGAAATTGCTTTATCCACAAAGCCAAATATTCGGGCAATTTTAGTTTACTTGTGGACACAGAAAATGACCTTAAAATTAAGCAAACGCAGAGTAATTGGGTCCCTTACCCTATTTACATTAAAAAACATTCACACACTTCTAAAAATGACTTTGTTGATTGTCTAAAACCTCAAGACTAATTTTACTTAAACAATCATAAGACTGTATTTCAAGTACAGCAAATTGTTCTTCAACCTTGGCCAGGCTATATACCGAGCTACATCAATTGTCCTATCACGATAAATCTTTTAGTTTGGGAAGCCTTCGAAATGTCTTCTCACGGACCTCAAACACGCCTCAGAAAATCGACAAACCTCCATTTACCGAAAGGCTCGAATTACTTCAACAAAGGTGAACCTGGTAATGGTGAAAGATTTGCTATCTCCTTCAGCTAAGACCCTCGGATGAATATTGTTCCCATAAGGGCATTTACAATCGATTTCTGTAATAATTCATTAATAAAACACTAATAGCAAAACGATCAGAAGTCCTGAGTTGTTTGAAGTCATTTCACAGGACACGTTTCAACTTCAATGCGTATCTTCTCTTGTGAGGTCACGACCCTTTCGAGATGACTAATCACGCAAGGTGCTTAGAGGATGGCTATTAAGTTACCGCCGTTCAAAAATGGTTGTTCAGAGTTGCCAGGTCAAGAATGGCTGTCTAGAACTGGCTTTTCAAAGATGCCCACTGAAGATGCTGTTCAAATATGGCTGTTCAACGACGGCTGTTCAAGGATGGCTCTTCAGAAATAGCTGTTCAAGGATAGTTTTTCAGAGATGACTGTTCAAAGATGGCTGTTCAAAGATGGCTCTTCAAAGATGGCTGTTCATGGATTACTGTTCAAGGATGGCTATTCAGAAATGGCCTTTCGAATATGGCTGTTCAAGGATGTATGTTCAGAGAATGCGGTTCAGAGTTGACCGAACAAGGATGATTGATTGGTTGTTCAAGGATGGTTGTTCAGAAATGGCTGTTCAGATATGGCTGTTCAAGGCTGGCAGTTCAGAGATAGCTAAGGCTAAGCGCGTGATGAAGAGCTCGCAAATCGGAATGCTTTGATATTTGCCAGAACGGCCAAGACATCTGTTAACAACACAAGGAAACAAAAACAGTCATAAACACCACACAAAGATAATTAGAAACTAACAATCACAGGAAAATAATCAAAAACAGGCAATTACCATTAAAACAATTGCTAGACCACAATAAGACCATCACAAAAATTGCACATCCAAAAAATAAAAGAACACCACTTAGTGAGGCAAGAAAATTGATTTTAAAAATGTGAATTAATAGAAATCACAAAACATTAAAAATAAACATAATCGCTTTAAGCCATAAAAAGATGACTACAGATATGTAACAAATAAAGATTCAAATAACCTTTGTTTAATAACTAGTACGTTGTAAACCGTTGCTACAAAATACGAGCTGTGGTGTAGTTTAGCTGGCAGCCACCTAGCGAATAAAACAAGGCGCACAACAGGTGTGCCACCTAGGGAATGTCCAAGTAATTGTGTGCATGGACGAGCCAGCAGATTGTATTAATCGACTGAGATTTCTCTGGTTCTTGTCAAGAGCGCCACTGGTGAGTATACTCTCTTAGTAGTGCTATATAATTGTCAGCTCACAATTACAATTGCAACCATTGCTTGATGCGTTATACTGAACGAACGAACAAGGAATTACTGATTACATTATGTTAGGTATTCAGCTACACTCGTGAATAAGCTGGTGCCCTATGCTTCACTTTAGAGCACAGCGCGACAAAAATCGAAATCTAGACTCTATAGACCTCACTGTTGCGATTCCGTCGATTAGCAAAGACATTTCTATTCCACCGGGATTTCTGCATTGGGAGCACCTTTAGATATTATTCTGCGTGAGGCGCTATATGAATCTAAAGATACGAATAACCACCTCACCTGTTTCGCCGCCTGGTTCTCTTCGGATCCGTCTCCTATTACGACGTAGGTGCACTTCCGGCCAAATCGTGACCGAATCCTCTCGAAGCAGCTCTCTTTACCTAAGGGAAGAAGGTGACATAATATATAGATATTGGAAGAAGGTGACATAATATCTTAAGGAAAGAAGGTGACATAACATGCTAGATCTCAACGTTACAATGCTCAAGACACATCGAATGTTACGTTACGCTGTTTGTAAATCCTATAATATCCTGCTTCATACACTACATATGCATTTGCGTGAAAAGGTTGGAAGCCCAAAGTTTAAAAATGTTTTTTACTTGGAAGGTTTAATTCATTACTAAATTATTGTATAAGTGAGCCAAATTTCCCTGTAAAGAAAGCCAATTTTTCATGATACAAGCGCCCAATGACGACGGAGTTGTCAAGTCATATAAGCCCGCGAAAGCCTTTCCCGCCAACGCGGCGGCACCTGTCGAGTGTCATCGTCGTCGGTGAAGCGGTCAGAACCTGAGAACGACGTCAACTTCCTTCCCGCCAAGGGCAATGCTACAGCTGATGAAAGCCTCTGTCTAGCTCTCGACCCAGTCATTGAGAGAGCAACGACATTTTCAGTTGCAACTGCATTAAGAAATCCAGATACGGCGCTATATAAATTTGCAACTACAATTACAAGCCTCTGTTGTATCGATGAATTCAATTCAATTCCTCGTCATAGCAGAATTCGAATCTTAATGCGCCGCGTCATATCGACGACCGGTTGCAACTCTCACCGACTGATATAAGTTTATTTAACGACTATAGACGTGTGTTGATTTTTTAATGACGCTGTTCCATATCGAAGATGATTTGGTGTCGCCCTACTCCTTTCTCCAAGCTTGGGACTGGCACTGTCAAAGTCCAAACAGTGGCTGATTTATTTAATTTGATTTTGGCATTCATTATCGCAATCTGAAATGTGAAAATTAAATTCATATATAGCCTCGAGAACAGCGATTTGAAGATGTCCTAATATTTTGCTGGTCAACTTCAGCTTTAACGACGCATCCATGACAAGTAGACTATAATTATACTGACCGACTTTGGCTGCGCTGTAGATGTTATCCACCTTGAAGGTTGAACCAATGCCGTAGAGTAGGACCTTGGCCAGGGCAGGGGCCAGGCGCGTAGAGGTCACCAACACATTAATGCTCGTTGACCTACAAGGAAGGTGGCTTAGTATACTTTCATGATAATTGTATACAACATCGGAAGAACAACGCTCAACATCGTCACAACCATTATCATTACCATCATGAAACAACGTATAGATGGCGTAACCTATAATTCAAGATGATGACGACGTAAATGATAATGGGAATGATGAAGATGAAGAAGACTATGATGATGGTGATCATGATAATCATAACGCACGTATGATGATCATGACGATGATGATGACGTTGAAACGCCGAGTGACAAATTTATGCCAAAACAAAGAAGCTTCCGTCGCATTCGACCTAAACTACGCGCAATAAAATAATATTAGATTGTGCCGAAAATGCAAAAGAGATCGACATAGAGTTAAGACTGGTTTCTGAAGGCTTTGAGCGATGTCAATGTCTATTAAAGGTCACATGTATACAACCAGCAGAAGAATTTATAAGACGGTTAGGCCACAGAGAATAAATATGGCGACTATAATTATACACACATATGTATATATAGTGTATATATAAACACACACTAATATATATATATATATATATACATATAGTATGCAGGCGACGCATGGCTTTATAATTTGTCACTGTATATATATATATATATATATATATAATTATAGAGTTGAATATACTGAGAGTAGCGTCCTGCTGAGATATTGTCTAAGAATTGGCAGATAGAAAGGAGTTGGGAAAGCACCCATTGGCAACGTTTCGTAGTAGACATCTCCGATTGTGGTATAATATCCAATCAGAGTAGACGGAACAGGACAGAGGAAGAGGGAGTAAACAGGGGCGAGAGAGAGACAGAGAAACAAAGAAACAGAGAGAGACAGAGGAAAAAAGAATGAGAAAGACGGACGGACGGACGGACGGGATGCGGACACACAGACACAGGCATGCACAGACATGCAGACAGACACGGACATACACACAGACAGACAGAGACCCACTGAGGGAGGGGTAGGCTATCACGACCCCTCCATTGCGGCGATGTAAGCGGGTTACAAGCCCCTCCAATCTTTCCTCTGCTAAGATTCATGGAAGAGTATGTATACCCCCACCCCTTGTCGCGTCATCTCCTCCCACCGAAAAAAACCCGAGGGTCTGAACGATTTGTTCAGGTTGAAAAGTGAAAAGCGCCCTCCATAAATCGGAAAGCACTCGAAAGGCATTAGAGGCTGACAGCGGAAGAGGAGAGGGAGGAAGGGGAGGAAGGAGGAGAGGCGGAGGAGGAAGAGGAGGGAAAGGAGAAAGAGGATAGAGGGAGGAGAGGAGGAGGAAGAGGATTCGCAGCAATCATTCTCCAAGACACGTGCTGAAATCAATCTTTGCCACTCTACGTATGTCATCTTGCTTCCCTCTTCCTCTCTCCCCTGTTTCTCCCTCCCTCCCTCCCTCCCTCCCTCTCTCTCTCTCTCTCTCTCTCTCTCACCCGCCTACCTCTTTCATCTGTGTGTCTGGCTCTGTCTGTCCCCCCTTTCCTCCTTCTATCCCTCCCTCCCCTCTCTCTCTCCCTCTCTCTCCCTCTCTCTACCTCTGTGTTCTCTGTGTGTCTATATGTCACCCTTTCCCTCATCTCTCCATGTCCATCCATCCCTACCCTAGCACCCTCTGTCTCACCCTCCAACCCCTCTTTCTCTCTGTGGGTCTGTCTCTATCTGTCCCTCTGTCCGTCCGTCCGTCCGTCTGTCTGTCTGTCTGTCTGTCTGTCACTCTTCCACTGCCTTTCTCAACAATTCATCCTAGTTTGTCCATCAATAATATAACAAGTGAATGAATGAACTATCAATAGATCAATGAATGAATGAATTAATTAATTAAATGAATGAATGAATAAAATGAATGAATGAATAAAATGAATGAATGAATAAAATGAATGAATTAATTAATTAATTAATTAAATGAATGAATGAATGAATAAAATGAATGAATGAATAAAATGAATGAATGAATTAATTAATTAAATGAATGAATGAATAAAATGAATGAATTAATAAAATGAATGAATTAATAAAATGAATGAATGAATTAATTAATTAAATGAATGAATGAATAAAATGAATGAATGAATAAAATGAATGAATGAATAAAATGAATGAATGAATAAAATGAATGAATTAATTAATGAATTAAATGAATGAATGAATTAAATGAATGAATGAATAAAATGAATGAATTAATTAATGAATTAAATGAATGAATGAATTAAATGAATGAATGAATAAAATGAATGAATTAATTAATGAATTAAATGAATGAATGAATTAAATGAATGAATGAATAAAATGAATGAATTAATTAATGAATTAAATGAATGAATGAATTAAATGAATGAATGAATAAAATGAATGAATTAATTAATGAATTAAATGAATGAATGAATTAAATGAATGAATGAATAAAATGAATGAATTAATTAATGAATTAAATGAATGAATGAATTAAATGAATGAATGAATAAAATGAATGAATTAATTAATGAATTAAATGAATGAATGAATTAAATGAATGAATGAATAAAATGAATGAATTAATTAATGAATTAAATGAATGAATGAATTAAATGAATGAATGAATAAAATGAATGAAGGCCCCCAATTAGTAAATGAACACTGAACAATTAGAAGCTGACAACGAGCAATCAACAATCAAGATGCAATTAAAGAGACTCACCTAGAATTGATTATTTCCAGACATTTCTGTGCCACCGTCAACCAATTATCCGTCAGAGACTCTATCTTAGACCGCAGCTGAGCCCACTGCTCACATTTCGATCGGCCCAGCAACCCTAAACACAGTCAAAAAAAATTTTATGGATGGAAGCAAATGGTAACACTACCCTCTCTTTCTACCTTTTTGACCTCGTCCTCTCTTTCCTCCATTTGCACTCTTCCTCCATTTCCTTCATATTGCCCTTACCCTCCCTTTCCTCCATTTGCACTCTTCCTCCATTTTGCTCTCACTCATGCTTTCCTCCAATAATTTTTAAGTGATAGGTCTGCTCGTGGTTGTTGTGCAATTGTCTTTGTTATTGAGATTGAGCATATGGAGAAAGGAGACCATCTAAGCTCAAAACAATTTGTAATATCGGTTTTTTTTCGAGTCCAATGCAAAGCTACACAGCACAATTGCATGCGCGCAACCGTAAGACAGGCCAGAATGCATCAGGCTATTTAGTTATTCAGTTTTCGTCATCAATGACCGATTTAATTCCCTTTTTAAATATCTCTGACGATCAACCTACGAATCAAGGAGTCTTCACCCACGAATGACGTCATACGAGACTAATGGTCGACGTGCAAACCGTACCCCGCTCTTCGCAGAAGAAACACCATCGACAAACGAAACTGCGTTTGGACACAGAGATCGTCGGCGTGTGGTCGTGAAAAATTGCGGGTCGTCTAATAGCAGCTTCCGAGAAAATCATCGTACATCGCCACAAATTAGAAAGCCTCGTCAAAACGCCGCAAACGAAAGATGTAATTTGCCTCAATTATTGCTCAGATCAAACGCAACGGCGGACTTGTTCGCTGACGACTTTAGCGTCCTATAATAATGCACTTAATGGTGTCCTCCAACGTCCTTTAATAATGCACGAAACTTCTATCGGTCATTTCACCGAAATCTGTTGTCTTTTCCGTCAAATCACAAGCCCAATTGTATTCCGGGAAATTAGTCCCACATCTGGCTTGGCCGAACGACCATCTGGCCTTGATTTCGAACAGAATCTCAGCTGGGCTTAGAGAAAGACCAAATTATCGTTGTTTTAGTCGCCGACGGTTCAATTTGTTGGTACAATATACGTGTCAGTACATTCATTAGGTTCCAGGCAAGTGTAGCCGATCACTACGTGAAGCTATCCATTATAAAGTACAATCAGTATTCTCTGGAAAGAAAATAATAATCCTACGGGATAGGATAGAACGGAATATAATCAATACAAGTTGAAGCGCCTCTGAGTAGATGTCTTGAAGGGGCGCTATATAAATCCTCCAAATAAATAATAGAATTTAACAGAATAGAATAGAATTGAATAGAACAGAACTGAACATTTAATGAATAGAATGCAACAGATAAGAACAGAATAGAATAGAATTGAATAGAACAGATGAGATTAGAATGTGCATTGTGCGCCGGCACAATAGAAACAATCAATCAGAATTACAATTAAGTCTCTAATTAAGGTCAGGTTAACTTTGAACTCACCTGCAACGTTGTTGCAATAGGTGTTGTATATTTCCTTGATTCTTCGATATCGATAAGCGAGTTTTCTGGTCCAGTCGACTCCTCCGCGAACCCCCGTCGCTATGCAGACGTTGCCACTCGTCGCCATCGAGTGAAATCCGTCGGCGGAAAAATTGTAACTACTGGATGTCCAGAAACAATAATAATTAAAATATGTTTAATAAATAAAAAAATATGAAGCAATAAAACAGTTTATGCCGCACGAGCCGATAATCAGGAACCCGTTAGTTAAGTAAGTGAACAGAAGAGGAGCAGTCTCCCCTATGAGATATAGCCTGAGAGGATATGAAGAAGTGATTGAAAGGCTGGAGAGGAAACACACAATTAGTAAAGAACGAGACAAAGAGAATGTATTGGTCTGAATTCTTTTAAGATGTTACGCTCCCCTTAGACACCCTAAAATCGAACCTGACAATGCTATAAATAGAGCAGATTAGAAAATAGTTGTGATGAGATCATAATTGCACAATAGATCAAATTACAGCAGAGTAAGATCACCTCAGGTCATGACCATTGTCATCCGAGGAAACGTCATCGATGTGCACTTGATCGCAATTCTGTAACGTGAACAAACGCAATGTAACACGATGTAACACAACGTAATACGAATCGTGTAACACAATGTAACACAATGTAACACAATGTAATACGAATACTGTTACATGAAGTAAAAAATGTAACACGATGTAAAGGAATAATATTACATGGTATAAAGCGCTGTTCAAAAGAGGGATAGTAACATAATGTTACGTGATGTAATGCTCATCACATGATATCATTATCTGCGTTATATACTTACCAGCATGCACTGAAATCCCAGCACACTCACCAAATCACATTGTAATTACAAACATTTGTATAGCGCCGTTAGTAGCAAGCTACTTCGAAGGTGCTTTACATGAGAGTTCGCTGCAGATTATAAAACTAATTTTCAATGTTACAAAGAAAGCACATCAACTACACCACATAACTGATCTTACATGATTCAGATCAGATGATTCGGACCACATGATTTACATGGCATGATCCACCTCGTTAACATGTTCCACACCACCTCACGTGACCCACACCACCTCACGTGACCCACACCACCTCACGTGACTACCTCACCTCACATAAGCTTCCTACATCACACGACATTCAACTCAACCTTTACGCATTACGATAATAGACTCATAATAAAGTCCCTAGATTAAAACAGATCAAACAAGATTAGATTTAAAATGATAACTTGATAAGATGTCAGAACCCCAAACAAACGGCTAGTTTCAAATTCCAGCTTGCCGGAATAAGTAAAAACTTGAATGAGCAGCATTGAATTCCATTTCGCCAGAATAAATATCATCTTTCATTGCGGCTACTTTCCGTAATTTCTAAAAAGAAATCCGATATGGACGCGATACTAATTAACGCTTCTGAGAGCAGGAAATGTTGAATTGGACGGAGAATTGAAAGCCCGGGTAAGAACGAAGCACCTGTCGTCTACTTGTCGTCTGCTGGTTTCTTTTCTCCCGCTTGGCTTACAATTTCATTGCGATTATCCAACCTCCCGATTCGGCAGTTAACGTCAATCAACATTATGAACGGACTCGACTCAACCTTGCCCTCTCTTACACAACCCCTCGGGGGTAGAGTACTGCCGATTGGGACAACTGGGGCACAGACAGACGCAGAGAGAGAGAGGGGAGAGAGGAAGGGAGAGAGAGAGACAAACAGACAGACAGATAGAGATAGAGAGAGACAGAGACAGACAGAGAGACCTACTTCTGTACCTACAATCGACATTACTAACTGACTCGCTTTACCCAGTCCTCTCTTACACAACCCCTTACACACCACCGCCATCACCACACCACCACGCCACCACACCACCACACCCATCTGATATGACCAACTCCTACACCATCTCCTGTGTCACCAAATTCAACAAATATCCAAGAGACATAATAACTGTACAAATTAAAAAAAGTTTAGTTCTGAAACAAGCCTTGTCTTCTGGCTTAAGTAACCCGCCACTCGAAAGAAAAGCGCAGGGCACCAGTTTATTCACGAGCGCAACGTCGAAATCCGAGAGCTTACTCACCTCGAGATCCTTGAAGAAGAGGTGGCTGTCACTGACGCAGAATATCAAGCTCTCCATGTACATCCCTAGAGAATAGGCCGTCTGTTCATCCTATCGTCACAACAACAGATCAAAACTAATGTAAAACAGCATTTATATAGCGCCCCATTAAGAGGCGCTCTCTGTTTTGGCCTATTATATGATGTTGAACGTCATTACTAACGAATGATGTCATAACAGTCAACAAAACAGTGGACAGTAAGCTGAAAAGTGTCGCCAATGGTGGGCTCACGCACAAGCGTGGAACCAACCAACAGATTCCTGTCCGACAGGTGACAGTTGGAATTGATGTTCAGATTTAGACGGTTGAAATGAACAACGACCTCGCATCCAGTGATGAGGCGCTACACTAGATCGGAAATTCCGAGATTACGATAAATAAAGATATTATAGCGTCAAAAAGACACGATCTGAAGGTGTCTAAGCCTCAAAAACAATTTTGCTATTGTATCCATTGAAACAAAAGATTTAAAGTTGTACGGATAGACTGATCCATATTATTATCATAACGCATTTATTGAGCGGTAATAACTAATGAAAAGTATCAATGTATAAGTCGATGGCGCTGGGCAATTGTGAGTGAGGGACTTGGTCGATGTCTCTACATAGTAAACCCATTCCAGGGAAAGAGGAGAAAGGTCGAACTCACGCCCTCCCTGTTACAAAGCGAGCGCCCTAACTAATCTATTACCCTGTCCCAGCAATAACATTAGTGATTTAACGGCTGCAACGGACAATGACGTTGTATGGTCAAGCGGAGGTATAGCAATAGTAGCAGTAATAGTTTCAGTTTAAAGACACTGTGTGAGAACAAGGTTCATTAACGTCGTCCTCCCCTTTCTCCAGGCTTGGTACTGGCACTACTGCCCAGCAAACAGTACAAATTAAGGACCTAGTAGCGCAATAATGACGCAATTAAAATGTGTCGCAGATCGATTGTTCTAAAATAAAAAAGGATTTATAGCGTCAGAAATACACCATTAAAGGGTGTCTAAGAATAGCGCAAAAATTTCAATATTGTGTCCATTGAAGCAGGAGACTACAGGGCTCATACATAATTGAATGACCAAGCAATCGTTCGATGGGGCAGGGCTATTGCACGTTAAGGGAAGGAAGGGAAGGAGACCCTAGCCACTGGTTTGGTTGATTCGTGTGTATTGGAATGTCGATAAAGTTAATGCGTCAGTCGTCGTCAACCGGATTTTATAGCATCAGGAAGCCACAATTAAAAGGTGTATAAGAAGAGTGTCGCAATTTAACTACGGCATTCATTGGAACGAAATATTAATTAAATAATTTTTAATTTTTATTAATTAAATAAAATAACTTTTAATTAACAGTAATAGGTGTTTAAACTGCGCGTAATATCTTTATATAAAACATAATAGCCCTGCCAGTGAGTAGCAGCGGCTTCGCTAGGGGTGAAAATTGTATATAGTATACAGCCGTCGTCGTCTCAGTTGTGGAGGCGAAGGGAAGAAGTGAAGGTAGGGATGTTGCACAAGTGAGATAGAGGAAGAGGAGGAAGCGGAGAAGGTGGGGAGGAAATTAATAAGGATGATAGAGAAGGAATTGGATGAGTAGGAAATGGAAGAGGAGGAGAGGATGGACGTGAAAGGATGAAGATAGAGGATGCGCAGGAAGAGGAGGAGGTGGATTAGTGGTGGAGGACATTTTAAATTGTTTTTAACCGTCTCCGTACGTTCAAATATCTAGTTATCGTCATTTTCTTTATCATCGTCGACGTCAATCGTCGTCGTCATCTTCATTATCACCGTCATCATTACTTTCTTATCGCCACAGTATTAGCCCGTCCCATGGGGATATAGAGGAGAATCGAAACCGTACTCAACGAGTTGCATGACAAACGCTCTAACCAATTGTGCAGTCAATTTTAACATCCAATAAGTTAAACCAAGGATTTTGTAACGACAGTTGGACACAATTAAAAGGTGTATTGGCAGAGCGTTACAATTTCGCTCATGGTTGAACGGACAACAACGCGGATGTTTTCAGAAAGGATCTTTCCATGCTGGTGAAATAAGAAACTTATGGCGTCAGAACTACACAATTAAAAGGTGTCTAAGAAGGGCGCAATATTTTACTCAATAGTCGCAATAGTTTGTGTGTGTGTGTGTGTGTGTGTGTGTGTGTGTGTGTGTGTGTGTGTGTGTGTGTGTGTGTGTGTGTATGTGTGTGTGTGTGATAAGTTTATTTAACGACGCATCCATGACAAGGATGATAAGCGTAGTATCGATTGAAATAAAATAATGACCTCATAGCGTCAGAACATCATAATTTGAAGGTGTATAAGCAGGGCGCAAAATGTAACTATGGCATCTATTGTAGTTAACGATTAAAAGGTGCTTAAACTGCGCATAATACAATTATACATTATTGTAATCAACAAATTGTAATCAAAACATTTATATAGCGTTCTCTGTGTAGAAGAGAATGGTTTAATGCCAGTCGTGATTCAATAGACCTGTTAATGGCTGTTATGCACCGTTCATGCCCAGCTTGCGCAGTCTGTGAGTACCAATAACTTTGCTAGGGGCGACTATCGTACACAATGCAGGCGTCGCCGTCTAAGTTGTTTGTTTCCTTCGTTGGTATGAGGTGGGAAGGCTATGATGGAGGACGGTAGAGAAGGAAGTGGATGAGGAGGAAACTGAAGAGGCGGAGATGATAGAAGTGAAGGGGACGAAGAAAGAGGTTGCGCAAGAAAAGGGCAAGCTGGAGAAGCAGGTGGAGGACATTTCGAATTGCTTTTAACAATCTAGCTATTATTATTTTTATTATTATTATTATTATTATTATTATTATCATCATCATCGTCGTCGTCGTCATCATCATCATCATTATCATCATCAGCATTATAATTAATATTACTTATTACATTACTATGTAATTGCTGAAAATAAAGGTCTGAACCGGAGCTATCTCTTGCTCCCACTTTGTAGGCAGATGCGGGCTCGCGTGCATTTAATGTCTCTGCTCCTTAGGAATGGAATCGACTGCCACTCTCCTTTTTCACATTCACTGCTTTCCCTCAAGTAGCGGGAACAAAACTCACAATTTCTTTTTGGCTTTCAAGGGATTTGTAAATCTTAGTCTTAGTTCATCTTCACCTGGCGACTGACTATCTAGCAATGCCTCACACTCTCATGTCGATGTGACCTTGTGCGCATTAAAAATTTAATTTAGAATATTAGTAACACAAACTTAGTCACAACCTCTATAATGTCTAAACGCCAGGGGTTCGACGCTTCAGGAGAGGCAGCAAGGCAAAAACATCAGCCACATACACTATGATGGGACATGAGTCAAACAACTCACTCAACAGGACTCAAAGCAAGAGGGGTCCTTCTACGGCCAAACTATACCCCCCGCTCTAAACTCCCTCAACAGATTCGATAAATATTTACACCGTTAGTTTATTACTATTTCCCCATTATTAACAACAATCGAAAATGTTTATTATATATATATATATATATATATATAACTGATTGAGATATGCCTGACTTTCGGTGCCTTACCCCCTCTCTCTGCCCCCAAACACAACAGCGAGACTCGCTCCCCATTAGGGCCCTGGAGCAACCCCCAACTTGAGACCACGACCTGCTAGATTCATACGCATTTCTGTGTCTCCTTGCGCGCGTTAAAAATGTGTTGATAATAATAATATTTTACGCTGCTGCGAGGCGAGCATACCCGGAGCACACCCGGTGCGCATATGCATCACGCCAACAGCGTCTAAGTCTTCTTGTTAAGCGCTAGTCTAACTTGACAGCTGCCAAGTGTCGGCGTTAATCCAGACAGAAAGCGCGGTCGTGCTAAACTGCTGCCAGACAGGGTTAGCCGTCTCTCTGTTCCAGGGTTGTAGAAGAAATTAAAAATATTAGCAGAGCAAGCAAGGACAAGGGAAAAATTGGGTCCTTGCTATGGGGAACGTGAAGATTAAATTATGGCCGACTAATCAGATCAAACGATTAATTATAATTCGTTTATTGAGGACGATTTTTATACAAATCTGTGAGCGTTTGCTTCGGAGATTGAATCGAGCAAAGGACGTATTTTTTCAATGTTCTGCCTCTTCCTCCTCCTTCTTGCCCTCCTTCTCTTCCTCTTCCTCTTCTTCCTCCTTCCCCTGCCTCCTCTTTCTCCTCTTCCTTCTCCTGCTCCTCCTCCTCCTCCTCATCGTTCTCTGGAGATCTGTTTGCCTTCACTGTTCGCTAACGAAGTGTCACCGAAAGTTTTTTTCTGAGGTGAAAAGCGATTGACAGACATACAAAGAGATGTCCGTCGATCGCCCTCCACGCCCCACTGCCCTATCTGCCAGCCATCATCAGTACTTGACAACCCCACCAACCGAAATGCCCGTCCTTCCGAATGCCCCCAGGGGGTTCAATCATTACCCCGTCACTCGCTCGCTCTCGTCTGAGACCCGGCGGAAATCACAGCACAGCAC
The DNA here is from genome assembly GCA_959347315.1 of Bimastos eiseni. Lineage (NCBI taxonomy): Eukaryota > Metazoa > Annelida > Clitellata > Crassiclitellata > Lumbricidae > Bimastos > Bimastos eiseni. The sequence goes on from OY365820.1 coordinate 2,764,144, forward strand.
GGCTCTCTCCGCCTCTCCCTGTGTCTTGTACATGATCTCTCACTCTGTCTGTCTGTCTGTCCGTCTATCTGGCTCACTCTGTCTGTCCGTCTATCTGGCTCACTCTGTCTGTCCGTGTATCTGGCTCACTCTGTCTGGTTCACTCTGTCTGTCTGTTCTGTCCGTCTATCTGGCTCACTCTGTCTGTCCGTCTATCTGGCTCACTCTGTCTGTCCGTCTATCTGGCTCACTCTGTCTGGTTCACTCTGTCTGTCTGTCCGTCTATCTGGCTCACTCTGTCTGTCCGTCTATCTGGCTCACTCTGTCTGTCCGTCTATCTGGCTCACTCTGTCTGTCCGTCTATCTGGCTCACTCTGTCTGTCCGTGTATCTGGCTCACTCTGTCTGGTTCACTCTGTCTGTCTGTCTGTCTGTCCGTCTATCTGGCTCACTCTGTCTGTCCGTCTATCTGGCTCACTCTGTCTGTCCGTGTATCTGGCTCACTCTGTCTGGTTCACTCTGTCTGTCTGTTCTGTCCGTCTATCTGGCTCACTCTGTCTGTCCGTCTATCTGGCTCACTCTGTCTGTCCGTGTATCTGGCTCACTCTATCTGGCTCACTCTGTCTGTCCGTCTATCTGGCTCACTCTGTCTGTCCGTCTATCTGGCTCACTCTATCTGGCTCACTCTGTCTGTCTGTCTGTCCGTCCGTCCGTCCGTCCGTCCGTCCGTCCGTCCGTCCGTCCGTCTGTCTGTGCGTCACATACGCCAGCTATGTCTGGATAAGACAGACACCGACGTTGGAACTCGAATGTTATCGTCATGTCTCGTCAGTTGTTGTGAGTGAAAGACTTGCTCATCATCCCTTCACAGAACACTGACTTAATTATAACAGATGCAGCTCAAATGTCCTTCTCTTACATAGGATCTCTGCACTTCATTTAACACATAACAAAATGAAGAGTAACTAAGTAAGCATATTCCTTAATCAGACGTCTGCAAACGCACGACATGTACAAAGGGGTTAACACATGTCGTAACCGCCTGTCTGCAGAGCAATTGCGTGCGAAAGACTCGTTCATGGTCCCTACACAGTGACCGACGCCTCGGACGATTGTCGAACCCGCTAACTCAGCGCACACTCAGCGTTGCGGGCAGAACGCTCTGGCCAATCGACCACCGAGCCACACATGCCCATAGATTAGAGAGCGAGCTGTTTTATTCCCGCCTCTTTCCCGATCATCATAACCGTCGTCGTTGTTCGTTGTTCATCTTAATCATAATTATCTTCACCATCTTCATCGTCATCATCATCAAGTTCATCTTCACCATCTTAATCGTCTTCATAATCAACACCATCTTAATCATCTTCATAATCAACACCATCTTAATCGTCTTCGTAATCAACACCATCTTAATCATCTTCATAATCTTGATCTTCACCATCTTCATCATCTTCTTCATCGTCCTCGCCATCTTCATAATCAACACCATCTTAATCATCTTCATAATCTTCACCATCACCATCCTCATCTTCATCATCATCTTCTTCATTATCTTCATAATCACCATCACCGAATCAAGCAGAAATCTTGAGACGTTCCCTCACAGTTGGAATCAGAACCCACGACCTCTCCACCGACAATCAACCACAGCATCCACTATACCACCCGCTACCAAGCGAGCAGCAGACGACATTCTCCGACCGTACAACACACCCTACCCCTCTCATTCCACCCTCTCTGCAGCCCGTTCTTTTTTCCTTACCAGGGTAACATATGGAATGCCAACACAACATTCCTCGGTCCCATCTGGTCTCCATTAGCAGAGCCCCAGGACCAGGTGAAACGGAACAGCCCCCTACCCCTCTTACCCCGCCCTCCAGGGTGTCAGAGGTCGGACCCACATACGGGTAACCCTACAGAGGATGGATTTGTCCGGGTGACTCCGGAGCAAATTGGCGCAGAGTCGCTGATAAAAATAATACTCGAAGCGAGGACGTCTTTCGCCGGATTTAATATCTGTCGCGATTCGTTGATGATAATAGTACACTCGAGAGATATCAGAAATACTCGTCGATTTGTTCTTTGTCCCGTGCTTAGGCATTGTCATTTACTTCCTTCGTTCAATTATTCAATTGTAGAGTGAATCATTCAATCGTTTACTTCATCATTCATTCACCTGTTCACTCATTCACTCGGTCGACCACCACTTCGTTCATTTTCACTCTTTAATTCATTCGTTCAATAAAACACTTCTGCATTTATTCGCTAGTTCATGCATTCCTTTATGAACTAAATCACTTATTCGCTTATTCACTTGGCTGTTCATTCTTTCATTTACTCGTTCATTCATTCATTTGTTCCTTTATGAACTAAATCGTTTAATCGCTTATTCACGGGGTCATTCACTCACTCATTCGTCTACTAAATTCCTTAGAAACTTTCAGAAACTTTCAAAATCCTTCACTGTCAACGACAAATAGTGGGTTTGCGCCTTGAACGCCTTTAAAACGGAGCGCAAAGATCTTATATAGTTGTAGACACTTGCGAGGCTTAAATCAAACTCAGATTCTCACAATGTCACCATTTAACTCCGCCTCTATTCGCACTCTGACAGTGTCAGTCCCAAGCCTGAATAAAATAGGAGGGCGACGCCAATGGTCCTCGTAATCACATAGTGTGATTAAACTGAAACTATAACTACTAGTTTTCAATTGCTGTGAAAGGCTCATACAGAGGTCGTACTTAAGACAACAGGAGTTCTGAATGAAGGCTTTTCCACGAAGTTGCGTACATAATCGAAGAACCACTCCACCACTGCCAGTACTTGCTTAGTGCCTGTCCCAAGACCGGATAAAGGAGGAGGGTGACGCTCATCATCTTTGCAACAACTACTCGCTTTGAAGTGAACAAGAAAATTCCAGTCAACCAAACCCAAGATGGGGTAACAAAACTCTCCTAAGCAGTCAGGAAGAACCCCTGCTCCTGGCCCCGACACACTTAATAAGAGCACTGGGAATGACACTCCCTTTAACGCAAAAGGGTGACATCTGACAGTAGACTGTTGCCCCAAAGACGACGGAACATGACGACGATGGGTACATAGTCGTAAAACCCTTCTCGACCTCTGACGTGGTGGCCTTGTTTTAATGGCCGTTTGCCGGGCGCGAACAAAAATCAAAGATATCATCTCAGAAGGTTATAAAATATGGCATTAAACAGGATATTTGTATCCAGACAACACTGCTATAGACAGTAGACAGAGTCGTTCGACGAAGACTCCGATGGTTTGAACACGGAGAGAGGGAGAGAAAGCCAGTTGATAGAATACTCCACAATGCACCACATGGACAGTTCGAAGGAAATAGACACAAAGGCAAACCTAGGCTACGCTTGATGGCTCATATAAGCGAGGATATAACATCATTTGAACTAACACTAAGGAAATCAGTGGACTTGACAATGGAGGTCATTTATTCGTACCCGTCGCCGTCAAATTGGTGGCGGCAGAACTGATGACGATGATGATGATGATGCTGGTGATAGCTACTAATGCGTTACCCACATATTCAGATAAGCCGAAAGTGATCAATACAACCTACACGAAACCTACCTACTCCAACCAACAAACACACCTACTTCCATACACAAACACACACACCTACCCATTAACATGCCTACCAACAAACCTGCCAACACACACATACATATAAGAGTATCCAGGAATACATCAAAGCACACACACACACACACACACGTATGAACAGATCCAGAAGTAGGCTATTCTAGGCAGACTCGATTAAAAGGTGCACCAATAGACGACCAGACACTCGTGTGCTCTAAACTGCGGCAGTCTCTCAACCTACTAGCCACCAATTTAAAGCGCATGGCAAACAACTTGAATCTCTTCACCAACAGATTTCAAACTGATGTCCAAACATTTCCAAACAGTTGACGCAGTCTTGGCGTTGAAAGTGAAAAGAGCGACGATAGACAAGGCAATAACAACGGGATGGAAATCTCAACACAAGATGTCTGTATAACTTATAGATGTGACATAAGCTGTCTGGAGACAGGGCACAGCAATTGCTGCCCAAGACTAGACATTATCCTTGTCAATCACTCCATCAGTCAGTCAATCTATCAGTCAGTCAATCTATCAGTCAGTCAATCTATCAGTCAGTCAATCTATCAGTCAGTCAATCTATCAGTCAGTCAATCTATCAGTCAGTCAGTCAGTCAGTCAGTCAGTCAGTCAATCTATCAGTCAGTCAGTCAGTCAGTCAGTCAGTCAGTCAGTCAGTCAGTCAGTCAGTCAGTCAGTCAGTCAGTCAGTCAGTCAGTCAGTCAGTCAGTCAGTCAGTCAGTCAGTCAGTCAGTCAGTCAGTCAGTCAGTCAGTCAGTCAGTCAGTCAGTCAGTCAGTCAGTCAGTCAGTCAGTCAGTCAGTCAGTCAGTCAGTCAGTCAGTCAGTCAGTCAGTCAGTCAGTCAGTCAGTCAGTCAGTCAGTCAGTCAGTCAGTCAGTCAGTCAGTCAGTCAGTCAGTCAGTCAGTCAGTCAGTCAGTCAGTCAGTCAGTCAGTCAGTCAGTCAGTCAGTCAGTCAGTCAGTCAGTCAGTCAGTCAGTCAGTCAGTCAGTCAGTCAGTCAGTCAGTCAGTCAGTCAGTCAGTCAGTCAGTCAGTCAGTCAGTCAGTCAGTCAGTCAGTCAGTCAGTCAGTCAATGAAACTTGACATAGCGCCGTTTCGAGAAATCTACTCAGAGACGCTACCAGTCCATTCACGGCCAAAGAGGACATATTAAAAGAAGAGCTGAAAGAATATGAGGAGTTCCTATAGGTAACAAAAAAAAAAAGCCGCAGGTCCAGAGAAGGTCCATTACAAGTGGTAGGGCCCACAACAGAGAAGGGACAATGCTGCAGCACAGCAGCACGTGAGATTTGGACATTAAGAATACCCTGATATACATCATCATGATGGGCTCTCTCTCATTGAAAGGATTAAATAATTGTTCATTTATAAAATTCACGCTAACCTATTGGGACTTCGAAATATCTTGTGGAAAGCGCTTTCTGTTTCTGTTCGCTCTAAAATTTTATCTGAATCGTGGGCTGAGGAACCGAGTTCCATTCCCGCATCCCCGCAAGGAGCGGCATTGGTAAAGTTAGATGTATAACGTAATGTGAGCCTTGTATGACTGCCGACAGTTAAATTCTACTACTGTTATAACAGTCATTATTCGTTCTGTCTGCAATCGTACTGCGGTTTGTCAGTTTGAAGAGGGCATAGTCGTAACATATAGCTGATTAATTACACAAGGAATTTATAGTATCTCACAGACATAATTAAAAGGTGTGTAAGCAGAGTATCCCAACTTTGTTATAGCATCCATTGAAATAAAAAGAGTATTTGTACGATTACGATCAGAGTTTTCGTTCCATTATATGTACAACATGGCTGTCGACATTTTTTTCGATTCCTGTGATAACTTGTTATCCTTTGTTCATAAAATGTCTGGATATTGAGGTTAGTCGATTTATTATTTTTATTTACGGATATAACGAATTTATAGCGTCAGAAAGGCATTATTATAAGGTGTCCAAGAGGAGTGTATTTAATTATCCTAATCGTCGTCCTCCTCCTCCTCCTGCACCTTCTCCTCATCATCACTATCATCATCATCATCGTCGTCATCATCATCATCATCATCATCAAGAAAACCACCACCACCATCACCATCATTATAGATGAACCCTGATAAAACGATGGTGACCGGGTGCTGACCTTTTGGTGAGCTTTGGCGTACGATCCGTTTAGAAGCGAATAGAAGAGAATGATCGTTTCGTCTAAGTCCCAGACGAAGACTCGCTCTACTTCTCCACCGCTAGGGCTCGGAGGAGACTGCGTCGTTGGTCGACGACAACGGGACTTGGCGCGACCTGGCGACGAGTAAGCAAAAAACAAACTGAATCCTACGTTCACTTCATTTATAATAAGAAGACTAAAGGAAATGCCCAACCATTAAGACTATCACCATCGACGCTGCTAAAAAGGTAAGCTGATAAGACCACACATTAGTATCCGTTAGGAACACTAAAAAACGTCAATAATAAGATCATGAATAATTATTACCTAATAATATCACTAACAAACATCCCTAATAATATCACTAATAATAATTTCATAATAATATAACTAACAAACACCCCTAATAAGATAATTAATAATAATTTCATAATGATATCACTAGTAAACATCCATAATTTAGATCATTCCCCCAAGATCCCTTAGATCATTAATAATTATTTCATAAAAATATCACTAAAAATTATTTCATAAAAATATCACTAATAAACATCCCCAAATAAAGCCGCTAATTGACATCGCTAGCAAGACCGCTAATAATATCACTAATAAACAAGCTCTTCTTCGCAATGTAATCTATTATTAATATAGCGCTCTTCAAAATATCTACTCAGAGGCGCGCTCTCTACCTGGCCTAAACGATGTGAAAATAATGTCATTACTATATACCGAATACATTACAACTGTTAGCAAAACATACAGCGATAAAAACACTGGCGTTACAAAAATCGCCCATGACGACTATTAACATCAGCGTGAATATATTTGATAGAGATTTAGCTCTGAATGTGGACCTCGTTAAAGCACATCTAATTCTGAAGCTATGCAAAGGTGGATTTGCCATGAAATTCCGTCTCTGTAGTTTGTCATTAAGAGCACAGAAAATTCGTACAGTGGAAGCAGACGACATTGACAATGGCATGAAAAATCCTCCACAGCACATGAAACGAATTTGTCGCTCTCATTAAAATGATTAAATTTTCAAATCAGTTCATCTGGAAATTCAGTCACGCTTTACCGTGTGGTGAGCGATGACAACGAGCGGTGAGGTTGGGTATGATGTTTGAAGTAGGGTAAAGCGGTATTTAAGGCAGGGTGATAAATTTAAGGTGAAGTTGGATGTGATGTTAAATTAAGGATGGAAGATATTTGAGATGAAGTGATATCTTTAAGGTATATAAGGGAAAAGATAATGACGATTGAAATGATGATGATGATGACGACGACCACGATTACACTCATGACGTTGACGATGCTGATGCTGATGATGACGAGGATACGGAGGTAGGAGAAGCTAGAAGGTGAGGACAGTGATGAAGATGACGAATGTGATGAAGATGATAAGATCATGAAGATGATCATGAAGATGATGAAGGCGATGACGAAGATGAGCAACGTGATCAAGATTATGAAGATGATAAGGATGATGAAGACGAAGAAGATGATGATTGTGGAAACGACGATGATCATAATTCTGAAGATGATAACGATGACGATAAAAACGAAGTCACATAATGACAATGATAATGTCTGGCATCCGTTTGAAGTGTTCCAGCAATTAGGAAGGAAGTCAGCAACTCTACGGCAGGGATGTGATGGATGGATGGATGGATGGAGTGAGTGAGCAAACAGCCGGACGTCATCCATCAGGATATGTTGACCACTTGAGGAAGTACTCCCTCACCCCCTCAGATGACCAATCACGTAGATCAAGTCAAGAGACCCTTCCAACAACGGGGTCTCTGATCTCATCTTCCCCATCATAAATATACTCTTAATATAATATATTTCAGTATATTCGATTCTAACTTAAACAGGAGTCGAATTTAACTGCATGGCAGCCTGCAAGGCATCCGTCTGTAGTGCTGTTCGTTTTACCAACGCCACCTAGTGAATGGATGGATAGGTCAACCTTATAGGTATCGAGCCAGTATCCCTCTTCTCTTCCACCACCTCGCCTCCCCTCCCCTTAAGTTCAGCCACGGAAATTCATACACACTTTTTAAAACACTCACGTACTAATCCACAGGAATACCTAGCATACATATACAATACCTACGTACACAAATACATAGACACACATACGTACACACATACACATACATACATAGATGCACATATACACACATACATACACTCATTTATGTACAAACACACACACACAGATAAACGCACAAATATACCACAAAGACAAAAACATATACATACACATACATGTATACACACATACAAATGTCATACATACATACATAATCGGAAACTTTTCAATCGTTTTAAATGCATCAAATGAAGAGGGTGTAGACTTCTGCTACATTGTCGCAGGTGGCAGGTGGTTTTATCTCGCTCACACCTGTCGCCTAATTAGCCTACGTAATTAATAGGAATATTAATGTCGAATAATGATTGAGTGGTAGACAGACGTACGCACAGACAGGTACAAGCACAGGCACACAGACAGATAGAGCTATGTAGAGTGAGCATCTCTCGAATAGTTCCGCTTAGTATTAACCTGCACAACCTCTCATCTGCATATTATTCCATCATCCCTGAGAAAGTCCCACCATGGTTGTCAAGCGAGGAGGTTGGACACGCCAGCTCCCGTAAAAACAGTAATGAAGCACAAACACCTCACTATTCCATAAAGCCAACGGCCCTCCTACTACCAACTGCTGCTATTTCCACCACCATCACCCCCTCAAAAAATCTGTCCACCTGCCCTACCAACGTTGTTTATTAAATCAACTGGCAACCTTAATCTGCACATTTTCCGACACACCTGTTCTTTGTGGTATTCTAACTCTAAAACTCCTCCCCACCAACGATTAATTGGCAGAAGTTAATTGGTATGAAATGAATAAAGACTTGGCTGTCGTTTGGGTCCTTATAGTGTCTGACAAAGTCCAAGGCTGCTGTTCAGATCAACCAAATCAACAATCCCGAAATATTTAGAACTCTTAAGCTCAGACAAGGTTCAGAGGTTGCAACAAATATGCCAGTATCCTCTAAACAGAACTAAGTATAGCATTTGCATTAGGTATATTGATACTATGTATATTGTATATAGGCATATTGGTATTGGAGTTGGGCATATTGATATAAAATATTTTGGTATCAAATTATTATATTGGTATTAATCATATCGGTATGATTATATTGGTTTTAAGTATAGTGTTAATAATTAGATCGTTATTAAGTATGTTGATATCAAGTAGTTTGGTATCAAGTATATTGTTAGTAAGTGTCTAGGTATTAAGTATATTGGCATTAAGAGCACAGAAAATGCGTGCAGTAGAAACAGACGACATTGACAACGGCATGAAAAATCCTCCACAGCCCATGAGACGAAGTATATTGGTAGGCCTGCTAAGTAAATTGATATTAAGTACATTGGTATAAAATATTTTGATTTTAAGTATATTGGTATCAAGTATTGTTGCACAGAGAATAGTGGCATAAAGTATTTTGGCATTAAACATAGTGGCATCAATTATAATGCATTTAACGTTAATTGGTGTCAATTATTGTGGTGTTCAGTATATTATCACTAAGTATATAGTTGTATTAAGTATACTTTACTGTCATACAGCATTACATACGATAGCAAATAGTTACACGAGACACGAAAAATGGCGCTATCAAATATGGTAATGGGGACAAAAGGCAGCTTACCTTTGCTGTCGTCCTCGTTCTGCTGAGAAGGCCAGATGCCGTCTTCGCTTTTCCTTTCGAGGACGACGGAAGCTGGAGAGGAATTGGCGGGTAGAGATGGAACAAACGGAGAATCGCCTGGAAACAAAGAACATAGGTTGAACGTTACATTGAAATGCCTTTTATGGCGCTATATAAGTCTACTGAAAGTCTCTATGGTAACCATATAACAAACCTGTGGTCTGTGCACGAATCGGTGAACTTTGCAAAGAGCATTATGGTTCGCGCAACGAGTCAATGGACCAGAAAACTATCACATGGTCCTTATAAAGGTTTGCTCTTCTATGATAAAACTGTCACTGCAGTAGGCCTACCAGCAATACGTTTCATGGTGGCCTATGCTGCGTTCATTTAACAATAATAGTAAATACATTAAATGCCTATTACTCTGCAGTTAATAGCGTAGTGAGAGGCAGCTACGAGTCCGGCTTCTTTAGGGTCTGAGGGGATAGAGTAGCTGCCGAGGTGGGTACCGTTAATGTCGATAATTCGAAGGTGGTATATCCGAAGAATTCTGTAAGAGGTGATTTAACGTGACAAACACATTCTACAATACTATTCAAGAGTTTAAGGACGAATACCATGTAGTATGCAATTATTGCAGCAGTTTTATAAAGCACCCCTTCAAGGCCATCTACTCAGCAGCGTTCCCAGCCCAGCCTCGGTCAAACAGAACAGTCCTAACGCCTGATAAGAGAACAGGGCAGATTGACCTAATGGCGTGAGACGCAGAGCCAAAATGACTTGATAACAGAACTTGTAACTGGACCTTTACATAGCGCCACTCGAGATCAGATCAGAACGAAACCTGCGGCCAATGTAAGGAGTCTATGCTTCAGGATAATACCATAAAACAGCATAACAAATTACATCGGTTAATGTAATGTCTCTGTGTTTTCCGGAGCTGCCCTGTGTTCCCATATAGTCGAGACCAAGGCCTAGAGTTTTATTTGCGTTGCGGTTTCTTTCGGCCAGAGGAGGCATCCAGGTGTGAAAAACTCTAGAATGACATACCTGTCCAACTAATTGTCACCTATGCTAATCCACATTTCAGAATCTACTCGAAGGGAAGCGAAGGCCGACTAGATCAGCTTATTCAACCCCCCTCCAACACCTCCCCCCAACGCCACCCCCCCCCCCCAACACCCCCCCCCAACACCCCCCCCAACGCCACCCCCCCCAACACCCCCCCCAACGCCACCCCCCCCCCCAACGCCACCCCCCCAACACCCCCCCCCAACGCCACCCCCCCAACCACATTCAAGACTACGGCAAGTATTCGCATACAGTGATACTTGCCCAAAATTACTACGCAGCATCATATATATATATATTTATATATATATTTATATATATATATATATATTATATAAATATATATATATATATATTTATACTGTATACACGCATAGAACATATAATGTGAAAAGTGTACACATGGTATTATAAGGACAGCATACAATGGTAGGCTCTGCAGGTAGGCATATGGCCATTTATATAGCCCCTTTTCGGCACATAGGTGTGTGTGTATATAGGCAAATAATTATAGATTCAGAGCAAACACACAAAATCAAACCGACGGAAATAAGTACAGACATACACAGACTGTGGGACAGACACATTCACACAGATGTCTAAAGAGATAGAGACGCACATAGAAGGTCAAACAGAGAGAGAGAGACAGATACAGAGAGAGAGACAGACAGACAGAGACAGACAGACAGAGAAAGACAAACAAATATAAGGATCCCTAGGTCGACATACATAAATAAAAAATAGTAATAATAGTAATAACAACGAAAACTACAACTGCAACGGCAACAACAACAACAACAACAACGATAACAACATCAACAACAACAACTTGAACAACAACAATAATTATTATTTAATAATAATATTATTTATTAACCTGATGTAGCAATTTCCGCTGTGAGGAGTTGGTAGGTCTGAGACGTTGATGTTCCTCCAACGACTGAACACGGATCGACTGCGGAAGAGGAGGATGAGGAGGATGCCAGGGAGGAGGACGAAGGAGGATGAGGAGTAGGATGCAGAGAATGAGGATGCAGAGAAGATGGAGGAGGACAAGAGGAATTGGACGACACGTACGGATAGAATGAGGAAAATGACGCGACGTCCGTGTAATGAGAGGAATTGCTGTACGCGATGTAATCGTTGTAATGCGTTGCCTATGAAAACAGAAGAAAAACCAGCACATGCATACAGACGTATTTACACACCTACATGCACATATGCACGAACATATACACACATACATGCTCAAGCACAGACGCCAGTTGAGAGCGCTGCTGATTCGAACGGCGCTATATAAATGCTTGATAACAGCCAGGAACATGGACAATGCCGTCTTCTTCCTCGCCAAGGCCTATATACACACCCATACATGCATGTATACGGACACATACATACAGACCTACAAACACATATAGTTATATATATATATATATATACATAAACACAAAATACATCCTACGGGATGCTAGACAATTCCAAGTACCTGCGGCATATAACTGAAGTCGTTGACGTGTGCGATTGGAAAGCTCGTATCGTAGACGGAGGCGAACGAAGGCAGGTCTGACTGGCCTCCGAGGGCCATGTAGTTCCCTCCGTATACCTGGGGTAGACCTACGCTGCCACTCCCAGATCCAGGAGTCTTCGATTTGACGATGGACGACGCTATAGGAACATGGACAACAACGACGGGTCAGTGATACAGCGCCTAACGAGAGCATTGCTCTGCATTTATTTAGCGCTGCTATAAAACGAACAGGGAGAGGACTTAACGAATCGATTGGTATGATCACATCGATCACTAGCGTCGCCCTCCTCCTTTATCCAGGCTTGGGACTGGCACTGTCCGACGGCAAACGCAATCCCTAGCATTGTGCGATTAGTATTTAACAGCTTCAGACAGTTTAAATGACAGTCAAACTCACAAATTGACTGAAACAGGACATTATCATTACGCATTTATGAAACGACGCTAACTAACGACAGAGGATCATTCGATGGCGCTCAGCAATTGCGAGCGAATGACTCGCAGAAGATTCAAAAAAATTATATATTAACTCCGTCCCAGTGAAAGAGGATTGAACCCTTGCTCTTCGAGTTACGAGAGAGCATTCTAACCAATCGATTACCCTGGCAAAAAAATCAATCCTTAGCATGGATGGTTGGATCCGGGAGCTTATGACAAAATATGCAGTTGCCGTCAACAGAAATTAGCTAGGCGTATTACAGCACTTACTGCTCATAGTAACATCTGATCCCATCTGACGGTTGTGCAAGACAAGGCCTTTATAGCGTCATTCACGCACGTATAAAAGGTGTCCAATGAAAGCCTAACAATTTAACTATAGTATCCATTGATGCAAACTATTTAAAGATGTATACGTATCTATGAAGCGACACTAACTAACGACAAAGCATCCATCGATGGCGCTAAGCAATTGCAAGTGAAGTATTTTCTGAAGGCCTCCACTCTTCATATAATAACCCCGTGAAGGAGAAGGAGGAGGTTGAGGACCGAATTCGTACTCTACGCTTTTCAAGGCGAGCGCTTCAACCCAGCGTTTCCCAAGCTGTGTTCCGCGGAACCCTAAGGTTCCCTTAGGTGAAGTTTTCCGCGGAAAACATTCAGTGTAAAAAAACCTAATTTCTAATTTGCTATATCGGTCAACTAATAACTTTTTTTCTTTGTCTTTTATCTATTCTAGCTAGAAAACTGGCGAGAGCAGTATAAATAATTATATGTAACGTACACATATTTTATGCAAGCAGTCAATCAGATTAATTAATACGGCATATATGACGTCGTAGTGATTTAATAGAGAAATTAATTTATAATAAATTATTTTGCAGTTGGCTATTTTCTTAGCATCTGTGTATTGCTTGACAAAAAAGAAATTTCATGTCGTTGTCATTGAGATTTATGCTATTATTAATCTAGTCTAGGCCTAAACCTAAAATTGTCTGCATTCTACGTATACATAAGGAAATTTTAGGTTTGGAAAGAGGTTTCCCAAAAAATTAAGAGCAAAGGGTCACTCACTCGCACGGTCAAAAAAGATTAGGAAACACTATTCAAAGCCTCTAACCAATCGATTACCCTGTACCACGATACAAGCATTGGCATTGTAACGTTAGTGTTAACTAGCTTCAGATGTTTGCAATGACAATGATGATGCTTACGAGACTGGTCAATTCTAACAAGTGAGCAAAAAACGAGGAGCTTATATCGTCAGTTAGATGCAATTAAAAGGTGTCTAAGCAAAGCGTAATTATTTAAATATAGTATCCATTGCAGCAAGATATTTAAAGGCGCATAGGCATCTATTAAGTGACACTAAACAATGAAATAGTGACATTCGAAGGCGCCGGCAATATATGAGTGTCGGACATGCTAAAGGTCTCCATACAGTGACCGGATGAGAAGGATCGAACCTGTTTTATGCCTGCCTGCCTGCCTGCCTGCCTGCCTGCCTGCCTTCCTTCCTTTCTGTCTGTCTGTCTGTCTGTCTGTCTGTCTGTCTCTTTCATTTTCACTCTCTTTTCCCTATCTGTCTCTCTCACCCTCGATGTGTCTGAATCTCACTTCCCTCTTTTCTTCCTTTCTCTCTCTTCTTCCCTCCTTCCTCAGCACTACCCTTCTCTTTCATCCTACATCGCTCTCTTCCCTCGCCGCTAGAACACTTTCAGTTTCAGTAACTTTGCTGATATATGAACAAAACCCGTCAAACAGGCTTCAACGCAAAGAATTCAATCATAGCGTTTCATGTTATATTATCCAGCTTCAATGTATGCACTTTGTTCTGCCAGGGTAGGAGCATCGTCGAATTTCAATTGCATCGTGTAATGTACGGGGTAATTCAATTGTTCTGAAAATTTACATAGCGCTTTTAAAACAAGAACTACGAGGCGGTAAAGAGTTTTCAAGTCTGTGGTGAGTTCTTACACAGCATATTTAACAACCAGAAGACCTTAATCGCTCTCGTATGGTGGTGGATTCAGAGTTTAACGACAGCTTATGACAACAGAGGCCGTTACCGTCGACAAAAATTTACTACTTTTGACCGACAAGCAAGGCAGTTAAAAGTTAAATCACTAAGCGGAAACTATATAGCATCTATTGCACACAATTTAAAGGTGTCTAAGCAGGGCTAGCAATTTTGCTCTGGAATGCATTGAAGAAAAAAGTTTAAAATGGTTCAAATGGAAGTCATTTAATGTGGATCCAAAGGAGGATCTCTCCAGCTAAATACAAATGGCCTTCATTCCAGTTTGATTCAAAGGAAAGATTCCCTAGAAGTGGATACAAAAGAAGATTGTTCTAGATATATCCAAAGGAAGGCCACACCAGGCGGAGCAAAAGGAATGCCATTCCATGTAGATCGGCCAACCACTCCATAAAACACGACGCGAGCAGAGGGTAAAACTAATTCGCCCTGCCCGAGGAACGAAGATAATTGCTCTATTAGATATGGATAGACTATCAACTAAGATGCGCAAATGGAGTCCCTTAAACACCTCTTTTAATATTTTCATTTTCTTATAAGTACTCAGTCATTGCTAGACGTCATTGGACATTGATGCCATACAACGTCGTTAAACCTCTGTGAATTGAATTGTATTCAACGTTAAATCCTTGATTCAAATGATGCCAGCATATTATTGATACCTGTATATATGTTATACAACATAAATATCTGTTAAATGAGACTAACACTCTAAATATGTTTGCCAAATGATCAATGCAAACGCTTATAATGATAAATATATGTATGGTTTTAATGTGAATGTATTGTGCTGCTCTGTAAAATTGCAAATGTACGATTTTTATATGACGTCAGCGGCCATTGTTGTCATGAGATATCAATAAACTGATGTTTAAACAAAAACATTGCAATTGCAATCAACAAACGTTAATCGCATTTAATGTATGAAGTAAAATATTACAACATAAAAAATCTGCTAGTTTAATACTTTTTAGACAGTAAGTAAGATAAAATTCAACGTTATTCGTAATTTCATTTGGCACTAAGAAACATGGTGGCGACGCTAAGGTGATGATCCTTCTTATCACACTGTGTCGTAAAACTGAAACTAAGTCACTATTACTAATTTATTATAATTACCGTCTGGTCCATAGGGCGTGACGGTTGCATACGGTATCGGAAGAGAGGCGGAACAAACTCCTCCGGAATTCTGAAGCCCGAAGGACGCCGTGTGATCAGCATGAAGCGTGTGATAGGCCTGCATGGCCGCTGTTCAAGGCTCCAGTTGTTGCAGAGGCAGGCAGAGGGTTGACACCGAAGGGAGGAACCAATCGCCGGCTGTATTCCTGGGATCATACAAATTAACAGTTAAACTTAATGAAACAAGCAGAAAGAGAAGGAGAAGAAGAAACGGTCCTTACACGCATACTTTGAGTTTAAGCAAAACCGACTTTCTTATACACCTTTTTAAAGCATCTAACTTGCTCTATAGGTACGAGTAGATGCACAAGCGCTAAGCAGAAGAATTAACAAGACGCTAAAGAAAATCTTAAAGCAGATATCCAAGGAATCGGTTAACACCTCCATTGTTCGCACTCTGATAGTGCCAGTCCAAAGCCTTCCTCGTCCTCCGTCTCCTCCTCAAATCATTCTCCCCTTCTCCCTTCTTCTCCTCCACCTCGTCCTTTTCTTCCTCCTTCTTCCTCCTAATCCTCCTTCCTATTCGCCCTGCCTCTCTTTCTCTTCCTTCTCCACCTTCATTTCTCCTCACTACCTTTTCTCCTCCTCATCCGCCTCCTTCCTCTTCATTCTCCTCCTCCTTCTCAATCGATCGGTCGTACTCAGTGACCCCTCCCTAACTTCTTGTCGGTGACATCGAATCACAATTTCCGGAATTTAATTAAAATCCAAAATGGCTTCCTGAACGAGCGCCTTCGTCAGTCGGGGCATCAACACACCTGACGGGGTCATGACCTCAGTCATACTATAAAACGACCCTAAGCAAAAAACACACATATACGTACCACACAGTTTACCCGCTTATGCCTACCAGGCGCTACCTCCACTCTGCGTTAGCACTAAGCTATATATATATATATATATATATATATATATATATATATATATATATATATATATATATATATATATATACATAAATTTACAAAATTTAAACAGATCTGTACGAAATAATTACACACCTGTTTTAAGTATAATAATCACGCTATAAGCCAGAACAAAAAGCTGTTATCTGTGTATGCTTTACATTATTTCAGTGTAATGACACCGTGTGATTACAAAGATCATTAGCATCGCCCTCCTCCTTTATCCAATCTTGGGACTGGCACGGCCAGATTACAAGAAGTGGCGGCTAAGGAAAGAATACGCGCCACTGCTACATAATATTGGTTTCAGCCATTTCAGCGCTAACTTGAATTCAGTTTTTAACAAGTAGGCGTAAGCTTTACACAACGTTAAAAACATTCAACGCTAATTCCGGAAAACACCTCCCGAATTTTCAGCAGGCTTCGGCAATGCCGCCTTTGGGTAGGGGTGGTGTTGGCGAGGGGTGACAGAGAACTAGGCCCACCCGCCCGCTCTTACCGTGTTCGCAGTGTTGCCCCCGGCGTCCAATTTATATGGTAATCGTCGAGCGTATAAGAGCGGAAGACTGGGCAAACACAGGGAAGGGGTCTGTAAAACGGATTACGGACTCTTACTCTGAGTAAGCAAGCAGGCGGGGTAAGCGCTCGAGGCCAAAAGCGTCACGACAAATAGAAGTACACGCAGAGTCTGTTGTTAGCAAGTCCGGACATCACGCTGAGAGGGAGGAGGAGGAGCAGAAAGAGGAGGAGGAGAAAGGGAAAGAGGAGGAGTCTGTGCTGGAGCAGGAGGAGAGGAGGGGAAGAGCAGGAGACGAAAGAGAAGAAAAGAGATGGAGGATGAGATGGGCAAAGCTAAAATAGAATAAAAGAGGAGGAGGAGGAGGAGGAGGAGAAGAAGGAGAAGAAGAGGAGAAAGTGAGAAAGTGAAAATAGGAGAAGAGAAAAAAGTGATAAGAGTTTTTAAATGGAGGAGGAAGAAGACTAGGAAGAAGAAACAGTGAAAAAGAGAAGGAGGAGGATCTAGGGTAAGTGATGAGAGTAGGAAGAGGAATAGGGGCATTAATAAGAGCAGAGGAGGTAGAGAAGCTGAAGAAGAGGACACCAAAATCTCAATATTTATAACACAATGAGGAATCTTAAACTCCGAAGAGGGAATGGAAAAGTAAGAGGTAGAATTGGGGAATGTTAAGAGCAGGATAAGAACCTCTCTTTCTCTGTCTGTCGTCTGTGTGTGTGTCTGTCTCGGTCCATCTCTCGTCTGTGTGCGTGTCTGTGCCTCCGTATGTGTCTTTGTCTCTATTTCTGGCTGTTTCTCTCTGTCTTTCTCTCGTCTGTATACATGTATGTCTTTGCATCAGTCTCCCTCTCTCATCTGTCTCTCTGTCGCTTGTGTCTGTCTGTGCGTCTGTCTGCATGTCTATATGTCCGTCTATATGTCTGTCTGTCTGTCTGTCTGACTGTCTGTCTGTCTGTCTATCTGTCTGTCTATCTGTCTCGTCAGTGTGTCTAACCGTCTTCACTCCATGCATCCTCTCTCCTTCAGTCCATCCTACCCTACAAACGAGAACTAACACTCTTCTGAGGCCATCAACACAACGTCAGATGGCAGAGCATGAGAGGCAGCAGCTACTCGCCTGTCACCCCACGTGGCCTCTGTGGTCATAAACCCTCTCCGGGACCGACACTGCTGACATCTTTACCCCGCCTCCGACACGCTAACCCCATCTACCCCTTCCCCATTCCGATGCCCCACCCAGATAACGACAGAAGGTAAATACGACCACATTTTATATAGCGCTGTATTTTTAAAGCCCTTGGGTTGAGCGAGGGGCGCATAGGGTTCAAGGGTCAGAACCCAGTCTCGATAATAAAATTAACACCAGAAATGACATTACATTAAATGAAGGATTACGAAAATATTTACCAAAACTTTGCAGTGTATCGACTGTCTTTCTGTCGTCGAATATATATTCCACAGCGGCTGAAAGAGTCAACAAATGATCTCATTAATTATTAGCTATAATTCAGTTTCATTTCAAACAATTCTTACAAAAGACATGAAGATTCTGTAATTCTAGTGGCCAGTTTAGGAGCAATTGTCTGAGAGCTCAGTGGCGATCACTTCAGCTAAGTAGATTGGTACTTGTTTCGGCTTGTTACCTACTTCGGCGTGAAACATTTTTCGGCATGAGACCTGTTTAGGCGTGATACCCGTATCGGCTTGATACCTGTTTCGGCTTGATACCTGTTTCAGAATATCGTTTCTGTGTACAACGTATCTAACTGCTGCCATTTCAACTATAGCCACGTATTAAAAAGTGCTATATAATCTTGCCGTCCTCTAATGATCACTGTTTTAGCTTCCTATAGCTCTTTCAACCATGGTTCTAATAACAGACGACAACGCAATTCTCCTCCATTACTGATCGGGAGCGTAATCGATTGATACTTTCATATTATAAACGTGGCGCTATCGAAGTCATACGATAAGACGAAATATGAAACGTAGGGAGGCAGACAAGGAACAAGACAACCGGTCATCATTCTCACTTGTAAGCCATCAAAATGTCAACAGTCTATGAGTGTTGATCGCGGAAAGGGAAGAAGAGGAAGAAAGAACCACCGCCTGCCAATCAATGGAACGAAATTGCTAGGTACACACACTTCAATTGAGATGCAAGAGACTGACAGAGACAGACAGACAGACAAACGGACGGACACACGGACAAATACAGAAACACAGACATACTGACAGACAGGCACACAGACAGAGACTTACATGTATACAGACAGAGACAAACTGATAGACAGACGAATATACAGAGACAGAGACAGACATACACAGAGAAACAGACCGACAGAGACAGTCAGCGAGACTGAATGACTGCCTTACTAAACTACTCACTTACGGTAGGACATACATACATACATACAGACACAGGAGGCAACACACACGCACATACACCCAGACATTAGAAAATGAAGATATATAGACCCTCAGACAGAGAGACAGAAAGGAGGCACAAACAAAATATATATATACATACATATATATATACATACATATATATATATGTATATATATACATATATATATATATACATAAATATATATTGTTACAGATATATATATATATATATATATATATATATATATAGCCAGACAGACAACGAAGGAGACAGAAAGCGTCAGAGTGTACCAGCGAAACCGACAGAAAGACGAACACATAGACAATTAGATAAACACAGAGAGAGATCGAAAGAGACAGAGAGAGTGACAGATCAACAGACAGAGCAACATACACAGATAGGTAGACAGTCAGAAAGAGATAGAAAGCGTGAGAGACAGAGAGCAAGGCAGGAGTCAACGGTTGGCCATCTGTTAAGGAATATCGACTGTTTAACTTCGTAAGCGTCGTTGCTAAGAGCGGCTAATTAAGACGGTAATTGGCCCTAATTACCTCACGCCAACCCACCCCTTTGATGTTCCTCTCTCCGCATGCGGTATTACAGACGGAACAGCTGATTTCTTAACATCATTCCGTCCCCACTTTGTCATACTCCTCCTCCTTCTCCTCCTTCTCCTTCTCCTCTGACTCCTCCTATTACATCCTCACTCCCCCTTCACCTCCTGCTTTAATTCATCCACTTCCTCTCACCCATTACCATCATTATCATTATAATTATCATTACATTTATATTATTATTATTATACTAATGATAATAACAATGATATCATTTATTGTAATTGTAATTTTATCATTCTAATAGTAATAATTAGAATAACTATTATTATTACTATTGTTATTATTATTATTATTAATATTGTTTGGTTGCACTACAGCTGCACAAAAGAGCCTCTGAAGGCAACTGCGTTGAAGCGCTGGATGCAAACTGTTATTATTATTATTATTATTATATTTTTGCTTTTTGTATTATCATAATTATCGTTATTTTCATAATTATCATGATCAGAATAATTATCATTATTATTATAATTGTCGATTTCCCCAATGTTGGCTTTGGGTTCAGGCCTTTTTTCAGCATTCAGGACTGCTGCTTGCTTTATAGATGTCCTCTCCAAAGTTGTTAAAACTTCTAATCATTATCTTTTTACACACCCTTAAAAAGCCTTCTGCTCATGCTATATAGTTATCAAATTCGATAACTAGAGTACACTACATCAATAGAAACCCAGCGACACTGTGCAAAAACAAATATTATGATTAGCATCGCTCCCACTCAATTGTGATAGGGACTGGCAATAGCAGATAACGTAATTATAGCGCCGTGACGTAGGATCAACGTCAAGACCTTGTCAATCACGTATGTCGTCATAGAGGATAATGAATAATTTCTGCCACACCCTTAAACCAGTAGAAGATAGGCAAATATATACGACCGCAACCATAACTTATTTATATTACTTCATGGAAACACTGGAGCTGCAGCGCCCATGCAGAAGTGCTAGACCCAAGCCTAAACAATGGTGGAGGGCGACGCGAATCCTCCTCCTAATAGTACAGCGTCTTAAACAAGAACCATGCAATCAACAATTCTGTCAGTAAATCTTATAGCGCCTTTCATGAAATGTGCTGCGTATAATGTGTTCGCCGAGCGTAAAATAGCGTAACGTAACGTAAGACAAACACTGGCTACCTTCAAAATCGGAGACAGGGACAGACAGAGGTACACAGTGAGATTGAGAAGAGACAGACACAGAGAAATACAAAGAGAAATATTCACAGATACAGAGCCAGATATATAGGGAATGGCAAAGAGAAATAATTCAAGGGGCAGGCGAAGATAGACAGAAGCACAGTGGCAGACCGACAGACACGGAGAAACGCAGAGACACACAGAGAGAGATACAAGGAGTCAGAGGCTCAGAGACAGAACAAAAAAGACACAGAGATACAGATAGAAATACGCAGATAGTCAAGAGACAGATACACACAGACAGCCAGACAGACAGAAAAATACAGAGACATACGGAGAGACACACAGAGGGTCGAACACAGAAACAGGAAGAGAAAAACACAGACACATATAGAAATACAAATAGAGACAGAGCCACATATACACAGACAGACGCAAACACACAGTCGGACACACACACACACACACACACACATACACACACACACACACACACACACATACATACACACACATACACACACACACATACACACACATACACACACACACACACACACATACACACATACACACACATACACACACATACACACACACACATACACACACACATACACACACATACACACACACACATACACACACACATACACACACATACACACACACATACACACATACAGTTATTGTGATCGAGCTGTACAATATACAGCGTACTCTGCAAGTGTGAGAATGCAGCATTGCCTTCCAACTGAGCAGAAGTATTTTCCCGAGCGAGGAATGTAATCGACCTAAACGTGAATTATTGGCTCATATTCATCCGCCGACTAAAGTCTTGCTGTGCGTGCAAACGAGTCATTTAGCGACTAAATGTTTAATTTTGCTGAGAGGTCAAAGGACGCAGACGCCATTGATGAATCGTGACCGACTCTCTCTCTGTCACTCAGTGGGTAGTCGCAGAGGATCGCTCTTCGCTAGTTACGGAAAGAGACAGGCAGGCAGAAAGACAGGCAGAAAGACAGGCAGAAAGACAGGCAGAAAGACAGGCAGAAAGACTGATTGATAGCCAAAGAGACAGGCAGAAAGCGAGAGACATGGAGGCAGAGATACTGAGAGACAGAGATAGAGACAGACTGACAGCAAGAGACAGAGAGATATAGGGAGACAGAGAGACAGGCAGACAGACAGAGTCAGAGAGAGACCAAGTGACAGAGACTGATAGGGACAGACAGACACACAGATACGGAGGCGAAACAGACGGCGATACTGACTGAAAATGTGGCAATGTAGAGAGTAGCATAAAGTCCATGAGACAAACAGACATTCAACACACAGAAGGATACTTATAACGACAGGCAGACGGATAGACAGAGGAAGAGAGAACTTTAGAGAGACAGACAAACAAACAAACAGACAAGAGACATATAAGCAGAGAAACCGATAAGTCGAGACAGACACACAAGAGAGCCAAGACACGGGGTCAGAGAGACCGTCACCCCACCAGAAGGGCTCCCGATCCACGATCCGTGATGAACGATGACACGAAGAGAAAAATCTCAACACTAAGCTGATACTGTCATCACCGCCCACAGCGAAATCACACAAACACACACACACAGAGAAAGAGAGAGACAGAGAGAGACAGAGACAGACAGAGACAGACAGACAAAGACAGACAGATAGAGAAAGAGTGAGCCACGGACGCACACACAGATGATCACACACCAAAACCGCATACGAAGGCGGATATCAACATATCCACAGAACGATGTCGGCATACCATAAAGACATACTCACATGCTGGTAGTTAGAACGACGGCGTGTACGACAGAAACCGTTCGGTATCGTTATAGGCGTTAACAAGACGAAAATCAGAAGCAGGTTTGCATTATCCACCGTGTAATACACAGATCCATCGAAGTTCTCCTCCGTTTGCGTTGATATCCTGAGATGTGCCAATTCCTCCCAATAAATTCTAACACTGTCTCCTCACTGTAGTACAATCGTGCTCTCAGCCAAAGCAGTGGTGTGGGCGTGGCTTGTTGTCTGATTGGTCGGCAGTGCGTGTGTGCCTGTGGCGTGGAACGAGTGATTGACAGGTCGAGATAGAGGGGAAACTGGATACTGTTGACCTCCGAGACCGGGCGGGGCTTGCCTGGCCGCAACGCATGCTCCCCGCTCCGGTAATAATCGAGAGGGAAGGGTCGGAATTAATTGTGGTCGGTCGGAGAGCATGAGAGAGAAAGTTGACGAAGGTGGACGCTTGTATTGAAGCTAGAGACGCCTTGTGATTGTCCCAGAGGTCCTAAAAGAGTAGGTAAGAGGCGTGCTTTTGTTGCGCTGTCGTTTGAGGATCAGCTGTAGGCAAGGCCGTCGCAAGTGAGGGTGCACAGGGTGCCCATGATCCCACTCGGAAGGTTCTAGGTGAGTGATGCCTTGACCTTCACCTTTGACTCGGAAGAGTTCAAAGGATCTTGGTAGCCTATTTTGGGCTTGGGTGCGAATGTTCGACACCATTTGGAAAAGAAGTGTATGAAATAAGTGAAAAAACAGTATATTGAAGTACAACCCTACTTTACTCTCAAGGCCAATACAAATGATAATATGGTGGTGGTTGCGGTGATGGTAATGATGATGATGATGGTGGTGATGGTGGTGGCGGCGGCGACGACGACGATGATGATGATGATGTTAATGCTGATGACAACAACAGCAGTGGCAACAACAACAAAGATAATTAATTATATCGAAGGCAAAGCTCTTGGGGAGTTCAAACTCTTGAAATACTCACACGTCATTATAGATGACAACACCTCAACAATAATGTAACGTATTGTAGAAAAATGATTATGCAATACAACACCTAAATAGTAATGCAATGTTAACAGATAACCCATACCATTGTTATAGATTAGCGTGGAGGCAGTTTATTAACTAGACGGAAGCAATTCATTTAAATTTAGTTTTACTCCAGAAAATTACTATTATCAGACCGATAGCAATAGATAAACAAAGAAATTCGATCGGTTTTAAATTTCAAAACATTGACGAATGCTACATTAACCACGGAAGTCATAATAAAGGGTCATTACACTCATATTAATTAATTAATACTGGCACATTTGAATTAATGATCATCGTTAGGAAATTGTAATACATCGGAATAGTTCATTTCAATCGTCGTGCACACCGTAATTTGTTTAGCAAACAACCTATATTACGGCACCTCTAAACTTGTTAACATCCCTGTAGAGCGAAGAGGAAACAGATGAGGCTGAGCGTGTGGGCAAACATACAGTCTTCCTGCTGAGGGACCATCCTTCGTTGCTCTACGTATTAGGACTTCCTGTGCATATCTCATAGGACTGGTCGAGGATTATAGATACGGTGTGAATTGCCAACGATTGATACTTGATGCGTTGACAGAATCTGGCCCTATTGAGAAATTTAAACGTAAGGTTACAGAATTATATAGCGCAGAACGTTAGAATGTTATTATAGCTTTGAGTTCTAGTCTTTAAGCAATCATTTAATTATTATCAATTCTGAATGATAGAATCAGTAAAATAAATTTTACAGCTGCTTATTCCTCTCATAAAACAGATCTAATTAATCGGTATAGCTCGCAAATTGTAAAAGGACAACAGGATGTCGTAAAACAATAATCACAATTAGAATTGTAATTGACTTCTTAGACACCCATGAATCAATGTATCGCATTAATATAAAAAAGTTATGATCGCCGGTTATACAAAGGTACATTGTGATTAACGGGAATCGTAAACATCTATTTCGGATGGCTTCCAATCGTAGCATGTATTATAACTCCACCACTGCTGTCACTCTAGCATTGCCAGTCCCAAGATTGGAAACAGGAGGAGGGCGACGCTGATGATCTTTGCCATCGCAGTGCATTTCGCTTACCTTAAATTATACTAATGTGTGAATTAAAAATTCAGCTATATTAGCGGGATAGAATAGTATAGCGTAAAAACTGTTTCTACCGATCTCAATGGCCTACGGAGTCGACAGATGTCGTTGAACCAATGTATACACTATCCATAACTGCCAGTCTAAAGCCTCGAGAAAGGAGGAGGATGACACCAATTACGATACTGATAGCCCGTCTCGCTCGGGTTATTCGTTCAGCTGCCCCCATCAATAGGCGCATTTCTGACTACAAACCTTTCTCGGACTACATGTATGCATGATTCATTGCACTGGTTTCCCATCTCACTGACTGCAAGGCGCTGTTTAGAAGCTTATGTTAGTAGCACTTATAAGAATCACGTTTAGAGTAGGCCTATTAATGTGAAGGTAGGAAGACGTCTTTGGCAGACGTTCGATGCTTGCAACTAAAATACTAAGTAATAATAATAATTTCCGTTTATTTTAAAACTGACAACGACGCAGTACGATTAGGCCTACAGACACAGTATGAACGAATGATGTCGGCAACCATGCAAGGCGCCCATTTCGTTATACTTCTAATTTTATTTTACCAACGACACCGGTATAAGGGTATCGAACGCGGTTCCTCAGCTCCGCGCCCATGCAAGCAGCGTAATTATCCATAACCGCATACGGCTACCGAAGTATCGGTATATCACAACTTGATAATTATCATTGGCAGTTGAGAATCACCTCAAATGGCGTTTGACCTGCAAGGACGATATGGAAATAGTTGCTTCTTGTTATTCTGCAGTTAGGTATCTTTTACATAAACCCGCGCTGATCGCCTGTTACTCTGCATTATGCCATACGAATGGCATGAGTTGTGCGAAATAATTACACACCTGTTTTAAGTGTCATATCCGCCATATAAGTGTAAGCAGAAAGCGATCATGAATAATTTGTACGCGTGAACGCAGAAAGCGATAATGTATAATTTATCTATACAAAAGCTTGCATTATTTTACGTCATCATCACTGTTCGCATTGACAATCTCAAGCTTAGATTAAGGAGGAGGGCGATGCTATTGCAACGACTTTATTATCGCAGTGTCGCAATATAAAGAACAAGTTTATTGACATCTTATGACAGCAATGGTCTTTGACATCTTACCATGTTATTAGCTCACTCATGGGTGTCATTAACACATGTTTTTACCTTCTGTTTTACATCTCATCACGGCGGTTTCTTTGATCTTACCATTTGTCTTTAATTCTCTTTATCTACCACACTACCAAGCATATTTACATTACTATGAGCTTTTTAACATTGTTTTTTTTTGCATTTTGTGTTTTCATGTAAAGTCTTGTATACACAATTTATTTACACAGTGCTATAAGCAATATCAAGTTAAGGAATATTTCTATATGTGCAGTTATATTTGTATATTTTTGCAATGCTATATTGTGGCGTTAAACTGAAACTACTATATATAAAACAGTCATCGGTTTGGGCGCCTTAAAACGGTTTTCAAATGACGCAACATATGACACTGTTAACCTGTTTTAACGATGCAGTTCTACCATTGTAAATGACTGATTTTAAATAATGTAAGTCTATATCAACGATCTTTGTTGTTATAAGATGTCGTTAAACTACTACGTTAATCAGGTATAACTGTCTTCTTTCACCAAAAAACAAATATTTCTCATATATGCTGGTTACCAGTGACAAACTTAATTTGCTTAGACACCTTTTAGTTGAGTTTCCGGCACACATAAAGTAGACACTGTCCGATTATGGGCTAATGCGTGCCATCAATTCGGAACAGGCTACACAACAATGTCGTAATTGCCTGCAGTCCAGCAGTGCCAGTCCCACGCATGAATAAAAGAGGAGGACCACGCCAATGACTTTTGTTATCATTAGCGTCGTTAAAAGACCTGCTTAGATAGAAGACATTTTTATAGCGCATGAACTAACTGATAAATAGCGTAACACCTTAATAATATGAAATAATATAGTATTTTAAACTGTGAAAATAGAAATCCAATTTTGAAATTCTACCGTGCCCATCATTGCAGACACGCAGACAGACACACACTCACGCAGAGGGACAGGCAGGCAGACAGACAGACAGACAGACAGACAGACAGACAGACAGACAGACAGACAGACAGATAGACTTAGAACTAGATGGAGATAGGCAGAGACTGCATTCGAAGATTCTCAGACTTGTGTCATCAACAAAATGCGAGTACAACCCCATCATTCTTACATATGCATGTATATACTTCATAACCCTCCGACGTCAAAACCTAATTTAAATTCCGCTTAGCATTCGTTTAGGGATACCATCCTACGCAACCCTTTGTCATCTAAACCGGGTTCGGATTTCCCAATAGCTGGGCAAAGTAACACCCCCTGCCCACCCTACGGACGATCATATTACCCCCAGAAGATGTACCTGCCGCATATTTGCGCACTGTCCCATGTCGCCTACCTGTCGAAGTATAGGGCTCGTATTACCTTAGGAAAGATTGCGATATGGTTTATACACTTGGTAACCGCGCTGAATACGTTAATGGATGCAGTAATTGAAAGAATAAACGACGCATAAGCTGTCATTTGCATAAAATGGGGTGAAATATCGACCTAGTTATCAATAGCACTTCATATGTGTACGTATATATATATATTTATATACGGAAAGGACGCTGGCAAAGAGGAACAAAGAGCAAGACAAAGGAGGAAAAGGCAGATTGTTGATAGATCACAGGATACATATGTAGATCTTGACCGTATAAAGCACTGAACTTCACCACTGTTGTTATGAATGCGTCGTTAAATAAACTTATATCAGTCAGACTGTTTGCATTCCTGTTATGCCAGACCAAAGCCTTGATAAAGGAGGAGGTCGACGCTAATGATCCCTGTTATCACACACTGTCGTTAAACTTAAAGTAAACTACCACTAATATATCGCAACTGTTTGCACTTTGACAGAGCCAGTCACAAGCCTGGTTAAAGAAGGTGGGCGACGCTAGTGATTGTTGTTATCACACAGTGTCGTTAAATTGACATCTCCGGCGTAGAACGGATGAGAATTCATCAGTAATTACTTAATTATACCCTCTATATCAATCGAGTGGAAAAGTAAATACAACTTTGTAACAAATGCATGCATTTAGTTCAAACAACATACATACATTATACACCGTTGCATACATGATAATGCATACTTATCCTCATGAAGAAGCCGGCATCTTGAACTGATGTTAGTATAAAACCTCAAATGTATATATAGACAAAATATTTAATATATAAATATATATATATATATATATATACGTGTGCAGGCCTATTCCATGCATACTGGTGTGGCACAGTTGCCGATAAGGTAGAGCGGTCAGCCCGTAACGCTCAGTATGCGCTGAGTGAGCGGGTTCGACCCTCGTCCGGGGAGACACTGTGTAGGGACCTTGAGCAAGTCCTTCGCGCACCATTGCTCTGCAGTACAACTGCAATTACGCCGTTGAGGCATGTGTATGCACTTCTGAGCAAAAGATGTTGGAAGAAGGGCGGTAACAAATATCGGTAATAATAATAATAATAATATATATATATATATATATATATATATGCAAGACAGTTAACTTATGGCCAGCCTTGAGTTATACATATCCTGCTGTTACATTACGTGTATGTTATTATAATACGCATGGAATAGGCCTAACCACGTATCCGATTACATTTATACATTTACTGTATATATACATATATATATATATGTGTGTGTGTGTGTGTGTGTGTGTGTGTGTGTGTGTGTGTGTGTGTGTGTGAGAGAGAGAGAGAGAGAGAGAGAGTGTGTGTGTGTTACATGCATATGTATGTTCTGAGTTAGCAGATATAATACTAGAGCAGGCGATAGGTTAATCAAGCCTTACCCAGAAGATAGGGCAATCGACAGAGAACAATTAGCGTAGAAGGCGTTCTGGAGGGACACGCACAATAGATCAAAGGGCCGCTAATCTTCGGCTAAAACGCACTTCAAAGGAAGCCGACTATACCGCCGGTTGATGTAGAAAGGAGGACTAGGCCTACATCGCACCGTGTACACATACCGATTGTTGTTCCAGACCTTTCTGGGATAGTCGAAATCTGTCGGATTTCATTAGCGAGATGGATTTGAATCCGAATTTCGGTGGTCCCTTGCAATAGAGATGAATGTACCATGACGCTTGGTATACGGTGGCTTTGGGGAACAGCACGAGAACGATGTCTAAGCATTTCCCCTTCTGCTCAGTTGCTTGTGTAATTTCGAAAGAGGAGGAAGAGAAGAAGGAGGAAGAGGAGGTAGAGGATAGGGATGGGGAAGGGAAGAGAAAGGGGAAAAGGAAGATGAGGGGGAGGAGGAGGAGGAACAGGAGAATGTTGAGGAACAGGACCAGAAACAGAAAGATGGAGGGAGAAAGAGAGAGGGAGAGGGAGAAGAAGAGGGAAAACGAAGAGGAGGAGGAGGGAGGAAGAGGAGGAGGAAGACGAGGAGGAAGACGAAGAGAAAGAGGCAGAAGGGCGGTCTGCTGAGCTACGGAGTCCAGAGGCAGCCTAACTAAACTGCGTCTTTTCAAAGTGACCAGCGCTACCCTTTCCTTCTTACAGACTCGGGAGTGGCACAATCGCAGTTAAATGGCATAGTGACGGATTTACAAGACTAGATTTCCGAAAATCTAGTTACACGGGTCAACAAAAATACTTCCCATTCCCATGTATAAGAACCGGTTCCTTCGTCTGCCTGCAAGCCTGCACCCTCGGCCCCAAACTGTGAACTAATCTACGTGATTTCAACCGCCAGCCTTTCCCATATGGCGGTTCATCCGCAAACAAACGGCCATCGACCGGACATTGGAAAGCCATTTAAGGAAGTCGATGATAGAAAAGTGCAATTTATCAATTATTTACGTCGCTGGCTAACAACACTTAGCAACACATGACGGAATCTCACACACCCAACGCCTTGGAAGGGCGACGGGCGCACGACGGAACAGCGCCGCCAATGACAGCCTCGCACGTAGCACGCTGCGTCAACTAAAAACCAGAAAATCGTCGCTATTTGAACAGTTTGTGATTCTCACGAACCAGTGACACCACCCAGTCTTTCAATTGGGGTTGATTTTGCCCCAGTTTTTACCCATTACCACATTAGAAGCGGAGGAGAAAGCGACGAACAAGTAAGAACAGCAATGACGTCGTCCATTACAATGCACCCCCTTCGCCAGTGGAATGGCCGCGCGGACATGAAAACATATTGTACCCTGGCGGTCTTTGTCTCGCTGTTTGGCACGACGCCCAACCTGGGGGTTATTGACCCTGGGCGGGAAGAAGACGGAGAAGCGTTGTTTATACAGCGGTAGGGTGGGAAAAACAGAAAGTATGCAGTTCAAACACGTAAATGGATAGATATCGATATTTCCTGAGGCGGAGGGGGCACGACGGAAGAGCCGTTATTGGCCGCAAGCCAATAAACTATTAAGACGAGCTCCTGGATGATAATGACGATAAAGGTGTGTGATTGTGATCGTAATATTGTGTTTATTTAGCTGCTTTTCTTGGAGGAAATCACCACCCGACCTGATAGTGATGGCAGACCGAGCGATGGGACAAAGTAGTTTTTAAAGAGTGAAAGTGATGTCAATAGTTTTTAATGAGGGAAGACGATGATAATGATGATGATGATGATGATGATGACGACGACGACGATTTTGATAATGATAACGATGATGAAACGACAACAATGAAGATGATATTGATGACTACGATTATTATTATGACGACGATAATAATGATAACGATAATAACGAAAATTACGATAATGATGACGACGACTATGAAGATGCTGTTAGTGGAGGTGATGATTTAAGACTAGATGATAATGAAGATGACGACAATGACAATGACAACTTCGGTGATGATCATAATAATGACGGTCACGATGATAGTGATGATGTTGACTATTTTGTGACGATGCTGATGATAATTACGACGACGATGATGATGATAACGACCACGACGACTCTTCGTCAGGTGCATACCTTCTTCTAGAACACTCAGACGATAAAACGCATGCGTCGTGACACGACATGACATGTCCTGAATACGGATAAGGTGATGGTTCAACTTTGTCAAACCGACTTTTGTGCACGCTATCATATTTCCAGCACTACCATAAATCAATGTGCAGGGTACCATATTGTCAACGATAGCTTAGAAGCTAATTCAACCATTCCCAATACACCGCCGCCGCCACCATTACTCAATGGCCGTCAGGGTCACTGACGTCGCCCTCCTTGACTTGGGACTGGCACTACTAGAGCAGTGGCGCAGTGACAGTGTCAAATATCGTTCGTCCTCTGAGCAATAACATTGGAAAGTCAACATGTTGAATATGCATGATTGACCTGCATTAATGTTAATGTTAGTGACATCTCGCTTGTCCTCTGGCCAATCAGATTCAAAGGTCAACATGTTGAATATGCATGAGTTCCCCTTCATTATGCTCTGCGTTAGTGTAATTAATTAATCGGTATAGGGTTAATCAGAAAAGGTCTAACCAGGTGACAACTCGAACACACGTGTATCGAATAAAAACCGAGCGACACTACATCCGGGCACTAATTAATATATTCAAATCAGATCAAAATCTAACAAACGACAAGGAATGCGAAAACATTGGAGCACAAAATACTCATTAATGTCAATTTAAAAAAACTCGCAAACACTGTAATGTAGCCTAATCGAGCAGTTATATAGCGTCGCTAAAGATATCTACTCAGAGGCGCTCTCTGCGCTGGCCTTAATGATGTTAAATGGCATTACTAACGAATAATTTCACAATAGTTAGTAAAATAGTGAGAGTGACTAAGCGAGCTATTTACCGCTCGCGCCCGCTTTTCTTGGGTGAGCGATCAAGGAGACCGATCGATCGATTGCCAGAAATAGGAAATTTTGTCTACAACGTCTTTAAAATGCACCCTCCACTGCACGCATACACACACGCACAGACAGACACATACATACAAACACCGACAAAAAAACCAAACCACACCCACAAGACATTGTCAACTGCATACTACGTGCCAGAAAGCACTACATCATTACAAACCGTGGAAGAAAATCCAAAGAGCCAAATACGAAGCATGCGAAAAAAGAAAAACTCAAAGAAGACTGCGAAAATCACCGCCTCCCACTCCCACCCCATCGAATGGAATTGGCGTTCTGTTCTCCTACGTTCGCGGTAAACACCCAGAGCCGCCGGGTCTGTCGAAATCCCCGTTCGGATTAGAACCTCACCCGGGACATGCCCCCATTTCCGCCATCTATATAGGCTCCCGGTCTTTCGCGGCGCGTATTCCCAGGACGCCGGCTTAACGAAATTATCGGTCCGAATCGAGTCACGTCGGCGGCCGCGGAGTCTCGCTCATGTTTAATTCGCAAGGGCGGTTGTTGTCCGGAAGGTTCGCCGAGTGTCTGGGCAAACAGGACGGGACGCCCATCGGGACACGACGAAGAACGGCATGGAAAGCAAAGCGACGAATTAAAGCGACCACTGGCGACGGCGACACACGCAAGCCGAAAACAAAGAACGGACCGGAAATCTTGACGGAGAAATCACTGAATTCAAAAAATGACCCATGATGACCGACCGATAGAAAATCCCGAATGAAAAATGACCAAAAATGACAAACAGATAATTGATCGCATTTTACAAGATGACCAAAAGTGACTTATAGGAATTCAGTGATTTAGACACGGAAAAATGACCGAAGGAAATCACCGAATTTTAAAAAATGACAAAAAATGACCGACAAAAGACAAATGTTCGTTAGCGTGCACTTGGCTTATACAAATGTGCTAACTTGAGAAGCAGCTTTATGTCTCGTACATTTTTTTGCCCGATAAAAGGTGAAATTTTCGAAAAGTACGAAACTACGAATAGCCGCACTTCATGCACTTATTAGATGCTGAAAAGAAATTCACCCTTTTCTCACCCTGTGATTAAACAATGTTTTAATACGTTTGGCAGTAAGTAAGCAAGAATATTTTTAGCTTGACATTTTAGCCTACTAAAATGACCAAGAAGTCAAAAGATGGCGTTGAGCAATTGTTAGTGAAAGACTTGCTCGTCTAAACACGGTAACCTTCTCAGAGGATGACGAGGTTCGAACCCATACTCTCTGCGGTACAATGACTCAATGAGGCCGCTCTAACCAATCAGCCACCTTGGGTCACAACAGTGTTCGTTGTTGGTTTGACCCTGCAATACGCTAATTAGCTAAATCTTCAACAGGCGTTGTTTTTCCCACGCATTGCGTCAGCCCAGATATCTCGAAGTTTTTCATTTTTCGCAGAAACTGATTTGACGATAAAAGTCGGCGGTCTCTTTTAATAATGCCAGTTTCCCTATAGCCTTCCGCCTGCCAAATAAATACACGAACCAACATCAAAAGTACTTTATCGATAATTAACGTTTGCCGACGTTTTATAAATAAATAATCACGTTGAAAGCGTTTTCGCTGACGACCAACGATGTTCTATCAATCATTTCATTAGCGTTATCTCTCGAACTAGCGAGAAGTTAACCAGAACACGAGTAAGACACGCAGACTTAGTCATTTTATTTATGTATTTATTCGAGAGCAGCAGCGGATTTGAGATCGGAAACATTAAGAAAAACGAAAAATAACGTCGTTGTCGTCTGAAAGTACATCGCTAATGGGTGTGGGTGGGCAAAGAAAGACAAATAAATAAGAACAGATGTCCCAGTGGGCGAAAAAACAACGTCGCCGTATGTACGTTGGGATAGGTCCTTCATTAATTCAACCAGGGGCCGCAGAAAGAATTCCGGTAGTTTTTACTTCTCAATATAAACACCGAAAAGTAGGCTGTATACATACCTACATATAGATCACTCTAGCGTAATGTGGAATTCCGTGAGGTTAAGTGGCCAAGGCGTATTCACAACGTCTATCTATTAAAACCGTCTTGTGCGTATAACAGGCTCATATATATCAGTCTCTCAAAAGCCCCTAAGTCCTTTACAAGGCAAAGAATTTATGTACAAATATAGTGGTAGACGCCATAATGCTATAGTCTGCCTCCTCGCCTCCTGTCCTGTTCCGATTAATAACGAGCCACGAATAAGCCCCCGCGTTCGATATTGCGTCAGACTTGAACAGAGGCAGGGTTCATTAGAGAGGTTAGGCAGTTTCATATCTCCGGGGTCCGGAGGTCCAGGGCGGAACCGGGGACCTGGTCACGTGGGGCCTATCAGGATGCGACGTTAAATGGATTCTGTTAAGAGCTTCCTACTGTTCTCGATTTTACACTGAACTTCTTCTTCAATTCTTGTTTCACTTTGAACTTTTGACGCCCTCTGCAGCGTGCTGCCCATCTAGGTCAAGTGACCGCGTTTGCTTCTGTAGCAAGTGCACAATGACAAGTGATTATGTAGCGCAGTATAAACACCAAGCGCATACTGTATAGCGTCTTACACGTAACCCTACCCCCATCCCACCACTCAACAAAGACCAATGGGAAACCCGTGGTGCTCCGGTTTGACCTTTTCTGGTTGAATATGACTAAACGGGCGCTACATGAATGATGGTCATCAGCAACATAATCATCACCCACAGCAGGAATGCAGAAGGAGTCTGTATAGTGATTGAAAGTATAAAAGATAACCTACGATGACCTCCTCTGCACGTGCCGACAGACGATAGAGAAGGTAGCTAGTCATCCATGAGAAGTATCATCAGATCAAAGAAGATCTGTGTTTATAAATAAACGATTAACTAGATTTAGAAGTAATGGACAGTAGTGTGTGTGTGTGTGTGCGTGTTGGTGTGTGTGCGTGTGTGTAACTAGACGTGGTAACCCCGTGGATTTATCCCTGGGTCGTTCTAGAGGGTCACCTCGGTAAAGAGCGCGCGACTCCATGCATCTATATGAATCTAGAAGACTGAACATCAGGTGATGTATTCGAGTAACGAGGGCAAGGCAGTAGACAAGCCGTAACAATGGCTATATTTACCACACTATCAATTCTCGATAACATACTGTACATCCCATTTAATCTTATTATACATATATATATATATATAATATATATATATATATATATATCATGCATATATATCATAGCTCACCTTTTGTACCCTAATCACACCTCGCTGTTATACTGAAACTAATACAATTGAAGTAGAAAGCGACAATAACTTCAAAATTCGCCACCGTTCGCACTCTAACAGTGCCAGTCCAAAGACTGGATATAGGAGGAGTGCGAAGCCTCTGATCTGTGTAATCACACAGCGTCGTTAAACCGCAACTACTACTTCCGGTGATTCCGTGAACCGCAATTCGACTGTCCCTCCCCGACGCGGCGTGTCGAATACGTCAGAGAAACCTTGTAAAATAATTACTAAGGAATAAAACTAATCAGGAAGCAATTACGGGTGACTCTGGATTCCTCCCCCACGCATTATGCGGCCTTCGAACCTCGTGCCTATCTGGCGTAACAATTTGTATGAGACAACCCTTTCGGGAGCAGTAGGACTTCTTGCGGAGGGGGTAACAGTCTTTGAAGTAAATCGCCTCTGGCCAGGCCAGTAGGCCACCCCTCTGGATCGGCATCTGTGTGCTGTGGCCGACGGGGGCTTTTAAACTCTCTCAGGGCCTCAGGTTCGTGACCTTACTTTAAGTCAAATGAACCTGTTCCGGGTTTGCAAAATCAATTA
Source organism: Bimastos eiseni (assembly GCA_959347315.1). Lineage (NCBI taxonomy): Eukaryota > Metazoa > Annelida > Clitellata > Crassiclitellata > Lumbricidae > Bimastos > Bimastos eiseni. The sequence goes on from OY365820.1 coordinate 2,800,160, forward strand.
GCGACGGTGGCAAATGGAACGGGGGTGGGGTTCCGCATCAGGGCCTTAGTATCTCTTGGCTACTGCAGCTGCAGCAACAGCATCCAGAGGGAGGAAGACGGACAAGTGAAAGCCGAAAGGGGGAGGGAAACGGAGCCGAGGGTTCAGAGGTCATGGTGAGTGCATAGTAAATGCCTGATGAGGAATAAAGTGCCACCGCTTTCCGCTCGCGAAGCGCGGCACTCATAAGGACCTCAGAAGGGAGTCAAACCACTTGACCGCTCTTAGAGGGATTGTCTAGCTTTAGCAACGCCAGACCCTACATATAGACAGCTAGACACTTCTATACCGCTTTCAACCCTCCCGCTCGCTGGCTCCCCCTCCCCGTATGTCATGATTCGACCATTCTAGAGACATGTTACCCTGAACCCTAGAGTTCCGAGAGAGCAGGCCCTCCGGAGAGGGCGTCTGAGGTCAATGCCCGGGAGCTTATAGCGATTTTTTAGAGACACTAGCCGAGCCCGTATACTCAACTCTCTGCATCATCAGCTCCTGCCGCCAGCCATTTTGTGGCTATGGGTACGAAGAGATGACCTCCATTGTCGTCGGTTATTTGTCAAGTCTATTACTGCCTAAGTGGAGCAGAAATCTCGACATAACTTTCTGCCCATGGGCCCGGAATTTCTGTGACTGCTCCGTCTATAGATGGGTTCTGCGACCCTGTCGATGAGCCAAAAGTGTTGTAGAGAATTTCGATGAAAGCGCTGTCTCAATAGTTGTCTTGTTACATTATAAATAAAACATTATAAATAAAACTCCTATAAAGGTGACTACCAAAACTTCGGTGGAAAAATTTTATCTGACTAATTTCTGATCTGTTATTGGGCAATGGATTAAAAACTGTGCATACACTGTCCACAGTATACATGTTCCCATGGTACTGCTTACATAAATTAATTATATATATGTTTACAATATATATATAATAATAATTATATATATATATATATTCTGGCGCATCCCAGAGTATCTCTTGTTTCACAAACAGTTAAGTATAATTCTATTGATGTCAAGTAGGGGAGGGGCGCCTCAGGTCAGTTTTCATGTACAGTTGCTACATAAATTCATTAACAATATAATATATGCATACAGTGCATTCACACAGATATATATAATATATATAGAGTATATATATATCGCAGAAGCTTCTGTATCGTAACTCTATGCTACTTATGTTGGTCTGGGTTGAAGTAGAGTTCATTTAGAATATTGTTTAGTTGACAGAAACCAGATTTTAATGAATTTAATGAAGGCTGAAACATGACCAACACAACACGAACTTAATGGCCAGAAAGCCAATTAACTCACACACACACACACATACGCACATATATATACATACATATATATATATATGTAATTATATATGAATGAAGTTTAGTTGTGCTAGCATCTAATAGCTTGCATAGATATGCATACCAAAATTATAGCTATGCCACCCACCCAAGGACAATTTTAACGGCGCGAATGGCTAAACCAGATTCATGCAAAGCCATCAATGTCACATCAATTCAGACGAACCTCTCATATAGAGCTGTTCCGTTCATCAGCATCATCAGCTCCTGCCGCCAGCCACTTTGTGGCTATGGGTACGAAGAGATGACCTCCATTGTCGTCGGTTATTTGTCAAGTCTATTACTGCCTAAGTGGAGCAGAAATCTCGACATAACTTTCTGACCTGTTGGGGATTCGAACCATTGATCTACCGCTCAACAGTTCAACACGCTCACCACTACACCACGGCGCATGCAATCCTCGTCCATCATTTCAAAGCATATAATTGTTTGAAGACGGTAACATGAGCGGATGGCACGAAAAGCAATTATTCTTGGAACAACAGCCATTGTTTCCAAATTTACCTGGTGGTGGTAATTACTGTTCAACCTATGATTTCGCTGGATAAAGTTCCTGTGGGCGCGGGCCACAAGTGTATCTTGCGGGTGGCATTAATTTTCCAGGATTTGTGATGGATTGACTATTCCAGAGGATAATTACGTGGCTTGGTCCAGAAACGGAAATCCATCTGATGAGTCGGAGACCGCGAATGGGGAACATTCCAGAGATTTTGGAACCGTTGGCTGGTGTCATGTCGAAATAGTTCCATGCGAAAAGAGTTCCAGGAGACATCGTGATTGGTTCACAAGACCAGGACCCTGAAATGTCTTGGTAAACAGAAACTGGGGTGGGGCGCATAAAGTAATGAAGAACTCACTGAAACGCAGCGCTGATGACCTGAGCTCGATATCCGCATCTCCGTAAGGTTCACTATCTTATATCGCTAGGCACAGGCGTAGGTAACATTCTATTTATAACGCAAGTGGCGCCGGTATGTGGTGCCTTGCATGGCTGCCGACAGTTAAATTCGTCTCCTGTATTTAAGTTACTTGTCATCGCTCTTACTGTATTTGTAATCACACTGCGGTTTGTCATCTTAATTATTACCGTGCTACTATTTATGGACGAAAGAATTTACATGTATAGCATCAGGAAGACATTATTAAGAGGTGTCTAAGCAGAGTGTGCCAATCTTTTTTATAAGTCCATTGAAGTAAACGAGATTTTGTACGATTATGGTCATTGTTGCCTTTCCAATAGTTGTATGGCGTGGTTGCTGACAATTTCAACTAACGTAATAGCCTGTCATCATTCTTTCATACGGTATCATGCTATTTCTTTAATCTTACAGCGGTTTGTCAGTTTGAAATTAAATGAAAATTATCATTGTTGTCGTTGTCGTTCCGTTTGACGAACGATGTTAGTTTGTCAAAATTAGTTTTTGGTTTCAGCAGACTTCCACTGGATATAAATACTTGCATCTTGCATCTCTAATTCATTTAATTAGCGTTCGTAGCAACGCTAATTGTTGCATCAATGATGACGATGAGGAGGGAGTTGAAGTGGGAAACGTTTTAGTAGTCCCGTCGGCCTAGCACCACACCCTGCACACGCCGAATGGTCCAAATCTAAACAACATTAAAAAACCGAGAAACTGACAAGGTGTGATCCATCAATCCGTTACGGGATAATTGATACAGGAAGGGTTTTTAGTGGGTGGCTTGGACAAAGAAAGAAACACTGTTGGTATATCCACCAGCAGCGGGATAAAAGGCATTCCTAAATTAGGGCCATAACCTGGTAGGGTCGCGGCAGAACCACCCAGAGAAGCAAGCCAGGAAATGAATTGGGTTGGGTGTCAGGAAGAGTCGTACATATCTCGAAAAATAGAACAAAGACATCAGAGAAAGATGCGCCAATTAAAAGGAAAGACATTTGGTATGAGATTGTCTAGAAAACGCAGACACTTGTGCGTATCTATAGAAAGCAAACAGACAAAAGATGACGAGCACTACATTAGGATTGACTGGCTGCAACTAATACATACTGTCTCTGGCGATGTAGACATTATCGAATGTATTGCTGCGCGGGTTCGAGGTCCACAGCAGTGTCTAAGCGAAGCAGACATAACGCCTAAAATATACAAGAGCGATGTCTACCAAGGTCTGATTAAACCATCAGCGATGGGTTCCTTGATCAATTCTCTAGACTATCATTAATATCTCGTGCAGGTCCCACCTTTGTGTAACAGGATCTGATCTGAGCTGTCTTCCTTGAAAAAAGTTCCAAATGAAATTCGATTAGAACATACCGTGCCAGTAATTGAAAAATATCTTTGACGTCGTAAATATTATGCTATATAATAAAGAAGATGTTCCATAAATAACATATTTGCATGTGTATATGGTTAGTTTTTTTATTGAGAATAGCAGCAGACGTGACTGAAAGCTTTTTGAATTGGAACAGGAAGAGCAATTCTTTCAGATAGTACCACTAGACAGCCTTTGGTGTAATGTGCTACTACACCATGTAGGCCTAGCTTCATCGTAGGCCTACTTAGCTTCAGCTTATGTGACTGCGAGTGGATGATAATTTCTATGATCTGTAGGGACGACGATTTTATACAGGGAAAAACATCCCCGTGAACAATTTACGAATCCTGCGGCATTAAAACACGACGCTAACGTTATTCCGCAGGTTGTAGCAAATCGTGGTCCCTACTAGCCTACTCTCTTTTCACATCAGTTGCCTGTGAATAAGCTGGTTCCCGTTACTTCGCTTTTGTGGGCCCTGTAGAAATGTTGAGATTATAATTACGATTACTAATTGGGTTCGACCGTGCGAGTAAAGACTATAGAGTCAAAACAAGAGCAAATTAAATTTCCTGCTTGTCGGATATTGATTAAAATCCCCAACCTGTCAGTTTATAGTCCAGTACCAAAACGGCAAAACATCTAGACTATTATCGCTCATTTTCACAATTATCGCGGTGAAAATGCGCTAAGTAGGGCCCACTACGTTTCCAATCTCGTCTTTTACAATTACGCCAAAATACACTCTAGAGTTGTATTCCGGTGGAAATAATTTGGCTACTTGGGTTTTCCCAGCAGGCTAGAGGCGGTTGATTGCAAGACAAAGAATGCTACATCTTTTGAAATCCTTCCTGGATGCGATTTTCTTCAATTTCATCTAAAATATGAAACTTGGTTGTTAAGTTCGTATTTTTCTTCAAGGTAGCGGAATGCATGCATTCATTTGCGTCAACATTTTCAAGGCATTTAGCCTGCATTTAGCAGCTTAATTTAGCAGCGAGAGATCCTAGAATAATAGACAATCGCACACTATATGAAGCTTGTTTTTTATATAAAGAAAGTTTCGTTACTTTTGCAATGTTATTAAGAGAAACGTGAGCTCGTATATTTTAACAACTGCTAATGCCATAGATACCTACTGATCTATGTTCTTATTCTATCCGGTTCAATATACCTTTTGGGAATGTTGGACAGTGAAAAGTGAAACTGTACAGGATGTTTTCGTACGGTAGTTTATTTGATTTTATCCAGGTGTCGAGTGTTTTAAAGAACTAAACTGGTTTTATATATATACAGTGAATGTTCGACATGCTAGGATTAGGTAATTAGACTCTTACCTTCTCAAGCAGCGTTGTTAGCATGTGAAATGCAATTTTAAAATTTACACATCGAGATCGCGAGGTAAATATTTACAACTCGAGGTCGAAGTTAAGAAGTAAGTGAAGATTTGCACTAAAAGCCTAGTCCGCCGGTTGCATGAACATCATATAATGTTCAGTCGAGGATGAAATAGCTGAAAATTTGTGTGATTTGGCGTTTTTTCTCGCTGGGTTATGGTGATATGTCTTACAAATTGGGTGCTTCTAACTCAGGGCTCGATGAAAGTGACGGTAATATTATTTCGTCTTGCTATTTACATCTTTTCACATGGACAACATGTAGGATCAGTTTTTGCAATGGCAAATTATGAATGTTGGTCTAATAGATGATAGATTGATTTAACACTCGTTGGCAATATGTAATTCAGATCATAGTATAACAAGATGAAGCAGAATTTAAAATAATTCTGTGTTCTTCAATTTTTCACACAGATAAACTTGACTGGAGTACAATTGAGAAAACGAACTAAATTGACCAATTCTAATTTTAATCGATACACAAATATCAGAATCCAATTATAATCATTTAGCAAGTTTAGTTGCCGTGCCCTTCTCTCACTACACAGAAACCTGGCACGTGCTTGCGGACCACAGGTGGTTCTTGCCAAATTCCTGGACCACAGCTTGAGCACGGCTGCTCGAAACCATCAAGATCTACGTATTTATGGCATGCAATGTTCCTCTGTTGCACGGCATCTGATTGGTTAGAGAGTTTGGTTTGTAACTGTAGGGTACAGGGTCAAGCCTCACTGTGTGTCTCTTACCTAGAACTAGTCCTTCACTCGTAATTGCTGAGCACCATCTAGGTTCTGTCGCACTGTTGCAAGAGACGAGAACGTGTCCAACTCCATCAGCAACAGATAATACCAAACCAAATGAGTAGGGTATTGTGTTACTGTTAGGTGAGGTAGTGCAGTTTATGTAACATGATGTAAATTTTAGAAAACTCCCCAACATCCACAAAAGCCACATCAGAGAGACCAGCTTATTCACTGGTGCTATGAGGTTTGGTAAAGTAAGGTGTAGGGAGTTGCGATGTAAAGTGGTTATAAAGTAAGATCGGCAGGTGATGGCAAGTAGGTTTTACATGAGGCACATAAATGAAGGTAGGTAAGTATTAACTATGACATGAGGTTGTGATGTACAGTTGTCTAAAGTAAGATAGGCAATTGAAGGCATGTTTGTACTTCACAAGTTTGGGACGGTGACAATTTCATATTCAATTGTAGTGTATTGTTTTATTGTATTGTAGTGTGCGCACCGGTTATAGTATTCTGTGAGGTAGCACTATCCATTCTTTGAAATTCTGTATGTAGAGCATTGTATAAAAACATATACTAACATAAATCATCTAAATAACTAATCTAGTTAACTAACTGATTTTCTGAATCGACATAGCCATAAACTGACTAACTGTACTTTTCATGACCATTGTAGCAAGCTGAATAAACAAACATTGATTGGTTGATTGACTGATTGATTGATTGACAGATTGATTGATTTGAAGGGGATGGTTTCTGGTTGGTGATTGTGTCGATGCTGTGGGGTTGTACGAATCCGCTTCTGAAACGCGGTGGTGAAGGAATTGAAAATGTGACAGAGGGTAACATCGCTAAACGAGTCCTATTTCAGATGAAATTCCTGCTTCTTAACTGGAGGGTAATTACAAATCATTGGTCTTCATTGTTTTGACATTGTTTAGCGTTAATGTGTTGCAATATAATTGAGCATTTTACATGATTTTACACCTCTGTTCACCCGATGAAATTACAGAAAACTGGCATCGCTCTTTTCTCTTCTCTTTGCCTCTGGTTTATCTTACTTTTCTATTTTCATCTATAGTCGAGGCGTGTGCACTTCTGAGCAAGAAATGTTGGAAGGAGGGCGATATCAAATTTCTGAATAAATTGATCTCATCCAGGTTTTGATTACTAATTTTACTCACAGTGGCAGTCGTGAGAGTTGTGTCCCATTTACCAAATGTTTAGTTAATTAAGGCAATAATTTCTTCTGTACAAAACCTTTCCAAGCAGTGTGAAAGTTCTGAGTATTTGATCGTGATGCCAACACAGTTTCCCTAGTATTGTGTCCAGAGGAGAGGTTCAAATCTGTGCCCTCCAAGCGCTCTGTCCACTCCGTCACTCTTTGCACTGTGACAATGCCAGTCCCAAGCGTGGATAAAGGAGGAGGGCGACGCTAATGGTCTATGTAATCACACTGTGTCGTTAAACTGCAACAAACCGACCATTCTGATACCGGAGTATGCTCAGAAATATCTTTGTAGCCGACACTGACTTTTTTCTACCCGAGTCTTGTTGTCTCAAAACTGGAAGAATTTTTTAACGAGCTCTCCCTTGTCACCTTCGCCATTCGAGATACCCTTGAAAGTCTTCAAGTCGTTGCCATAAGAACTGTTCTCCAAACATCAAACAGATGAGTTATTTGGCGTCTGTTTGTTTTTGTTATTTGTCAAGTACATGCTGCCGTTCTTGTTAAACC
>OY365820.1:2807923-2895468 GCA_959347315.1 Bimastos eiseni
ATACATGTGTAAACATAGACGCCTGTTTGCATCATGCATAAACACGCACATTGTCATACACACATAACTGGACATACATTCACACTGACATTGCTGAATACCAAACAGTAATCGTTTGACGGAAGTGGTGTGGGGGTCGACTACCCTGTTGATGAAAATTGTCTCTGATTGGGGAATATATAGGGTGTCAGAGAGGGTTGTGTAGTATCAAGTGTAGACAGTGGTTCTTTTGTTCCAGGGGTTGAGGAGTGTCTTGTCAAACCTTGTTAACACCGACTTGTTTATTGAACTCCTAATGTGTCTCCTTTGGAATCTCTTTAAATTCTGTGTCCCCCTCCTCTTTCCGAAATGCACACAACCTTGTTATGATGATGATGTTGTACTACTACTAATTATGATGACATCGATGATAATAATGGTAGTACTACTGGTAAGAATAATACTGATAATAATTGTCATTATAAAGATGGATGATAAAGAGGACAATAAAGGTTATTGTGATAGTAATTATAATTATCATAAAAAATGTTTGAATTTTGTTTCAGATGTGTCTCTGGCTATTCCTGTAACCAATTCTCTCGCTTTTCTCTTCACAAGTCTCTCAGCAAAGATGATGGGGGAGAGTATTGGCAACACAGGTGAGTCTCAGAGGTGGACACTAGTTGTTAAATTGATAATTGATTGTAATTGGCTGCTGAAATTTCCTAATTAATTTGAATTATAAGTAGTTAATCAATTGGAAGTTAGAAATCGGTGACTCAAACATAGCTATATTCCGTTAATGAATTTGTTAATTTTTTAAGGCTTGGTTAGTTACAGCAGCGAGTTGCTGTAGTTTTCTTTTACTCTCTTATCGGCATGGATCTGCAAGGATCATTAGATTTACGAAACCTTCATTTTCCACTTCAGAAATAATTATTGGTCGCATCGACTGAATCATGTATTTGAACACAGCAGTTGTGGACATGTTCTTAAATTTATCTAAAAAATTACTCAATTAGAATTAGCTAAAACTTGCTGACCAATTAGAATGAGAATCAGGTGACAGTGTATTTATTAGAATTAGAAATAAATGTTTATCTGATCGATTAGAATATAATCAATACCAAAAAGCCAATTGTCTAATTGTCTCTAGCAATTAGAATATAATTGAGTAGAATTTAATTGAGTAGAATATAATTGATAAGAAATAATCAATTAGAATATAATTGATTAGTTGCCCATCTATGTTCTGTGCTGTGCTCTACAAAAGAAGGTATGACCTAACTAGAGGACAGTAATTAACCTTTAAATTCAATTAAACCAGTTTTTTGTCTCTAGCAAGTTAACACCTCACTTCTCATGTAAGTGACATAATGTTCTTGGTTCTCGAACTAGAACAGCTATGTTTCGGTCTCAATACTTTGCTTCAATTGGTCCAGTCTCTCGCTCTGTGGAATGTGTTTTCCTTCTGTTTGCTCCAATTCCATCTTCTCTTTCGCTTTAAATGTCATAACCTGCTTCTTCTCGCTGGGCCTTGCGCAATGGCAGCGTTTCTGAATGGTTCGCCCTAATAGAGGTGCTCTACAAATACTTAAATACAATACAATGTGATTTGTTATGGAGGACTTCAATGCAGACACCACAGATGTATTTTTATCCGATATTAATTTAATTCTGTTGTAGGCACTTATGTTGGGATGGTGTTGGTGGCAATGGGAGTCTCAGTCTGCGTCTATTCCAAGAGCTGACAACTTTGATTTCAGTCGTCTAGATTCCATTGTTATGCATAGATGGGCTCTATTAGTTGAATTGCTAATTGAGTAGAATTGGAATCGGCTGCTTGAGTTTCATTGGTTGATAAAGCGACTGTTTCATTTCGTGTCAAAGATGTATTTTATTAAAATTTTAATATGAGCGCTTGAAATGCATTTTTACTTGTTTACTTCGATCTGTTGCTTTAGTAGAGGTATGCAGTAAGGCTAAGCTGCGATCTAGCGATTAAAATAGTGAACGTTAGGCGTAAGGATGAGATGACTTAAATCGCTAGGCAGCAGCTCAATTTCACCAGGAGTCGAGAGCCTTGTGTGTTCGCTTAATTAACGTATAGAAACAAGAAGGAATGAGATTTCTTAATTTTTCTGTATTATATACATAAGCGCGACATTGGAAGTTGTTTAAATAATGTATGAATTCATAGCTGCATTCTTCTGATCTCCTGTTTTGAAAGGTTATCAGTGCTGCCACCTGATGAATGTTAGATGAATTAAGCACCTATAAAGCTGGTTCAGGCTATAGGTCTTTCCAAGGTTACATGCGTCGAAATTGGTCAACTTCCCCGGAATCTGAGTTCCAGCCCCTCGGATTTGGATGCAGGCCAGGTCATCCGCGAATTAGGTTAGTCGTAGTAAGAAATAGTCCAGTTCATACCATGAATAAATGTATAGGGCTCAGATGCATGCGTAGAATAATAGGTCAACTTTGCTAAGATGTAGGAAAGTTCACACCAAAAAATAGGCCTAAATAACTGAGTCAGCAGATCAGCTCTTGCGAAAATATGTCAATTTATGCGGGGAATATAGGTCACTTTTTGGGCGCATCAATGAGGTATCCAGGCCACAGAACAGGAAAAACATACAGAAACGATCATTATCCCGTCGAGTGTTTGTATCTGAATAGACGTCCACAAGAGCTGCTCGAAGTAAGCTCCGATATATTTACAGATTACGCCCATGGTTGGAGCGAAAATGGCTAGAGCATGCAGTAGCACTTCGAGTAAGTGTCTTCCTTCGAGTCTCACTTGAAGCAGGCGCCATAACGAGAACCTGGTTTGCATTGAGAGTGGGCCTGTAAAACTGAGGATTTCTGCATGGGGTGCAGTGTCGTTTTGAATGCAATTGGCAGACGACAGTTTTTTTTTACTGTCTTTAGTTTATATCACAGCTTGAATCTGCTTCGGGAATGCAATTTATTCTTGTTGTACATGGATTGCTCGACAGATGGCGATGTTTTTGACTAAACTGTTTTACATCATTGCCCACCATTCGATGATCTATTTCCAACTTCCGTTGGAAATTATGAACTAATCGGTCAAATGTCACTGAAAATTATGAACTAATCATTTAAACATCGTTGAAAATAAATTATGAATTAATTATTCAAATAGGGTCAAGCACAGAAAATTGCAAACTAATCAGTCAACTCTCACTGGAAATTATGAATTAATCAATCAAACATAATTGAAAATTATGAACTAATCAGTCAACTCTCACTGGAAATTATGGACGCATCCCTCAGCAATAACTGATGTACTCGACATTTTAAAGGCAGAGACTCCATAAACTCGTCACAGATAAAAGAAATACCCATTTACGGGGCTTAACACCCGATATCGCATAAAATCAGACTTGCTGGTGCTTGGTGCACCTTTTCTAACCCTAATTTAGGCAGCACTGACCCGTAATGTCTTTTCCTCGAAATATTCCCTATAAAAGGCGAAAGTATACAGAAATGCGATTGCATCTGCGACCGCAGAATTAAATCAGAAGACAGAGAAAGCCCAATAGAGAAAGTCCAACGGTGAAACCAAGTACACGTACATACGTCAGCATTATCGCTCGTGTCTATTCATGCCTCGCCGATTCAGGCCAAGGGAAACGGTGGGCCGGTCCACAAGAAGGGGCTATTCATTCCTCGAATCGTGATCAATAACCACGGTCCGACCGTCCCAGCGTCTGTTGTAATAACGGGACTGAGTCGATACCGCTTGTCGTGGCGCCGCCTTCCGGATATGGCCGGCGCCACAACGCACGCGCAGACGGCGGCTGGTCGCTTGCGTTGGCTCAACATATATTATTATTATTACTGTGACGGTGATTATCCCTTGGAAAAGAATTATCATTCAAGATGGACGACCAGCGTTTCATCGTAAATGTCGGACGACGATTTCTAGCGTATCGGACTGTTTTCTCCTAGGCGAAGAAAGGCAACAACGAAATATGCGAGACAGGTAACGCGAAGGTAAGACACATGCCTAGGCTGTTTAACTAGAATACCCTGGATAGGGGAATCTCATGTACCCGTTGTTGTAGTCTGCACTACTCTACGGTTTCGTGTAATAATTAGGCGTATCGAATATCGATGTCCTTTCGCTGGATTAATTAGCCGACTTTTGAATTATTTGTATTTTATTCCAGTATGGGACCATTATAGTTGATTATACCCACATTTTACACCGTAATTTTTTCATTTTGATGAAAGTGAAGGTTGAACGAGCCTTCAGAAAATGCTTTAGATGGTCTTAGATAAGCAAGCATATTATCAAAACCACAGGTGGCTAAATATTGTGAAGAGCAAAAGTGTTGAGGTCGCCATTATGTGTTATTTGCATAATCGTAAAATCACTCAGCGATATCGATGCGTATTCGAAGTTGAATAGTTTAGGAAACGAGTGGAATTCCGATGGTTTGACTTATGCATACATATGTACAGAAATACCTGATTATATTATAGGTATTTCCGTACAAATATAAGGCCTATGCAAATTTTGTTAAACATGTGTAAGTATTTGCCTGCTTTGTATGTATGCGTATGATTATTGTATGTGATCTGTGTGCATATTATTGTATATGCATGTGTATGTGTGTGTATGTCTGCATATATGTACGTGTGTACTTGGTAGAGTGACTTTTAAGTAGCTGCAGTGCCTCTCAATTGCCCAACACTTTGGAAGTAATGTCTAAGCTTTTCAGACACTGCTGTATGTCCAGACAGAGCAAAATTGTATAGCTCTAGTGCATGATCGTAAACGTAATTTATACGCCTTGTATGGTGTCACATGCCAATAAAGGAGACAAACAATGAAGACCATCGGGTGATGAACTCATGGAGAGAAACAGAAGACGGACAAATGGATACACAGGTGGAGGGAGAGACAGACAGACATACAAAGAGGCAGAGTAGGACAGACAGAGAGAGGCAGACAGAGAGTCAAATATACAGACAGAGAGAGAGAGAGATAAAGCGGGAATGGGAACAGGTAGGGAGGTACACAGGAACAGACAGTCACACAGACAGACAGAGAGGGAAATAGAGACAAATAGGGATGGAGGAACAGAAAGACAGACAGAGAGGGAGGGATGGATAAAGGGACAAACAGACTTGTACAGACAGACAGAGACAAAAAGGGAAGGGAGACAGAAAGACAGAGAAAGAAACAAAGGGAGGAACAACTGAACGAAGGTACAAACAGACAGAGATATATGAGTGATAAAGAAACACACAGAGAGGCAGGGAAGGACAGAGAGAGAGAGATAGAGAGAGACAGACAGAGACGAAATAGAGGGACAAGCATGCATACAGAGATATAGGGAGGAACAAGCAGACAGACAGACAGACAGACAGACAGTATCAACTGACAGTGCACCAAAGCCTACCCAGGATTTTTTCCTAAGAGCTTTCCTACCTTTCCAGTACAGCGGGTGAGTGTGTGTGTGTGTGAGTGTGTGTTGGTTTATTTCTGTATAGGATGGATGTTGATGGGAAACATCTAGAGCAGGAGTCCGAACTCAACCTACTTGATTACAATGACAACAGCCGTCTCTCTACAAAGAACAACATAGAGGTAAGAAAAACAGTTTTTTTTTCTAATGATACAATACAATACCACTGTAACAACACAGGGTTTTAGTAGTTGTAGTTTAGTAGTTGTAGTTTAGTAATTGTAGTTTAATAGTTGTAGTTTAGTAGTTGTAGTTTAGAAGTTGTAGTTTAGAAGTTGTAGTTTTGTAGTTGTGTATACAAATGGGACGATGGGTAGGTACGATTTATACGAAAAAGACAGTGTTCAAACTCTGATGAAAGTAGGCAACTGCAGTAAAATGAGAAAATTAATTATTATTAATATCATAATCGTTATTATTATTACACATGATTATATTTTTAGTGCATATTTATCATTTATTGAGTGCTTGCATCTAATGACCATTGGCGAGGCATCAATCAGTTCACCTTTACCGTTCTTTACATTACCATTACCTTCTGGTTGGCATTTCAGTCAAGCCCCGACTCTGATTTATCCTGTTTACTGGAATTTTCTCATTTTCCTTCCTTCCCGCTAGGGGCGCTGTGACCGCAGGTGACCAAACGACCGTTCGGCATACATTGAATTTATGTCATTGGTTCAGACAACAGACCCATCACGAACATCGCTCATCTTTACGTCCGTGTGTCTGACTGTCCGTCCGTCCGTCCGTCGATTTAGCTATCCCATTCAACCACGTATCCAACCATCTGTATTAACCATTCATCCAACCATCCATCCATTCTATTTCTTTCATTCACTCATCCGTCCATCCATTCACCCATTCATTCAGCAACCCATTCACTAATCCATCCACCAATTCATCCATTCACCCATGCATGCATCCACAGATCTATCATCTCATCCACCCACCTATTAATCGACCCATTCATCAATTTTCATATCCATCTGCAGATTCATTCATCCATCCATCCATTCATTCATCCATTTTCATTTCACCCACTCATCCATCCATTCTTACGCTATTCCATCAATTCACCCATCCATTCATCCATCCACTAATTCACCTATTCACGCATCCGTCCATCCAATCACCCATTTAGTCATTTACTCATCCATCCACCATTGACCCATGCATTCATGCATCCATCCATCAAATCACCCATCCATCCACCCACTCATCCACCCATTTATCCATCCATTCATCCACCGATCGATCCATTCATTCATCCGTCTATCCATCGAGACTTCTAACACTGCGCATTTGTGTGGGAATACCAGTCTCTGCCGCGTAGGCCCCATCAGGCTAAACTCCGGTCTACCAAAGCAGATGGGAACCAACTGGGGAGAGGCCTTTCTGCGCAGTCCCTCTAGATGGTTGGATGGATGGATTGATGGTTGGATGGGTCGATGGGTGGGTGGCTGGAGGAGGCCAGAGCAAGACTACGAAGGCAGCCGTATCCATATGATCCCCAACTCTGCAGAATTTCTAGATTGTGGATGCACGGACTGCTGACGTTTCAGTAGCATTTGAACACGAAACTGGCGCAAGGACAAGGGGTTGAAGTAAGTAAGTGGGCAAGTAAGAAAGAACGTAAGTCAAGTCTGTGTGTATGCAAGCAGAAATTTAAGTATGCTTGTAGGAAAGTATTCAAGTATGACACTGAGTATTGAAGTAGAAAAGTGAATATGCAAGTTGCAAATTAAGAACGCAAGTTGGAACTTAAGTGTGTCATTAGTAAAGTAAGTATGCAAGTTGAAATGGAAGTATAGAAGTAAGTTCAGTCAGGTCAAGTGACTGTTCCAGAGTTAGGGGTCAATCGACAGGGTGATGTTGAGCTTTGTAACCCATACGGGGGAAAAGGTCCTTATCTCTTACATGCTTTACTCATTTACTTTTTTATTTGCTTACTATCTCACCCAAGAACATTCATTAAAACATTTATATATCGCCCTTAAAGGTTCCACTACGGAGCGCTCCCAACCTCAGCACGGCTGAAAATTAGTTTTAAGGCGAGTATAAAACGAGTCAGAGTGGACCGTGGGCGACAACCCAAACGCCATCGAGAGCCTGGGGTCAACCACTGAGAAGGCACGATTTCGTTAAGTCGCTGTGTGGGCAAAGGGGACGACGAGTGTCTGTCACGTTCTTGGTGTATAGACCTACGTGTCTTTTTGGATGTCTGTCTGTCTATGTTTTTGTCTGTCTGCCTCTCTCTCTCTCTCTCTCTCTCTCTCTCTCTCTATATATATATATATATATATATTATATATATATATATAAAGTCTACCGTGAACCTTCACGTCCATAGTTTATTTACGGAAGTCCACGCGCAGCTGTATGCGCCGCGTGAATATGCTCCGCCACCATGCAGCAGAAACGAGGAGCAATGGGCCTCGACCAACCAGCCTAGCAATAACAACCGTTGGAATTTATGAGGCGCGTTATTATGACTGCGAACGCCGCATCCGCAATCATTGTTCGGTGTAGAGACCCGGAGAGTGGAGCAGGGTATTGCGCCTGCAATATTCTCACACGACTCTCGGCATTAGTCGATTCGTGAACGAGCCGTGACGTTAATTAGCTCTTCAATCGCGCCGCGGCAGACGTCGGCTCTTGAAACCGATTTTGACCCTGTCTGGCTATGATTTTTTTACTGAGCGCCTGTGAATAAGCTGGTGTCCACAACTTCGATTGTTTGAGAGCTGTGTAGAATTCTCGAGATTATGAATGCGGTGGAGAGTACGGTTCGTGCTCGGTGACATGGTTAAAGCAGAAACTTCGATTAGTTCGTGAATAAGCTGGTGCCCTGCGCTTGGCTATCGGTTGGCGCTTTGGAAGCTTACGATTGCGAAGACCTAGCAACACCGCTTTTGGGGATTTATTTCTGGAGATATCCACAGAGATAATCCCGTCAAAATGGTGAAACTGAATCTGCTGGAGAGGTTTCTGAACAGGGTGAGTAAGATTCGCGTAAGATTACTTTTAGACGGCGCACAATAACAATGGGATAAAACGAATCGGCTAATTAATCTACTGATCGTCGACTGATTGAATTAAAATAATAGTGTAGCCTTGGCTCATGTGCAGAATCGATCATTGCGCTCTTGCAGATTGCTCAAACTTACCTACACAAGATGTATTTGCATCAAGGAAACTAGATGTATACCTTCCAATTTGCAACTTTGGATAACTTGTATCGCGAAATTATCACTTGAATTTGCTATCTTACTTCTCCACCTGCTAGATACATTATATATATATATATATATATATATATATATATTAGCATGAGAATTAATTTTATAAAGAAAATTAATTATAGCAGGAGAATTTGAGCATGCAAAATGAATAGTAGCCAGATGACAAATAGTAGCAGTAGAGAATAAAAGGATGAGCAGGAGAATAGATATTGGACTGAAAAAGATTAGTAAAAACTGATGTAAGTTCAGGAAGAAATATTGCCATCCAGGGAATATTGTTACTGCTTCTCTTTAAACTCCTTAGAGGGCCTAGACAAGGTCAAGGCGGGCGTTTGACTGGCTGAACAGCCAATTTGTTCACCCCATTAGCCCTAGACTGGGAGGGGCTGGATTGGAAAGGGTGGACAGTAAGTCTATCCACCCACACACCCGGTGATAGATTTGGGTTTATTTTCTGAGGTGGAATTCGCTCGATCATCGAAATATGATTCACGCGACTCCTCTCTTGGACTGTGAGCGATTTCCACTTGCGTAGGTTGGGTAGTGGTTTGGTGGTAGAAGGACATTGCAGCGACCTCTCGTGTGTTATTTGCTGTCTGACAACTACGATGAATTATAATTATCGTCGCCCTCCTCCTTTATCCAGGCTTCGGACTGACACATTCACATAAATAATACTTTTAGTAGTACCGGTAGTTGTTTCAGTTTTGAGCAGAGATCATTTGAACGACGCATCCATAACGAGGATGATATGCGTAGCGAGCACATGTCTCTATGCGCGGCCATTTGTATGTTTTGAGGGTTTGATTTGGACTGGCATAGTAGGGACAGTCAGTGAATGAACGCCTGTCATTGATAATCAGATGTTCTGTTCTGCTATTGTTTTCGCGTGTTTACACTGAAGTGGACGATCCCTGAATTGCGAAACTTAAGAGCCACCATTCGTACTGTTCAGCGCTCGTGAATAAGCTGGTGCCCTGCGCCTGGCATTCGAGTGGCGCTGTCGAAGTCTGGAGATTGCGATTACTTGTGTATAATAATACCTTATTCTTCTAATCGCACTTTTCATCTGATCCTGTTGATTTATTTAACGACATCGTTCCATATCGATGATGATTTGGTGTCGCCCTCCTTTCTCCGGGCTTGGGACTGGTACTACTTCACCTTTCCCTATTTATCTAGATCCCAACCTCGTCAGAAACTTTGACTCCTCCTCCTTGCCAGCTCAGTTATAATGAGTGGGAAGGCTGGGCAGTTAAGGAGTGGACTGACCAGTGGGACCCGCCTTCATATGCCGAGGCTAAGAAATGAGGTCGCGAATACTTCGTACCCATGGCGGTGGCGCAGGCGACTGTCCATACTGGCGCCACAGAAGCTGTTCCGTTAGTTTCAATCATTCTCTTGAATCACATGCGAACGAGCATATATTATATAATATGTATGTCTACTTTTTGAATTAAGTTTGCAGTTTGAATGTTCTGTTAATAGGCGTTGTTAATTTGTTATTCGGATTGTGACTGGTTTGGGTGTATTTGATAAGATCGCCAGACAATCTTGTTCGATTTCCACACACAGACAGACATCACATAGCGGCGAATACATATCTCTATGACAGACAGACAAGCAGACTTTCAAACAGACAGACAGACAGACAGTAGCTAGGATCTGTTTGATAGGCGTTGAAGTGGTACACACTTTCCTTTGTCTGAGTCTCTACCGCCATTTTAATGACACTGTTGACCGGTGATAGACAGTGTCTGTCTGTTTGCCTGCCTTCCTGCCTGCTCACCTGCCTGCCTCTTTGTCTGTGTGTGTGTCTGTCTTGGAACCCTAGATCGCTTAGAAGATTTTGATTCTGGCAGACACAGAGAAGGTTGCCATTGAATTGACATGGGATTCTGCTGCCAGTCGTGATTCTGTCTGTCTGTCTGTCTGTGTTCCTCTGTCTGTGCTTTTTATCTGCCTGCATATCTGTGTAAGTCTGTGTTTCTGCGTGCCTCTGCATCTGCACATAATCTCTGTTTATGTCATATATATATATATATATATAATACGTTTACTCCTTAAAGCTCATTAACTAGTAAACAGGATATTAAAGTGACGTATGGCAGTTGAAAGGGTTCAGAGAAGGTCGCTATATAAATATCTGTATACGCACATGGATACGTATACACAATTACACATACTGTGTTCCTCGCCGACTTTAATCTGAGCATAATCCCACTGCCTTGAATGCACCGCATCCCGAATGTTCCTTAGTTATTCTGAATCTACTCTGTATGTATTCGGGCCCGATACATGAGGCGCCCAAACACCGGTTTTATAAGAGCTCGGTGCTAGCTAATGCCACTGAATTATGCAAACGCCATCTATTGTCGACACTCAGAAGTGTACCGTCGTTTAGCCGGGTGCTGGTTGTCTGAGGGCGGGAGGAATCATGCGCCGGATTTCCAGTGCTTGTGGCAAAATGGCGGCTACGTGCAGGAAGCTGTCTGCTAGGATGGACTTATATAAGCCTAAGATCTGATTGTTTTGATCTTGCTTTGGTCGATAGATACAAAGTGGAGTTTTAACTTATGTCAGATCAAAACGAAGCCACAATCAGATTTATAAGTTGCTAAGTACTACTGCTGATGCTGGTGCTACTACTGGTGCTTGCTATTACTGGTGCTCCTCTGGTGCTATTACTGGTGCTTGTTATTACTGGTGCTTGCTACTGGTGGTGGTGCTGCTGCTACTGCTACTACTGCTAATTCCACTACTACTACTACTACTACTACTACTACTACTACTACTACTACTACTACTACTCCACCACCTACTACTACTACTACTACTACTACTACTACTACTACTACTACTACTACTACTACTACTGTTTTGATTGTTGTTTAGATTTGACCACGGAGTTCTTTACCACTAGACAAAAGAGTTCTTTGACTAAGTAGTGTCTCATAATCACAGACATGGTTTCAAAGAGTGTTCGTGGAAGCCAATACTCGTGCATCGACTGTTGTTTTCGAGGAATAAATTATCGGATATTCGCAGCATCAAACTGACTCAGACTCTCAGAGCGCGCCTGCATCCAGCCTCCTGCTGCTGCTGCCACTGGTGGTGATGCCGTTGTTTCAGCTTCCTCCTCTTCCTCCTCCTCTTCCTCCTCCTCTTCTTCTCGTCTTAGTAATCATCTGCCTATTTCAATTCATACTTATCCTATCTTCGTCCCCTTCTCCTGGATCTCTTCCTCCTTCTCCTCGTCCTCCCTTTTGTTCTCCTTTCGTCTTCCTTCTTATCTTCCCTCTCCTCGTCCTTCTCGTCGTCCTCGTCCTCCTTTCCCATTCTTGTCCTCCTTCTTGTCCTCCTTCTCGTCTTTCTTTTCTTTTTTGTCCTATTCCGTCCTCCTCGCCCTCTTTCTCTTCCCCCTTCTGTTCCTCCTCTCCTCGTCCATCTTTTGTCCTCTTTTCGTCCTTCTCTTCGTCCTCCATTTCCTCCTGCTCATGCTCCTCGTCCAATGGTTTCATTGGCCGTGCAGCAGAGGCGAAGTTAGAATACATTATCATGGAATAGGGTGAAGTTGAACCGACCGACGAGACATATAGTTAGATAGATAGATAGATAGATAGATAGATAGATAGATAGATAGATAGATGCCTAATATGAACTCTCTGCAGTGTGTGCACAACAACTACCTTTGCAGCGCAAATAGGAAACGTTTAGTGCCACCAGCCAAATGGGAAGAGTGAGGGAGAGTAGAAGGTCCGGAAAGAGAGCGGGAGGGAGAGTGAAAGTGGGAATGGAGAGACACAGAGCGAGGGATAGAGAGAGGGATCAAAAGAGAGAGGGAGGGAAATAGAGGGGGAGGTAGGTAGGAAGTCGGGAGAGAGGGGAAAACGAGATACATGGATGGATGGAAAAAAGTCTGGAAGGAGGGATGGAAAGAGAGGGGGAGAGAGGGAGTGAGAGAGAGGAATGGTAGAAAGTCACAAGAGAGAGAGAGAGAGAGAGAGAGAGAGAGAGAGAGAGAAAGACAGACAGACAGACAGACAGACAGACAGAGAACGGGTGTGAAAGTGGGTGGGAGAGAAGAAGAGAGGAAGGGATGGGAAGAGAGAGATGGAGTGTGGGAAGTCAGAGGAGGTGTATGGTATAGACTATAGGTAAAGATGGAAGAAGATTAGGAAGTCAGGAGGTGAGGAGAAGAGAGGGAGAGGGTGGAAGGGTATATGATGTCTGGAGGGCGATGTGTTTAACGAGGCCCCGTAACCGATGCTGATGAGGTCGCTCCCACCCAGAGGTTAATGTCTCTCAGCTGTTCGTCTGGATTCGTTATGTTCAGGAGTTCGACACCTGGTCTAGTCAGTTACATCTGTTAGATAGATGTGTCATCGCAGCTTCTGTCTTGTTGTGTCAAATTGGAATATGGCCGGTGCCTTAAATTGCAAATCGCCTGATTGGAGAAGAGCGTATAAACGTTAAAAGTGTTATTCATTCGTCTAGTTAACTTCTAGGACACACGGTGTCACACGCAACCTCTTATAAGTTAATCTTCTCAATTTCGAAAACGGAAAAGTTGAGTAGGTAAGGAAATAAGTGAGTAGGAATCTAAGTACGTAAGTAACGGTGTAATTGTTATTGGACATCGTCTGTATAGCTTTGCCCAGAGAGCGCAGCTAACCAGAGTACTCTCTCGACGCCTGGCGATTATGTTTTGACTAGCACGTATGAAGAGGCTGGTTACCGCGATCTCGCTTTATTGGACACTAGATATTTTGAGATTTCAAAGAATGGTTTTCTACTTTATTTTTATGGTAAGATTTGAGGCCAATTAAGATTGTTAATTGTTTTGTCTAGATACATGGTAAGACGGAAGATCTGTCTGTCATTTCTGTGCTTGCCATGGACCTACCGCCGATGCCCCTAGCGGGGGGTCAGAGCTCCAACCCTTCCGACAAACAGACCCACCACCAGCCTGACCAACTTCCGCCTCTCATCTCTGGCCTCGACGACACCCTGAATAATGACTTCTTCTATGACGACGAGTTCACCGTTCCCTTCGACGCCAACCTCACCGAAGATTGCCACAGGTCGCTGCCCCCAGGGGTGGACTCGCTGCTACGGCGACTTTTGCCAGGCAACGACGACGATGCCACAGAAGACAACAACGAGGAGTGGCGACGCTCTAAGATGGCGCTATCGAAGTCGGACTCGTGCCTCTACCAGGCGGACCAGGAGCTGTCCGACAGCGAGCGAGAGATGTCGATGAGCGAGCACGAGTATTCGGGCTCTTCCAACGACTCCCCGCTGCAGAATCAGTCGCTGTTCTCGTCGTGTGGAGAACCCCCAGCCGCCGAGACGTCTGTTTGTAACGGCGTCACCGAGAGCGTTACGTCCGGTGGGAGTCTGTCGCGGGACTCCGCGAGGTATAATAACTACGACTGGACACTTAACAAGCAGCAGTACGTCCTGACCTTCGACCGAAGTCCCACGAAGACCTGCTCAAGCGAGGAAGACTCCTGTCACCAGGCGGCCGAAACCAGGGCGCGCATCACGAGCTGGTCCCGGGCGAAGTCGGGAAGACAGAAGCGGAGGGTCGAGGAGCAGAACTCGAGCGGAAGTCCGACGAGAGGGAAGACGGAGAGGGAGAAGAAACCGACGGCTTGCCTTACCACGTGGGGACAGCTGAAGAGCCAGCAACACCAGAGCATCCCGTGCTCCTCCGTTGGAGGGGGTCTGACCACCTGGCAACAGGTGAAGCAGACGGTTGAGAGGAACGAAGATCAACAGATGGATCCGGTGTACGAGGGCCTGTCGACTCTCCCGGAGAGGACTGTCGCCCTCGCGGTGGCCAAGGGATATTCCGGTGGGGTGAAGCTGTCGCCCGTCGATGAAACAGGAACGCTGGTGAACATCTACTGCAAGATGAAGACGCAGTCGGAAGAGATGAGCGAATTCGAGAACAATGAGGCGATGGCGTCTCCGCTGTCCCTGGAAAAACTGCTGGAGACATGGACAGAATCCCTTGAACTCGCAGGAGGTCCGGATAGAACTGTGGACGTCGTGTACAACAGTAGCCGTACGGATCTCATTCCCGTCGTGACCCGTGCCTCGAAAGGTCCCGGAATCGGGCACCACGTCCCCAGCGATTATGCAAGCAAGCTAGGACTTGACGATTCGGTTGTTTTGGGATCGTGTCCGAGGAGAGGAGACAGTACCAACATCGCTCCCTACAATGCAAATCCGACACATTCGACTACCACCGCCCAGCAGGCGGGATCTCCAGTCCTGACCTCCTCCCTGCTGCGAGGTCACGACACGGTGGACTGCTCCATCCAGTTTCCGCCTGCGTCTATGGACCGTGCAGTCCAGACGTCGTTTACTTTCTCCGAGAGCCAGTTATCGCTGACAGAAAGCAAAGCACAGCAGACGTCAGTGATTGCCGTTGCTGTTCCAAACCCAAGGACCCTCCTGGACAATGCCGCCACCGGATACTCCTCCTCCACAATGGACAACAGGATGGTACTCAGCTCCCACCCTCTGAACCGGCCACTCCCCGACCTCAGCTTCCTCAAGAAGCCTGCAAATCCCTGCACGAGAAAATGCGACGATGGGGAGCCCAATCCCAAAAGTGATTCATATACCGCTCGCCTGGACACCCGCCATTCTTCCGGTAAACATTCTACCGACCAGGAAGTGACGCACGCATACGGAAAGCCGTTGTTCCATTGTCGAGGCTCTGCCGACGTCAAGGCGTCGAGTTCGAGCGACTCTCGCGACTCCTCTCCGCGTCCGGTCGTCTACCGCAACCGGTCGAGGAGCTCCGACTCTACTTCGACCTTCAGCGTCTGTAGTACGAGTTCGTCCGGAATCGATCCCGGATTCTACGATTCGTCGGGAAGCGGCACGAGGACCCCTCGAATGTCTCGGATCTTTGACGATGGAGGCAAAACTTCCGTTCCCTCAACGGAGGTCCAGAAGACCCCTCCGAAACCTCCAAGGCTGTACACGGCCTCAAGCGAGAGTCACCTACCGACGCGGTTTGTTGGGAACAGCAATGCTCTTGCAGGCAGAGGATCACTGCGATCGGGAAGTTGGAGTGAAGCGGTCGGCTTGTGTACGACTTGCAGCTCTCGTATCTCCCCCGGAAACGGGAGCGAAGGCTTGAAAGCCCTGGCGTCGTCTCACCCGATCTACTTCCGCGAGGGACCCAGCGAACCAGACAACTTAAAACCGATCGAGTACCTTCAGGTTTCCCCGACCCACGCCCAGGCACGACGTCCACCCGAGAACCCAATACCTGTCACGAGAAAAGTCCAAGACTCGCACCACCAGCCAGGCCTTCGACACGGTCAATCTCGCCTCCAACGCTCCAAGGAGCACGTGACGCTTCGAGGCAGCCAACAGCAGATTCAAAAACCTGCCAAGTCGATCCTGGTTCGGCGTCGACAACGCAACCAGGCGAAGCATCGATCCTGGTCGAACCCGGCCTGCGAGATGGACGACATCGGCCCGCGGCACGGATACCTCCCGAGTTACCTACTCGGCGCCGACCGACGCCCCTTGTCGCTGCCCGACGAGAACCTCCTGCACCAGACCCAGTCGGGCATCGCGGAGGAACCACACTGCGGCCCCTCTCGGCCGACTCCCCCTCAGCGCTGGAAGAGCCTGGGATGTGTCAGCCGCGACCCTGTAGAGGGAACGGTGACGGAGGATGACCTCCCCGCGGGTATCCCCGAAGAAATTGAGGCACCACGGGAGAACGAGAAGGACTGCGATGAAGAGGAGGAGGAGGAGGAGGAGGAGGAGGATGGGGATGACCATGAACGGTTCAGGGCGAAGAAGAGCGTCAGCTTCTCTGAGAAGATCTTCTATCATTCGACATCGGCCACGACCAGTCCGCTCGATTCGCCGAGGTGCCCACAGGTGGCGCTGTTGGAGACGTCTACGCCAGCGATTAAGAAATCGGTCGAGTGTAAGACTCTAAGTAAGTGGACTTTCTGAGCTTGTAAACTTAAGAATAATTATTAGTCTGTGATGATGTCGTGATCAAAATTATATTCCTTTATTGTGATTCAAATGCTAGGACAAATGAAACGCTATACACAAACTGCTAACTAAGGGAGTTGGCCGACTAGAATCAAATAAGAAAATGTAGAAATAAGAGTTACCTTATGGCGTTACTGGGAATTTGCTTATAGAGGATCCTGTTTAGTAAAATCTTCACATAGCCAACCTGTAATCATAATCAATCAATCAATTAAAATTGATATTGCACTTTACAAGCGGACTGGTCGTGGCTGATGTCGAATGAAATCTCTGAAATCCAATCAGAAGCTCTCTTAGTCCAACCACTGATAAAGAGGACAGATTAAAATGTTAAGAGGGTAGTAGAAACACGATGAGGAGTTGATAAATGTGGAAGCCAGAGGTTCAGTGGAAGCCCATATCCTACCACAGGGCCCACAACAGAGAAGGCACGATGCTGCATTCTCAGCAGTGCTTGAGAATGGGACGGCAAGAAGGCCCTGCGCAACAGAGCGTCCTTTGAGTGCTGGCAGCAGTTGGGCAATAATGATAGATTTATATAGCGGCATCGCAGCTAATCAGATCTGACGTGTGTGTTTGTATGCATGTTTTGTATATGGGTGCGATGTATGTGTGTTTGGATTTGTCAGTTGATGAGAGTAAATTCAAAGTAGATCCGGATGTGGACACAGAAATGCCTCCCTCGGATTTCATCGTCTCACCAAACCTCTCGCCATCGTCGTCGCTTTCAGGCAGTGATGTCACACTGTCAACAGACATCTTGCACAAAAGAGGTCAGAATCATTAGAATAACTTATGACCTTTGAACCTTAGGATGACAGATGCGCACAGTCTAGATTTAAGGCTTCAGTCAGTACCATATTTATTCATATCATTCATTATTCATTTTATTCCTATTATTGTTATTATTATTACTATTATTATTGTTATTATTATTATTATTGTTATTATTATTATTATTATTATTATTTTAGCTATTATTATAATGATGATTATAATTGTGTTTCATATCAGGTGGATATAATCCATCAAAAACTAAAGGCTCTCAACTCAACATGCTGTTTAAAAGATATTTTTTAGTTTGTTATTGCTGTTGTTGTTGTTACTGTTACAACTGTATTACTATTATTGTTATATTATTATTATTGGTATTTTATTATTATTTTATTATTATTTTATTATTACTTTTAATTTTTTTAATTGTTACTTAGCAACTTCAGTCATATGTGCTAGCGTCTGATGCAGAATTAGATACATAAATAAATGAAACCACGTCATTTGCTTTGCTGGCTTGCTATTTAATAGCGATCGAGGTTTAGACTTGTCTTTGAAATCTCTCATATTCCGAACATCTGCCATTCATTTATTCTGAGGTAACTCCTCGCAGACATTTCCTTTTCCCGATATCCACTTGTAGCGATTACCGGTAAGAGCATGTAGCGTTCAAGGCAATGCTGCATTTTCTTGCTATGTCCCTGCTATCTAAAATGGTTTACGACAAACGGCTCAACGTATACCGACTGTACAACATCTTTTGAACGACCTGTCAAAACCTATTTCGTCTTATCTTTTTCGATTTGCCTCTGGGGTGCTGTATAGGTGACTCGTGATCCCGTCTTCCCCCACCCACAGCGAACAGTCGTCTCTGGCTGTAGTTGAGATTTACTGGTTCTGCGTGTGTTCTAGAAGTGCTTTACGTAAATAAAGGCAGACAGGCACATTCGCAGAATCATTCGATCACAGATTGCGAATACTACCACCTTCATCATTATATTCTTGAGTTCTGTCAATGATGGACTGCTGCGGTAGTAGCAAACTCAGCCATTGCCGTGATCGGATGGTGCCAGTCATGAGTCTGGATTAAGGAGGAGGGCGACACCAATCATCTGTCTTATACATAAACTTCTTAACTTATACTTAAACATAAACTACTGCTGTGAAATTATGGGATAATATGGAATGGATATGAAGCCGACGAAAACTGGGTCATTGACCTAGATTATGTGTGACTACATCCGGGAATTTCGCAGGATAAATCGGCAGTCGCGTTTGTTTTTGTTGACGAAATAAAATGACTAGATAAATGGAACTTATAATAATTATAAATAAACTGCGTTCAAAGGAAGATTTTTTGACCGGAGTACCATAAATTTAGATGAACTTTTCGGTGATTATCCTGTTAAGTACCCGGATGTCACTCTATTCATTACATAACCGACCACAGAGATCGCCGCAATGTATCAGAAGAGACGATCACTGATTGGCTGCCACATTGCGGCCTCACAACCCTTCCATGTTAGTCCCAGGTGACAGGTTAGACATAAACTACTGATGGAGCAGCCACATGAGCAGCAGTTGTTATGCTTTCTATTAGGCCCTATTTAGTCATATTTTGCTGAATCGGGTGCCTGAGGTTGCCGGATCGCATACCGATGGTGTCTTATTTCAGAGAGTCTTTTGCTGGCTAGCACATATAATTTGGCTTTGATTTTTTAAATGTTGATTTGATTTTCTTGTAGAACTAGTCTTTGATGTGATGCGAGCGGTTGAAGTCCTCGTCAAGTACTTCAGTCAGACTCGAGATCCCGCAAAGAAGGTGAAATTTTAACTTACCTCATCCAGGGTGGACCCAGAGGGTCCAATTCCGCTCTGCCCCTCCTCATATGATATTTACGCGATATTATATAACCCACCCACACCCCACCAAGAGGTAGACAACGGTTGCTGGCGCCCATTTGGCTCTCTCATAAACCTTCTAGACGTCACCCATTCAGCTGGAGGGAAGCTCAGGGAACGCTGGACAAATGTAGAGACATTACATATGGTTGACGTAAAAAGATCCCTGATAGCAAAGTAATGTTATAGCACCCCTTCAAGATAGCTACTCAGAGGCACTCCATACCTTACTCAATACATTACCCGCCTAACGATGATTTACATGTCCCATTGTAACTTTGTTTGCTTCGCTGGCTTACATTATCACGTCTTGGTCTGAATGTACCTCATCCTACCTACTTTATCCTTATCTTGCCATCAGTGCCGTATTTAGTATTTTGTGACCTTACGCAAAATTATTTATTACAGTATCTGTGCAGGCCATACTATTGTCATATGACAGCGGCGAGGCTGTTTTGGGGGTCCTAAGTTTGCTGGGCTCTACACAAACGCATGCACTACATGCCTAGAAACAGATCTTACTCGAGAATTAATAGGCTAATTGTCGTGGTGTAAAGCGAGAAATTATTATCTGCAACCTGTATTTTAGGACCCTATACAAAATCCGTGATATATAGTCTATGTCTCGCCTGTTGTTGGACAGGTCCAGCTTGGTAGTACGATGGAGAATGGTGAGATCGGCCATCTGGTGTTGGAGCATCTGTGTCCAGCCATCCATGCGGTCGTCCTGGATGGACTTAAGCCTCATGTCAACAGTCTCTTTGGCAAGGTCAAGAACTCCGCCTGCAAGGTCATGGAGGATTCAGCCGAACTCGGTAAATCAGCAAATTATAATAATTTAATGATGATGATGATGATGATGATGATGACAACTATTATGATACTAATAATCAATTTCTTTTAATTTGAAACTGATCAAATCGATCTCAGCAATCAGTTAGCTACTAATTATTTATCTTTATCTAATCTTCATCTATTCTTTATCTAATCTATCTTTTATCTTATCTAGGAGTGATTGATTCTACCTGTGATTTCATCTATCAATTATATACTCAGTGATCTAAGTTATCAGCGATGCAATCTACCAGTTATCAAATCTATAAGTTATCTAATTTCTAAGTTATCTAATCTATAAGTTATCTAATTTCTAAGTTATCTAATCTATAAGTTATCTAATCTATAAGTTATCTAATCTATAAGTTATATAATTTATCAGTTATCCTATCTATCAGTGATGCAATCAATCAATTATCTAATTAATCCGTTTTCCAATCAATCAGTGATTGAAT
This sequence comes from Bimastos eiseni, assembly GCA_959347315.1. Lineage (NCBI taxonomy): Eukaryota > Metazoa > Annelida > Clitellata > Crassiclitellata > Lumbricidae > Bimastos > Bimastos eiseni. Next base: position 2,828,657 of record OY365820.1, read on the forward strand.
CATAATTTCATGTAAATGTTATTGCAATCGTAGGCATAATAATTATTCCATTGTGATCGCGGTAACTGGTCGCCACCTATCGTAGAATGTATTGCATTACATTACAGTGAATTGCATTAGTTATGTTGACTGGTGTTTACGTTCAGGTCAACCGATTGAATTGATTCAGGGTCTGGTTAAGTCCCTGAAGAGTCTAAAATTCCTCAACACTCCTTGGCTGCTCTTCAACGCTTTCATATTTGGACTTCTCAAGTGAGTTCTATTGACCACTTATTCTGCAAGAGGCGCTATATAAATCTAAAGATACAATACAAATCATGCGATACTTACAATTCTTACATGGAGCAGCATTCCAGTGTAATTGCTTTGTCGTTATTGATGTTTTCTTGATGTAGAATACAGTTAAATACGATGCAATGCAATAGTTGTGTATACCAAACATCTAAAGGAGGACTCGAAATAAAGTAACAAGTATGTAGGCAATACCTAGGTATGTATGTATGTATGTATGTATGTGTGGATGGATGTATGTGTGTAATGTATGTATGTATGTATGTATGTGTGTAATGTATGTATGTATGTATATATGTGTGTAATGTATGTATGTATATATGAATTTATGTATGTATGTGTGTATGGGGCCGTCAATAAATGACGTCACGCAACTTAGGACAAATGTTGATACCCTCACCTCTCCCTTGTCGCGCGTCGTAACTAAAGTCATACCTCCAAATATGACGTCACAAAGGTCTGTTCCAACTATACGTATATAATCTGTGGGCATCGTCTTGGCGGTATTCTGAATTGCGTCTGGGCTCTAACGCCGCCACACATTGTCTTTCAGTTACAAGGCACTCGACTTCTGGCTGACCTACGTTCACAATCACAAATCCCTTCTGGCGCGACACTACACCTCATCCAGTTTCATCCATCTGTCCAACTCTGCCGCGCACCGCCTCTTCCTCGACATGATCACCTCGCTCCAGCCGCTAGCCCAAATGCCCTTCCGGCTCGAATACGTCTTCGAGACGCGCATGCTCGAGAGACGACAGCAGGACCGGCTGGCCGAGTACCTACTCGACCGCCACGTCTCGCGGTCCGTCGAGACCTACATCGAGGGCCAGCAGTTCCTTACCCAGCTGGAGAACCTCTCGTCCAGTCAGCTCGCCCTTCGACAGGACGAGATGCTCGTGGCAGCCGCCTCTGAGTCGAAGCTGAAGCGGCGCACGAAGGAGCTTTGGCAGAAGACGCAGCGCCACCTGGTCGAGAAGCTCAGCGCGAGCAGGGAACGACTCGCGAGTGAGAGCACGACGCTCATCCGGAGCGTCACGCGAGTAGCCGCGAACGAAGGTTCAACGCTCGTGAGGAGCGTCACGCGGGCGGCCGTAGGGAGGAAGCCACGGCCGATGTCGCTTCCTGGAACCTTCCAGGACGATCATATGAAGTACGTTAATCCGCCGGCGTGCGTCAGTTCCGTACGGAGTCTGGCGCCGCTGGAGAGCATGGAGCTGTTGAGCGGCAGCGACGCAAGCTGCCTAGTCGAGTCGTCGTCCGGATCGGAGAGTGATGGAGGGTTCTTCCTGCGCATCACGAAACAGATAAGGGACATGCACCTGGGAGACCGGGTCTACAGGCACGGCGCCACCGACTACAGCTTCGAGGATCTGAGCCAGAAACCAGCGGTGGCAAAGAGCGACGTGAGCGAGAGCGGGACATTTGCGGGAAAGGAAGGCCTGACGAGAGGATCGGACGTGCCTGTGTGTCAGCTAGTCGACGTCGTGAAATCGGACAACTCGCGGACGACCGCAAATAACGACTCTTCTTCTGAGGTGCGACCGGATTCCTTAGACATGGAGAAGGTGCAGCTACGAAATCCCAGACCCCCTCAGGCGAATCTTGCATCAGCTTCTACCGTTCGACCTGTTTCTTCAACCGCCGCAAGCGCGTTGGGAGCGCGGGCTGTCGACCTCGCAAGTGGCGCTCAGTCTTCTCGCAACCGTCTGCCTTCGTCGTTGACCGCCCAGACGCACTCATCCTCCTCGGTGCTCGTTGAGAGCGTCACGAAGAAGCGTTGGAGCGACTTTGGATCGCGACTCGTCAACATCTTCGATCGGCTGTTGCTTAGCGACACCATGACGACGACGACCGGAAGTGCGTCATCGCCGTCCGTCGTGAAGTGCCAGTCAATGGGGCAGATAAATGGCGGCGCGATCGACGAGAGGAGCGGAGGAAGCAGCAGGAGGCGACCTCTGTCGACTAGCACGCAGTTTCTGAAGGCGCACAGCTTGGATTTGCCAGCGGGGAACCAGAAGAAGTTGGCGAATGTGGAACCAGCGTATAGAAGTCCGAGGTATGCTCTTCTACTGTCCCTCTCTTTTAATTTGGATTAATTTATTATAATTATTGCATTCATTATGAACTACTTTTAAATAGGCCAGTGCAGAGAGCGCATCTGACTAGTTATTCTGTGAGAGGCGCTATAACAGTCTATGAATAGAACACAATTACAAGCCGTTGACAAGGCATAAGCTCATGGATTTTGTTCCTACATTTTCAAACTTTATTGCCAACATGCATTAATGATGCTGTAGGTGGAGGAATCTGAGGTGTGGGAGAAGTAATTACTGAAGACCCTGCACAGTGAGCAGTCTTGGGACACTTGTACCCTTGCCCTTGCCTTGGGGACACTTGGACTTATGTTTGAGGGACACTTGGACCTATGTCTTAGGGACACTTGGTCGCTTTTACAGCCTTATGAATATCCACTGGACAACAAATAATTATCCTAAATTGAAAATATGAAAGAATATGCCAATCGGTCACACTTTAGAAACTGGCTACTAAGGCGGGTTTTGTCGAAGACAGAAAACCTCGGAGGGCAGAGTGTGGACCAGATTAAGAATTACTCTCAGATTGTGAGGTTGATAAGTTCTTGAAATAAATAAGAAACAAATAAAATACGCTTTGGCATTCGGAGATTCTCGTTCAACTGTTAATCGATATGGATGACGGATAGATATTCAAAATACATTACTTTTACACTTTATAAGACCCGGGATATGAAGTAACAGGGCACATAACAAAATCATAATAATAAAATCAATAATAATAATAATAAAAATAATAATAATAATAGAAATGACTGCATGAAAATCTCCTTCCTTTCAGGTCTGCCCGTGCACTGTGTCACTACATAGCTGCCGACAGCCAACAGTTAAGTTTTGAGAAGGGCAGTTCTTTGGTCATACTTCAGGAGCGCGACGCTGACTGGAAACTGTGTCGCCTCGGAGAGAGCGAGGGTCTTGTCCACAGCGCTTGTCTTAAGATGGACGACATTCCGCAGAAAATCACGTCACAGTAGCCACGCCTCCTCCTCCCGCAGAAATTGGTCACGTGGTTGAATGACGCACAAGGATTTGCCGATACGGTTTTATGTGTCGGTACTCTTTGCCTTCACGTTTGTGGTTTTGACCTCACGTGACAGAGGTAGGGAACAATAGAGATCTGTATATGTGGTTGGTCATGTTTTCTGATTTGAGTTCAGCTATTACAGAAAGGCCACCAACCATTGTGTTGGATTTTTGGACAATCCGTGGAGAACATTTGGCCATTTTGTTGTAATTCTGTAAAATCTGTAATGAAGTCGCCATTTTGTTGGAACTAGGTGCAGTTCAGAGTGAAATGTCGGCCATTTTGTTGGATTTCTGTGCAGTTCAGAGTGTAATGTCGGCCATTTTGTTAGATTTCTGTGCAGTTCAGAGTGTAATGTCGGCCAATTTGTAGCACATCTGTTATCCTGTGCATGGTGCTTCGACCTAGAAAATTAATGATCGCAAGAATTTAGCTTTGAGGCCAAGGCCAAAGAATTGGAAGGTGCTGACAAGGACAACTATGGTAAAGGCCAAATTGGAGGATTGAAAAAGAGTAACGGCTTAGTACGTGTTTAAGAGTTCCGCTTTATCTTCTTTTTAATGTGATCTGAATGTGAAATTTCCTACAGAAGGCTGTTTCAGTATCTCTGGTTCTCTTTGTTGTTCCTGTGCTTCTAGTTTCCGAGAATTTAGAACGAGTTAACTGTAATTAATTAAAAACATTAACAATGCAGCAAATCGAATAACTAAAGTATTTGTTGCAAACTATATATAAAAATTTTTTAAATGAATGGCAACATATAATTATAAATTAATAATATGTGTTTACCTCCTAAGGGATTATACCTGCCTCTGGTAAAATAATAATTATAATAATAATAATAATAATAATAATGGTAATATATAATAAAAATAACAACATTATTATCTCTGGACATTATTTGAGAATCTGAGAGCTCTTAGCTGCCTGAAATTAAACGACGACAATGACATCAACAATAATAATAATGAAAGTAATTATAGTTTTAACAGTATTAACAGTGATCACAGCTTTAATTAATTAACTTAAATTAATTTAATTACAAGTAAATTTAATTTAATTACAAGTAAATTTAATTTAATTACAAGTAAATTTAATTTAATTACAAGTAAATTTAATTTAATTACCTTTTTGTATTTAATTAAGTCTCGATTGATCGTTCTGTGTTGAGTATAAAGAACAGATAATGCACATAATTGTAAATAATTGTGAAAAAAATAGATGTCATACGATTAAACGATACAGACAATTAGCGGACGTGATGCTTAAGAGTAAGCGAATCTAAGCATACGATAATTTCACAAAACGCTCCTCTTCATAGACGCGAAAAACATTCGCGTCAAATCATGTCAGTCCATTTGCGGCGTAATTCAATGGAATCGTAATTCTGTACAGGGTATGTACAGAGGTGTACATAGCAATTTAGCTGACGCTGTTCGATGTACGCGCGGAAACGCTGTAGACATATTGTCGCTATGACTAGTTGCCTACATACTTATTATACGTGTCTTTCTGCAACGTTTAGTGTTCAGCTTTCGTTCTGTTTTACATATTTGATGTTCTAATTAAGCCAGACAAACGCACAGTCGACCGGCACGTTTGCGGCTTTGTTAAATCTTCCTGCTTTGTCAGATTATCGCTGTCTTGAATATAATAATAATTATTATTATGTATTAGTTTAGTACAAAATCTATTTATTATTGAGACTTTAACTTTTTGACCGGCCGCTGAAAGGTTGAAGATGACGTATAGTGTGGTTTGGATGGTATTGGATTTGTGTGGCCATGTAGATGTTGACTGTGCTAAAGGTTTCTTCTTAGGGGATTCTGTGTAGAGAAATTTGTTGGCTATCATGTGGTAGTCAGATACTAATACACCTTGCTTGCTCATCAGTGAGTAAATTTTTAATTCATACAAGGATTAGACTAATTCCAATCATTGATTGTCATAAATTGATTATGAATTTTTGATCATTGATGCTGATAATTTATTCTGATTTTTGATTGCGATAACTGCTTAAAATAGTTTATTATGATAACCGATCTTGATAATCAATTCTGCTAATTTAGTATGATCAATTGATCATTGATTCTGATTAACTTTATCCCCTCGTCAGTCTGCCCACAAGCACTTAATAGGATGAGACCCACATGGGTCCGCTTATGGAAAGACAGGTCCCACGTGTTCCATATTTTGGGCCCATGTTGGCCCTCTTGAACCACATGACAGTTATAAAGTACAAAAGTATATACATATATATATATATATATATATATGCACACATATATATTTTTTTACACCATTGCACTGCATAGACCAGATCTCAGATCGCTTTATGTGAGAATCCATGTTGTAAATACGAGTAGCCTTGTTACAAGGAGCTTTGTCTTTACTCACCAGAGGTCGACTCTTGTTTGTCTCTGTCGTCGGTTGACTGTGTTGGTTGTGTGGGGACGTGTTTCGCGTACCACTTTGCGCATCGGATGCTGCAGTGCTCGTAAATAAGCTGGTGCCCGGTGCTTGGTTTTCGAGTGGCGCTTCAGTAGTTTGGAGAATATACGATTGTTTGATGCCTATTATTATTATTATTTTTATTATTATTAGTGTTTTGCTTGAGGTATTTCATAATCCTCAATGTGGTGAGGAGGGAGACAGAGGAGTAGGGGGCTCTAACGGAAGTGCATGCTGAGGCTATGCCATCAGTGATGAAGGCTTTGGCCGAAGTACCACCGAGGGCCCTACGCGAGTTGGAAAGTCTCAACAGTCAGCAGGAACCCTGAAAAGGCTGGCTAACGTGGGAGGCAATGCCGCCTTGGATACTGGACAGTATACCAGAGCCAGTCGCAAGCCTGTAGCTCCCCATGGAAGAAGTGCTAGGTTCAAACGGATGGATGCAGATACTCCTTTCAAAAAGAAATAGATGACAGATTTAGTTCGAAGCAGCACAAGCCAGACAGAAAACTCTAGAAACGGATACCAAGGTTGCGTTGAACCTACAGGTCTTCGACCCATGAACCATGATGACGATAACATAAGATATTTATGTTCCCTCAGCTGGTCAAAACTATGTCCCGAGATGAAACGGTTGTTGTTAATCTGTTATTTATTATTATTAGTAATTTCTTAAATTGTTATTATTATTCGGGTCCCGTGATTGTGCTTCTGTGTTGTTATTTCAATCCCCATGAGTGATGGAGGCAAACCCCAGTTTCCAAGTGTTAGGAAGGCAAGAAATTCTCCTCCCGAAGACTCAAATACTATTCCCCCTACCTGAAATTTGAGGCATTTGACTCCGGACCACCTATCTGGACGCCTCTGCTATTTCTTACTTTATAGTTTATGGTTTCCCATTATTGTGTGGACTCGTTCGTTACCGTGAAGTCGTCAAAGGCCGAGCCTTACGACAGAGCGTGTAGACGAGATGGCACGACGAATGGGATGATCTTGAAACGAGGATCACAACTAGGCATAGAACATTTTCATGAGGGTGCTTATAAATATTGCAATCTCCGAAAGCGTGAAGCACGCTCTGAAAGCACCCATACCCTAGCCCTCTTCAAAAAAGAAAAACTCATCTGATTTGGATCAATTGTGTGTGTCAGCATTTTTATCCAGAGGGTGATAAAACACCTCCTAGGTGCTCACCTGCCCGAAACAGTCAATATTTACACAACACAGCAGGTCTTTCACGCGTGTTAGCACCATCATCTGGCCCTCTGGTATCTGTCTCCTGTGCCTCGTATCTCTTGTTGTTTATCTGACAATAGGATCTTCCTGTGACATCTCTAGGCAGTGCCAGAGGGAATTACGCAGCACTCGTGAATAAGCTGGTGCCCTGCGCCTATCTTTCGAGTTTCGATTAGGCCAACAATTTGTGTTTAAAATGTGCATAAACGGGCGGTGCATGAATAAACTAGTCGACAACATAATTACGGGCTATTTAGGTATTTATTATTCTTATCGTAATTACTTGCATAATTACATGTTATTCAATATCTATTCTTATCATAATTAATTACATGTTATTTAATCATTTATTATTCTTATCGTAGTTATATGCCTACTTTTGTTCAGAATGAATTAACTGTCGGTAGCCTTTGTGATAGAAGATACACTAGTCATCGCTTCTAAAGTCAGTCAGTACGTTTAGAAAACCAATTTCCAGCACAAATTCAGATTCTCGAGCGTGTGCAACGGATGACTTAAACGGGACTGGTGGATATATCTGTTACAAGAGCGTTAGAGATCGTAGAAGATGTTTTAGAAAGTACAAGGTCTATTTATAATTTCTGACTTGTTTTGTCTGAAAAGAATAGTGTGATTAGTATACATCGTTCTGTATACGTGAATGAATAATTGCGATGTCTCAGTTTCTGCACGATATAAAGTTGAGCTGTTGAATTTCAGTCGGCATTTGGTTGTGTTTCTTTGGCTTGAAATATTGCTTTTACTGTCATAAGCTTGTATTAATCATTTAATAATAGTATTCCTGGGGGAAAATGGGGCACGCAGCCAGAGTTATGACGTTGCAGTTTATGACGATACCAGTTATGACGTTGCTGTTTATGACGCCATGAATGTGACGTGGACGTTTAATGACGCTATGTCGATCACAACAATTGCGATTCGTGACGTTGTCTTTGTTTATCAAGGCCAGTACAGACTCACATTACCAGAGTATCTAGGGCAGTGGTGCGGTCATGGCCGCATGCCAATTGATTGGTTACCGTTTAAATACGCCTTTTCACAAGAAAGACGACTACCGTTGCCCTCCTATAGTTTAAGCAGACTTCGCCGGAATGTGGGACTGGTACTACCAAATTACGGGCTGTGGTCTTCAGGGCGTAGGAGCGCTGAATTAAGCTCTACTAGACGCACGGAGACTATTCATCTTACAACTTCGAAGCTATGCATTCCAAGTTGCCACATATGATGTCAGAGGCCAATGGACAAGTCACCCTGTAAAAGGAGACACGTTATACGTTTGTCCTCCCTAATTTCTTAACCCTCTTCTTGAGTGTCCCCCCAACCTCTCAAACTAGATCGCCGCCTCTGTATGCTGTACTTTGATAGGAACAAACATAAACGCATATACACACATACGAACATAAATCACGAATAAAAATAACATTCACAAGCAAAATATAATAAAAATATTAATACCTTTACAAAACAGCGCTCGTTAAAATAGGCTGGTGCCCAGTGCATGGAAACAGTTGCGCTTCAAAAATTTGAGTTCACAATTGTGAATATTAATATAAAATGGATTTTAATTTCATAGTTTGCTCCAGGTTTGTTCCACGGAACAAGCCTTTGAATATTAGGCTAAACCCCAGAAGGCAAAGCCCATAGATTTTTTGTAACTTTTCAAATTTTATTACCAACAAACATTAACAGATGCTGTAAGCGGATGAACCGAATATAAAAATCACAACACATTGAACTAACACATTGCAAACTAAACTAACGCACAATGAAAAGAAAATATTCCTCCTACACATGAAGGACCTAGCACAATCTAGACTTGCTCTAGGCCAGAGGCTAACAACACAAACGAAACTCAACTTCTGTAAAGGAATGTATCCGGGCAATACCGCCGATAAATAGTTAACCACGTGATAAACACAAAGAAAACATCGCAGCCACATCGTATACACAAAGAAATTCTTACAGACCGGTTGACTTGGCAAATTCTTCGCTTCAATTTGCCGGCAAACAAAGAGAATTGAAAATTACCTAAAACAATTAAAGACTAATGGATATATTGTTTGTACATGAAACAAAACCTCCTTTGCTGAATGTTCTTACAAAGCAGAGCTTGAAAATAAGAAGAAAGCTACCAACAAATTCTCAGTCCAAACATTAAATACGTAGCATTTGTCTTCAATACCATGCTATTGCCTAGCACAAGGTACAACTAACCAACAGTTATTTTACACTTGGATGAATTGAATTTTGCGCAGCTACAGAGGCGGCGATCTCGTTTGACAGGTGAGGGGGACACCCACTGAGAGGGGTAAGAAATGTGGGGGACACACGTATAACTTGCTCCCTCTCTATAAAAGGTGAGGGGACTTGTACCTATCAACTCTTCCCCCCCGGAATCGCCGCCCCTGTGCTGCTAGACCACGATCTCCACAAAGATAAACTTAGATAAGAGGATGTCGACAGAATAAACTTACCAAAGCTTCTTAAATTATAAAGTGATACCCAAAAACCAAGTACTTTCACTTGGAAAAGAATCAAATTTATCACTGCACAAACCGATATATTGAAACCATTGCATTTTCCACTTCCCACAAATAAAGTTTCAACGCAGCAATGAAATTTAAGCGGATCAACAGTTTAAGAAATTGACCCAGCCAAAACTATTTGGAATATAATGGCCTCCTCGTATCATGGTTATACATCGACAGATATCCTTGAAACAAAGTCATATCCGACAGTTGGCTAAACAAGCCAAAGAAAACCTTAAAAATCATTGTGAGAATTCCAGGTTTTCCCTTCACAAAAGGATTGGTGAAATCTTTGAGAAAAAATAAAACAAGCAACACTTAGCCATAAAGAAAAAGGTTTTAATGCTGTAGAGATTAGTATAGATGTAGACGCAAAAGCATCAGGTAGTGCACAGCAAAAAGTAGCAATGTGACATCTTTACCGCACGAACTCCGTTCTAGCTAAATCAGATCTGCCACAAAGACAAAAGCCTTTCACAAGGTGGAAGATAAAAAAATATACAAAAACACCAAAGATGTTCAATAAAGTGCAACCAACAACGTGTTACACTTACACGGCCAATACCGCCTCAGATCTCTCCAATTACGAAGTAAACAGAGTGCATCGATATCTACAGCAAAGAGAGCTGGACGCATCCAATAGTAATGCGGCTACAGACATCGAATGCACAACAGCAGAGAACGATAACGTTGGTATACAATCAGACATTGCAAATACATCACAAGAACACGGCTGATTGGCCACAACGAATACCCTTTAATATATCAACCATCTATTCACCAAAAGGAACACGGTGGTACAAAAAGGAAACCCAACAAATGGAAAATATTCTCTGAATGAAAAGGAGGCATTCAACAATGAAGCGAACCATGCTAGCGTATCTACAGAACAACTTCGTACACAAATCTTTTTTAGTCATCGACATGTCTGCCTGTGCGAGTTTTGTAAACATTACCGTTACATTAGTGAACATTGTAAATTGGGTAGAAGTCAGGCTATGATGGGTAGCCGAAACTAGAAGTCAGGCTGTTATGGGTAGCTGAAACTAGAAGTCAGGTCGTGATCGGTAGCTGAAACCACAAGTTAGTCTACAAAATCACAATTCAGACAACAGCTTACAAGCAAAAATGCACAATTTACAATATCCCCTTATGGTTTACACCAACGTGCAAAGGACTTGGAAGATGCATTTAGAATTAATCCTAAGTGAGACAAACTTGAAACTTACCGCTTACAGAGAACTTAACCACTCACTGAAATTTCAACTTACAGATAACTTAACCATTTACAGAGGTAAGAGGGAATTTACCACTTGCAGCTTGGCCAAAATGAAGTCACGACCACACGAATCAAACCCACGACTCAGAAAGATTTTTAAATGCAACAACTATCCAAAAATCTCAGAGTCAGAACAAGTACTTCTCTCTCAAGCACGAAAACAAGGATGAACAAGTGCAAGAAGAACCCGACGACTGAGCATTGCTTCAGGAATACATGGACAACAACATTTCAAGCAGAGGTCAAGCTTACTGAAAAGCAATGAAAAATGACCATGATTATAGAATTTGCAAAATGACATAGGTGCTACTGCTCCACTTTCACAAGGACTACCAGAACTTGACTAGCTCACCAACACACTACTGCCCAACTGCACTTCTTCACAATTCAAAATGAATTAGTAACTGCTCAATAACAGTAATAACTAATAGATAATAATAATAGGAAAGGTTGCTGCTACTGTGGAGCACATGGATAGTAGGCAAGATTTCCAAATACTAACGAATTACCTTCTATCTCACGCAAAAAAGGAATACTAATATTGAATATAATAGTATTAACTAATTAAGCTTTTTACAATAAAATAAAGAGCTATAATAATAATAATAATAACAATAATAATAAATCAAGCTCCATGATAAATAACAACAATAATAGTAATAAGTAATTAAGCTTTTACAATAAAATAAACAGCAATTATAATAGTAATAATAAATCCAAGCTTTTACATTATCAAAATACCACAAAAATAGTAATAAAAAAATAAAGTTAAAACAAATAATAGTAAAAATATACAAAGCTTTTATAATAATGATAACATTTATATTGTGATAACATAAAAAAATATAATAGCGATAGTTGAGTTTTATGACATAATAAATAGCAACAGTAATAATAGTAACAATAAAACAGAAGTGAAATAGAGTGAAATACAAGTAGACCTCTCAAAAGTTATCATTGAACACCACACCACATGCACACCCAAACTCACAAACCTACACAATCACTATAACTTATTTATGCATTATTTCCTAGTTCACATGCTTCATTTCAAATAACATCCAACTCAAGAATAACATATGCACAAAATTAAAGAGCAAATTCAGCTCAGGTCTCGTTTAAACCAAAAATGTACACGACTCACTCACTATTCATCAACAAACCACGCAATTTAATACAGAAATTTATCTAACGTCCTTCAACAGCTGACTCAACAACAAAGCCTCATCATTCTATGTACACTTGGAATTAAACCGCAGAAGCTATGGTGAAAACTCCACCATCGTGCCAACCTATATCTAAACTCCGCAAGCGAGTTCAATACCCTGTGGAGCTGAAAAAGGTTGGAGCAACCTTCCCAACCACCTATCGTCAAAGTAGTTGGTTCAACCACAGAAGTCTACTGTACATCGAGACAAAACTGTGTGGAGCGCAATCAGACAAAACATGTGGATAGAACCTTGCCGCAAACGGTATCTGATCAGAGAGTCGTTCAAAACCAGAACAGTTCACGTGAGGCTGAAGAAAATTACAAGTCGTGATCGCGCACTTTTAATAAGCGTTGACTCAGATTTCTTAAAAGAATCGACTTCAGAAGTATCAAGAATCGGCACTCTCCCAGGAAAATGAAACTGGACACGTTCCTCTCCAGACCTCTGAAAAACGTCCAATATCAAATCATTTCAGTACTTCACACAAATATATTCATAAATTTCAAATATTATTAACAGCAAAACTGAAACAGCGACCTTAATCTGCTGGATGAAGCTAAAAGCTTTCACATCACATTTTAGTTGCTAGCAAATAGAAAACATGGCCATCGACCACAATAAATATCCTGTAATTATATATATATATATATATATATATATATATATATATATATATATATATACATATATAACCATAAGTTTATATATATGTATGTATATATATAACATTTATTTTTTTAACTTCGCCACTGCTAGCCCACTGGCAATGCCAGTCCTAAGCCTTAATAAAGGAGGAGGGTGAAGCCGATGACCTTTGCTATCACACTGAAACTATTACTACCCGTACATATGAGCTGTAACTCTGCCACACTTGCTCTCTACCAGTGTCAGGCCCACGTCTAGAGAAAAGGAGGGCGACGCTAACGATCTTTACAATCGCACAGTCACTTTAACTGAAACTGACGACCATTTATTTTGAACACGGAATACCGCTTACGCCGAAACCGTGGCGCTTCTCAGGCCCTCGAGTCCGCCTGGCGCTCAGAGTTTCTAAGCGGCTTCTGTTCAAACACCGGGTTGTCAAAGTGCAGGTTCTTCGAGACATGACGTGCGTACAACTTGTATCCAACCTAGCAGAACAGAAAGAACCTTTTAACGATAGTATTTAGGCCTTTTCAGTGGTTGGCCCATTGCTCTGGAAAAGGAACCATTTGGCATTGCACTTGTCCCCAGGGTCCACTCTGACTCTTTTTATACTCGCCCTAAAACCACTCTTTACAGCCGTGCTAAGGTCGGTAGTGTTCCAGAGTAACAACTTTGAAGGGGCGATAAATCTTCTAACTGAATTAACGAATTTGTAATAATTGTAACCATATCCCAGTGTTGAGATTTACACAGAGCACAAAAGAGCAAAGTCGTGGGAACCAAATTATTTGCACAGAAAATGTGAAAATCTACCGTAACCAGAACAGGAGAATGGGGTAAGCCCACCCCAACCAAGAGCCCAACAGCGGAGAGAAATTCCATGATGAATCGAGAATAAGAAACTGGGGAATGCGCCCTAACCTGAGTGGAATTTAGTAGAAGATCTGGTATGCAAAAATATATTACAAGTCAATAACTTAATCAAATAATTATGAAATGTGACATCTAGACTACAATGCCACAGAGTCTTGAGGCACTTTCACTGAGATAGCGAAGAATGAGGCCTACCCTCCAAGATACCTACGAGTCAGTTTTTATTGTCCCCAACAATTATGATTTAATACCTCAAGTAACAAAAAAAATAACAAAATAATGCACTCACAATCTAAAACAATAAAAACAATAATAATAATAACATCAATGGCCAAAATAATGACAATAACAATAATAACAACAATAATACTAACAACAACAATAATAATATTAATAACCATATTGACTATTGTCCGCCTAAGATGGTTAAAAACAATACAGATAATAGTAAACTTACGATAGACAGTATAAGTATGATAAGCAGTCCAACTGCGCCCGCTATTCCGATGTACACCCACAAGTTGTCCGATTTTGCGTGCCCGCCACTCCCCGACTGCTCCCCAGTGGAGCTGTCAGGTCCCCAAGGAGTATTCAAGCCCCCATTCGCCGTGGAAGCTGTGGAATCGAGGGACTTCATGTTGATGAAGTTCGACTGGGAGCGCGTCGACGCGACCGATATCAAGTCTCCCGACGGCAAGGACGAATCTGAGTTCGACCTCGCTGTAGCGGTCTCGATGGAAGCTCCATCTGTGGGGAAACAAGTTACAGATGACTTGTATATCATAAATAAAGAGCATTAACTCTAACCCAGAATAGGGAAGCCTATCTTAAGCAGAATAGAAAATAGCAACACACATATCTGACGCTTACCATAAAGCCCTATAATTTATAGTTTTGAAATCCCTGCAACCATCCACAGCAAGCTCATGTCAGTTGAAACGATGATGATGACGATGATGAGTTCTCCGCCCAAAGGCAGGTCCATTTGGCTTTACGCCACCCACAAGTGGCAAGTGAGGTGATTTCCAGTTGCTTTCCTCACAAACAACTCTGGGTGACCAACTTGTCCAAAGCTGCTATGCAGTGACTTGAGGTGGGTTCGAACTTTCAACCCTTCGATTGCAAGGCACAGAACATACCGCCACAACGCCGCGTCCCCGCTGATGTACCAGTTCTTAATTGATGGCCCAGAGAGAGACTCCAATTATATACTGGAGCAGTGTTTTATAAATTAATTCATTGAGTAAATGATTCGCATACCGATTAACTGACATGACGAAGAGTTGTCGGGGTTGACTTTGTAATGTTTCGTCTTGTCTGTCGACATTGGGCAGACGCAGATAAACTGGGTGAAATGGGGCGATGGTAGACATATGTGTGAACATCCACCATTGTTATTTCCACAGTAGCTCTCACCTGCAATTAACATATCAACAATTCGTTTGTTATTTATCATTAGTAATTGTTTCACAGATCGATCTGTTTGTACTTTGTAAATTGTAAATTACAACCCACAGCAACAGAATAATTCTATTACTCTGTATTTCGTGGCAACAATTATTTGTTATTTTCCATAGCAGCAGAATTGATAATTCTTTATTTTCATAGTAAAAGATATAAAAATGGCCTACACCCCTAACGAAGTTCAGATACATTTTAAATTTTAGTAAGAAAATTACTACTTATTTATATCCATGACATTTGTAAACAATCCATAACTGGTTCTGGCATTAATTTCACACCGTCAGTGTACTGATCACCTTTAGCCATATTCCTTCCCCATCCAGGAATTGAACTTGACCTCACAATCGACAGTCCAGTATGCCAAATGCTAAACCATTAAGCACCCTCCCCCACCGGATAACAACACAATTATTTCAATTACAACTGACTTTACCGCAGCGTAATGTAAATAGATATATGCGCAACACAACTTGGCCCAAAGACCTTGAACATCATCCATGCCATCTTTCTACGGGAATCCGTTGGTTGGTTCTACGCTTGCGCGTGGACCAACCATCGGTTACTTATTTCAGCTTATTGTGCACCATTACAATAAACGGCCACAATAAACGAGATTGAATTGAACTTCGCTAACTGATGCAACATATTCATAATTAATCACATTTAACAAGAAGGGGTGCTATATAAATGTTCGATTACATTACAATATTTTCAGAACGACTTGCTTTGTGGTTGTTTCATCTTGTGGTAGATTTCGATCGAATGTGGATTCGTCAGGTGTTCTAGCACAGTCGTCGGTCTTTCCTCTCCTTCTCGAAGGAATTTATACAACTTCTGAACGGATTTGGACTCAATGTCAGCCCAGTAGACGGAGTCCTTCACAGATAACACAGTCCTATTATTAAGGAGAGGAGACCAGTTGGGGAAATGGGTGGCCGATCGCGTAGCACAATGACCGATTGTGGTAAGGATGACCGATGATGTAGCATGGTGACCGAATAGGTAACATGGTGACCGAATGGGTAACATGGTGACCGAATGGACAACATGGTGACCGAATGGACAACATGGTGGCCGAATGGACAACATGGTGGCCGAATGGACAACAGGGTGACCGAATGGACAACATGGTGGCCGAATGGGTAACATGGTGACCGAATGGGCAACAGGGTGACCGAATGGGCAAAAGGATGACCGAATGGGTAACATGGTGACCAAATGGGCAACAGGGTGACCGAATGGGTAACATTGGGACCGAATAGGTAACATGGTGACCGAATAGGTAACATGGTGACCGAATGGACAACAGGGTGACCGAATGGACAACAGGGTGACCGAATGGGTAACAGGGTGACCGAATGTGTAACAGGGTGACCGAATGTGTAATAGGGTGGCCCATTGCGTAACAAGGTGATTAAATGAATAAAAGAGTGGCTGATATGGGTAATAAGGTGACTGATATTCTTAACAGGGCACCAGCAGCATACTATTGCAACCAATGTAGCCCCATGGAAACATTTTAAAAATGCAAGCTCTGATTTCGTGAAGCACTGGTTGATACAGTATGTCTTGATCATTTTGTGCTTAGGACTAAGCTTGGCCCAACACCGGACGTTTGCTGTTGTGGGTCCTTCTACCTGGAATGACCTTCCTCCATCATTAAGGACTAATAATGACTGGATTCCCTTCACCAGCTTCTCGATCTTTAGAGGCATTTATTTTTCCCCGGGGTTTCCGTTCTGAGAACGCCCTGAATAGTTATTCTGTGAGAGGTGCTATATAAATCTAAAGATACAATACGATATATCGCAAACTTTAAACAGAGACAACCTGATAAATTTAAACGAGCCCAGGCCATACCATACCCATGAATACACAACAGACCATACCATACCCATGAATACACAACAGACCATACCATACCCATGAATACACAACAGACCATACCATACCCAAAAATGCAGAACAGACCATACCTCAAAGACTCCGATGCCAATCGGATGCTTCGGATACTCGACAAACGTGACTAGGACTTCGCGGTCGTTGTAGTGAAGATCGAGACTCACAATTACATTCAGCTTACTATCGACCCAGAACAACCGATTCTCCACCAAATCTACAACATGTAATGTAACAAGACTACCTATAACCATAGCAATACTTCAACTATGCCATTGCTTATCTGTAGTGACAGCAATTCAATATTTAGAGACACGCAGCAGTTCTTGATTGGTGCATAAATCCTAACTTCTGTTCCCTGAACTCCTGGCAACCATGCTTAGATATCCACTTGATATAATTGGACAACCCCTCTGACTTGACGCAGCACTTCTCAACAACCTGGTGATCCGTGGTTACCCTACAAGTGGCACTTAAGAAATTTCGGCTACCCATAGATTCACGTTACGTGGCACTCGTCAGGCAGCCAAGTACACATCGTCACTTTGCAAACTGCATAGATGCGCTATATAAATCCACAGACACATACAAGAGTTGCCGTGGAAACGCACCCAATGCCAAGCCGTGCACGGTGCCCAGGTCGCTACTGACGATCGTCTCTGGGTCTGATCCATCAAGACCGGCTCTGCGGATGACAGAAGTAGTGGTTCCCTGAGCCCAGTACAAGTACCTGAATCCAAACAACATATATATTTGCACACTCACAGACATATAATATATATATATATATATATACACACACATATATATATATGTGTGTATATATTGTTGTATACTCGCATAGTACAACTGAGCTTCCATGGTAGTAGGAGTCTAGGCAGATAGGTAAGGTTAGGTACTTCTGGCTGAAGGAAGGTCAGAAGGTATATAAGAAGGTTAGGACAAGGTGTGTTCGCAGACTGGTCCATTTCTTAGAGAGAGCACCCGTTGTGCAGAGGCCAGGTCAGTCGTTTGAGTTTTACGGTTTGAGTGTTAAGGTTTGATGTTGTGGTGGGTATCTTAAGACCCAGGTGAAACCTTCACTTTTGTTGCCTAATCCTCTTTCTCCAGCTCCACATACGGATTCTTCTCATTATCCTTCTTCTTCCCCTCCTACTTCTCATCCTCCTCCCTTTTATCTCCTCTTTCTTCCTAGCTTCCTCTCTCCATTTCCACATCCTCCTCCATTTCTTGTCCCTCTGCCTCCTATGCATTTATATCCACCCTTTCCATTTAATTCTTCTCCACCTCCAGCTATACATCCTCCTCTTCATCACCTTTTTCCTCCTCTTTTTCTCAGCCTAAACACAAATCGTTTAACTCCTCCTCCTTCTTATCCTCAGCATCCACCAGATCCTCATTTCTCCTCTCTCTTCTCCACCACCTCCTCCTCTTTCACTTCCTCCTCCTCCTATATCTTCCTCATCACACCAGACCCTCAACCACATCCGAACCCTAACAATCCCCACACACTCCTTACCCCTGATCATCCCTCGGGTCAACAACCATGAACTTGGGCTTGTCCACTTCAGGTGGACTCACGACAATCG
Source organism: Bimastos eiseni (assembly GCA_959347315.1). NCBI lineage: Eukaryota > Metazoa > Annelida > Clitellata > Crassiclitellata > Lumbricidae > Bimastos > Bimastos eiseni. The sequence goes on from OY365820.1 coordinate 2,847,264, forward strand.
TCCTCCACCTCTCGTCGCCTCTGAGGGTCACGACCTCTATCTTTGTGTGTCGGGCGTGCGTGCCCGCGTCGGCCCAGTAGAGGTTCCCGTGGATCCAGTCATAGGAGAGGGCAGCTGGAACCTCGATCAGGGTGTTTACGAGGACCTCTGGGGTACCGTCCTTGCTCGACCTGTACAAAGAAGACCAAGGCAGAAATAAAGTTAAAGATTGAGAAGCTAACAAAATATAAAAAATAGAATAGTTATGAGACATTAACATTGATCAGCAGGGCTCCACTGTCATCCCGAGTGCCTTTGAAAAATGTTTACAGTAATAATAGTAATAAATTAACGTGTACGGACAACTTATCAACAATGACAATGAATAAGAATCAACAATGACAATCAACAATGAACAAAAAAACAACAATGACAATGAACAACAATCAAAATAACAACAATCAACAACAATCAACAATGACAATCAACAATGAACTAAAAAACAACAATGACAATGAACAAGAATCAAAATAACAACAGTCAACAACAATCAACAATGACAATCAACAATGAACAAAAAAACAACAATGACAATGAACAACAATCAAAATGAACAACAATCAACAATGACAATCAACAAAAAAACAACAATGACAATGAACAACAATCAAAATGAACAACAATCAACATTGACATTCTTTATCAATCAACAATGCCCACCAGTAGATCGCTCTGTTCTGAGAATCAATCCAGAATATCTTCTCGTTCCTGCGATCGTAGGCTATGCTGTGTGGGATCCCTCCTAGGTTGGTAATCTTCCGATCGCCCGAATGGAGGCCATATTGAACGAGATTGCTTCCATTAGTTGCCCATAACTCCGGTTCTTCACCTATCCATGCAAACAGACAACACCAACATCCTTTACAACTGCTTAATACAAAAAGTAACTGATGCTAGAAATCAGCCACTGTTCGAGCTCTGACAGTGCCAGTCCCAAGCCTGTACAAAGGAGGAGGGCGGCGCTAATGATCCTTCTTATTAAACAGTGTCGTTAAACTGAAAGTACTACTACTAATTCCTGTTGCTAGCTGCAACAAATCGCAATAGAATGACAACAATCAATATACCTCTTTGTTATAAGATTGACAATAATTGCAGTAATGAAAAGCAGTACTAACTAGGGATGACAAACAGAGTGTCAATGTTCTGCCGAGTTCGAGTTTTAAGAGTCAAGTTGCACAGAGTCCGAGTTTCAAATATTTAAAAAGTCTCATTCTCTTGATTTTAAGTTTGGCAGTTTGTACAGTATGATTTTAAAAAATTTTTTATTCAGTTTACACTTGGAAGTAGTAACTAGTACATCATAATACCAGTAGCGGCATTTGTGTTTTTAGTCAGGTTGATTGCATGGTGGCCGATCGGTTAGAGCGGTCAGGCCGTAACGTTCAGTGTGCACTGAGCGAGCAGGTTCGAGCCTCGTCCGGGGAGCCACTGTGTAGGGACCTTGAGCAAATCCTTCACGCACAATTGCTCTGCAGTACAACTGCAATTGCGCCGTGTGCACCTCTGAGCAAAAATGTTGGAAGAAGGTCGGTATCAAATTTCGGTAATAAATAAATAAAATAAACAAAAAAATTCCAATTTCATTTTGAAAACACAAAATCGGAAGGCCAATTAATATTAAAACCCGGACCCATTGTTTGTCCGAGTCCAAGTAATGCAGAGTACTACGCAACTCGGCCGAATTTCAGTTCATCCCTAGTACAAAACCAACAACCAACTAATCATTAGGAGCACTGCTGAGGTCAGCAGAGAACGTGGGAAGCAGTAATCACTAACCATCGGCCAAACATGTATAGGAGTCCTCTGATAATCGATAGCCGTCGCTACACACGCATTCGAAGCTGCCATCGAGATTGCTACATTGGTGGGAGCATGCATGATCAATACACTCGTTGATGTCTGAAAAAAGCAACGTCATCAAACGCATGCAAAAATAAGCATGACGTCATGCATATCAATTATCGTTATTTTCGTACATGCAGGCTGCAGTTTAGTTGGGATCAACCATTTTGGAAGACCAAAAATATTTACAAAGTGTTCTGACCGGGTGTTTCACCGTGAGGCAAGGGGTGAACTCTTGGTTCCATGGACTCGCTTGGCTACTAGGTAATGCCGAGCAATCTTAGGCGTAGACTCCCCAACTGGAACGATTTTCCAACACTCATGCTCAACCCAACTGAGTTTTACATGTCACTCAAGTCTTCTTCATTTAGTCATGGCTTGACCAGGAGTGCTCATGAGTAGTTTTCTTGCAGGGGCGCTATATAAATTATCAGAATTAATTAATTTAAAAAAATACAAGCCTTCTTTCTAGCCAAAGAGGTACCTTCTGAATCAGAAGTACCAGTAGTCTATAATGGCTTCAGAAGATTCAACATATTATGCAGCCAGAGGGTTGCAAATTTGACAACTTCCAAAAAAAACCTACATCGTAATTCAAAACATCACACTTGAATAACATTTCATCAGAGTAACCAACCAACAGTTCACTCTACATTTAATTCCATATGTTTCTATCGATCCCAACAGAAATACATGTGAGTAAAATGCATTCGCTGATAACTAAGACGAGTGGGAACAACAGGAAAGAAAAAAGATCCCAAAGGGACCGACGGTCCCGCTAGTTGATCTACTATTTTCTTGGAATACAGGAAACAACGGTATAAAAAGACAATTCAGATTGAAAAACCAAAAATCGTAAACTTAACTATAAGTTAACTAGGAGACAATTAGTGCACATATGTTATTCAAGCGAAATATTGTGAACAGGTGATTCTTAAATTTTTATCAAGAGAAGAACAACTATTTGAAACACGGATGTATCTGTTGGAATTTAATTCCATGCATGAATATATGAACAGCTGTAAAAAAATGATGCAATATTGGCAACAGGACGGACATAGAGGCAGAACAAGGGTGGGATGAAAATAATCATGCAAGCCAAAGACGAGGTCCTATAAAAGCACCAACTAAAGTACTTTACATTACACAACTGGTCTTAATTTGTAATGTGAAAAGGCCCCAAGAGGTCTTTACAAATTACAAAAAAGACCAGTAGCAATGTCCTGTAAGACCAGTTGTAATGTCATGTAAGACCAGTTGTAATGTCCTGTTAGAGAAGCTGCAACGTCCTGTAAGACCAGTTGTAAAGTCATGTAAGACCAGTTGTAAAGTCATGTAAGACCAGTTGTAATGTCCTGTTCGAGCAGCTGTAACGTCCTGTAAGACCAGTTGTAAAGTCCAGTAAAAGTTGAGAACTTGGTAAAGTAAACATCATCTAGCCCCTTATGACATCGTTTGAAAATGCGACATTTGGTGCTTTTTCAAATGATATCTTTTTAACATTATTCTTTATCGGTGAAAGTATCAAACAAAACACAGGTGATCGGACGAAATAAAAAGCCGATGAACTGCGTCTGAACTCTGCCCTGACCTTCGCAGGTCGTGTGGTCAAAAGCGAGTTGGAATCCGTCTGGACAGCTGCAGTGATGTCCATGCATCGTTTCAATGCACATGTGCGAACAGCCGCCGTTGTGAACGGAACATTGAGACTCTAAAGAAACCAGAACAATAGAAATATTGTCATTGTTATTAATGCCATTGTCAGCAATTGAAATTCTTGAATTTGATACCTCCCTTCTTCCAACATCTTTTGCTCAGAAGTGCATACAACGCCTCAACGGCGCAATTGCAGTTGTACTGCAGAGCAATTGTGCTCGTAGGATTTGTTCAAGGTCCCTACACATTGACGCCTCAGACGAGGGTCGAACCTGCTCACTCAGCGCACACTGAGTGTTACGGGCCGACCGCTGTAACTGATCAACCACCATGCCACCGTGCACTGTGGCTGATCGATGAGTTTGAAAATAAGACCAGTAGTGTAATGTAAAAGACAATGATACTAATGTTATTATTATTATTACTATTATTATCAGACGTCATTATAATAATCATTGTCATTATAATTAGCAGTATTATTATTTGGGCAATGGTCATTATTGTCATTATCATAATCGTCATTTTAGCAATGATACATTGCCCAGGATGAGCTCAATAAAACAAACCAGTAAATATAATATTCAGTGGAAGCCGGTTTATTAGGTAGTTGCCCGGCGGTGTATGGGTTCCCTCCTCCTCCCCGAGACGGCTACTTCGTAAAGACCCTGAGAAACTTCTCAACTAAAAAAAATTTTTTCCCATAACTTATAATTACTCACCGCAAGTACTCTTGCACATTCATCATACACTAGCGCTAAATAAAAACATAATGATGCTAAAAAGATAGTCGCATGAAAACACTCTAGCAGTGAAAAGCGCGGATTAGCCGACACGTGACTCAGCCGTCCACACCCCATACCTGAGGAATTAGAACTGCAGAGGACGTCCGTTTCGTCCTCTCCGTTAGGACAGTCCTCGTGTCCGTTGCAACGTTTCTGCAACGGTATGCAATGACTTCCGTCTCCCGTGCAATCGAACAATTGACCCGGATCGCATTCATTCAAACCTGCAATCACAACATTCAATCAATCGTCACAAACGTAATCATGAATCAAACATTTCTATAGCCCTATTCTAAAGCTGTGCGCACAGCATTAGTTTACTCCAGTTAGTGGAAGACCATTCCAGGCAGGCAATAAATTGCACGAAATAGCACAATACTAATACAATATTTGGAAATCTTGAACAGGTGCTATATAAGTGTCTGATTACATTACAAAAATATTTAATTATAAATGTTTGATTACATTACATAAAAAAGACTGTTTGATTATAAACGTTTTATTACACTATTATTTAAAAAATGTTTGATTACAAACATTTGATTACATTACAAGGCACGTTCATTAAGGCATTAATGGTTACAGGGTTACAGATCGAATGATCGTCGACATGGGTGGGTCCAAACCGGAATTATATGTTTAGCTGTAAATTAACATTTATATAGTGCCAATTAAAGAGGTAAAGTACACCAACTAACAAAGGTAACCTTTATTTGTCGGCACAATTCCCTTTACCTTTACCCTTCTTTCATCAGTTTTCTGCCTTTCTTCTTTGGAGTGCTCCCTTTGCTTATCAGTGTATCACTTTACAGTCTTTTACCGTTGAGTTACCTTTACCTATTAGCTTCATCCATTTGCTACCTTTAACTGTCTTTATCGGCGCATTACCGTTCTTTATTATCATTAGCACAGCCATTTTGTATGTCACCCATTCAGAGATTGCCTACTGAGGAGTGCTCCCAGCTCAACCCCGGTCAAACAGAACAGTGTTAAGGGTGGTGATAAACGAGGTAGACTGACCAATAGGTAGTCAATGATGAAATATGGTATGGACCCATTCCAGGTTGCAGGGCCAGCCACGGATGCCTACCTTCTGGGCTATCTTCGCAATCCCTTTCGTCAGAGGCGTCGTGACAGTGGGGCGTTCCATCGCACCTCAGGCTTCCAACGATGCACGTCTTGTCGGCAAGGCACATGAAGTCACTGACCAGACCACAGGTAACATTGTCACCTGCAAAAGAACAGAGCCTCCAAGTAGAAGGGGGACGCCCACCCATATAGGGAGACATCTGCACACGCAACTGGTATGAATGTCTAAAGAGGGTGTTACCTTTATCATGTCACTTCTTTACCGTTCTTCATTGGTGAGTTACCTTTCTACGTGGTACATTACCTTTACCTTACTTCATCTGTTTGTTATCTCTATCCTTCTTAATCATTGCTTTATCTTTACATTTCTTCATCGATGTGCTATCTTTACCTTTCCTTATCAGATTGTTGCCCATATCTTCGAAGGTAAAAGCAGCTAATTTCCAATATTCACTTAGTTTGCTCAAAGTCGACAAACGCACAAACAAACTAGTTAAATCAAAATATCACGTGTTGATATCTATACACGCAGACACAATCACATCCAAACATTCAAGAGAAGCGCTATCGTGCAAAGTAAGGCACACACACGAAAGGTGCTGTACAGGCGCCCATAAAGACATACACAAACATACAAGAAAAGCTGAGAAACTCACAGTCGGCTTCGTCTGAGTTGTCAGCGCAGTCGGCCGATCCATCGCATCTATAGCTGAGAGGGTAACATTCGTCATCGGCGTCGCAATAGAACTCGTCCTCTGAACAGGACTTCGTGCAGTTTATCTCATCGGTTCTATCGTTGCAGTCGGGAACATTGTCGCAGCGGTCGGAGTCGCTGTAACACCCTAAACCATCCAGACAAGTGAACATTCCGTCGGAACAGTTAGCTGAAGCCGATACTGGAACGTGAGGCACCAGACCGCCTAAAAAAACAATTAATCGCTATCATTATAATAATCGTTATCTCGAGTCCATGACTATCTGCTTATTTTTTTTCAACTGGTCTTGGACTGCTCAATAATTTTTATTGTGGAACTCATATTTATTGTTTCTGATATCTGATTTGTCAATTGTTATAGAGAGAGGGGACAAAAGTCTGAAGCCATAAAATTATATCCTTAGGACTTTGAACTGGGTTCGAAGGATGTTCAACTCGTTAACAAAATCAGATGGTTATTCAATCAACAGTTTTGAAAAACAAAACGAAAACAAGTCTTTCTGACATCGTCAGAACAGCAGAACACAGACAGAATCTTTCTGACAGCTATTACACTAAAAGGAATAGGACTATTGTTTGCAATATCGATTGCTCCTCAGGTCAGACTAAAAAACGAATAGTCACCGCGTCACAGTCTGCACAAAAGTCAACAGGCCACAGTTAAGAGTCTACATTCTATCATCACCCATTGGGCTTTCCGCTGGAAACCCAAGTCTCGACCAAAACGACACCCGGGCTACTCTGGTTCCTCTCACCCCTGAACCCCGGACTCTCACCTCCCTCGGACTACCCATTGGGAAACCCCTTGAGAAACGACTGCATTTTACTACAAAACATATCATGGGTAATAATAATTAATTACAGGTCCGCAAATTCTAATTTATGTCCAACTCGACTTTGCCCAAGTATTTGAATTTGACAACCTCATTTCATATTGCTAAGGACAAACAGACACATTCTGTCTTTTATGTATCAGATACCTAGATATAATATATTTTTGTATATACATCAGACATACATCTCCTGGGCAAAAGCAGGAGGACGTGTCTTCTCCTCTTTAAACCAGAGCACAATAAAACATTCAAAAGATTCCATCGTGCACTAAAGAGTCTCTTCTGAAATCGTCACTCTACATCCCGAAAAGTGCTGCAATGAAAACACTATCATCACCCAATGATTGTGATAGAGTGATCTGAATGTATTTTGTATTTCTGGATTCCACCTGTCTGACGAGGGCACTTATCTATTGGTCACTGCTTGGCATCAGTGTTTTTTCTCAGTGCTGGTCAATTTGTAGCCAGTCAATCATCACCATCCTCCTCTTCCCCATCACCAGCATCCTCTTCCCTCCTCCTCACTCCGCATCCTCCCCATCCTCCTCCTGGGTAGAAACAGGAGGATGTATCTTCTCCTCTTTACACCATAGCCCGATAAAACATTCAAAAGATTCCAGCGAACGCTGAAGAGCCTCTTCTGAAATCGTCAGTCTACAACATCTCAAAAACACGGCCTCGTATTTTCGTCACTCCATTTCCACTTAACTACCACGGCGTGTTTCAAGCATTCCATAAACTATCGATTTACTCCAGTTCACCAGCTTTCTCGTGTCGTCAGACGTGGCATTGGAAAACAGAGGACGAGAGTGGTACAACAGAATTATGTTTAATAAGAACACACGATCATTTACCTACGTCAATCAGGTAATTTAGAAAAAAGGAGTAAAAGAAACAAATTCAGTCTGGACAACAACCACCCAGCTCATTATTTTCCCGAAGCGCTGGAGCAATATTGAACGAACGGAGGAGGGATGGATCTAAAACTGGAGCAAAAAGACCAGTAAACAATGGAAGAATACTCCACTAATGTTAGTTCGATATCGGAAACGACAGCAAATATTATTCTCGTTTGTAATTGCAATCCGACATTTATAAAGCGCCAGTTTAACTCAGCACTTGAATAAGTGGAAGGAGTTATTATAAATATGAATTTATTAATATTACATATACAAGAATTTTACAGGGTGTATATTAAGTATCACAATCTAATGACCAAGTGATGGTGCTAACATACTATAATATAATATCGTATCTTTAAATTTATATAGCACCTGTCGCCGAATAACGGTGTGCCCATAGGGTGGGTGACGGCTGAAGGGTGAATAAGAATACTGTAATATAGGAACTATTGGAACAGCTCACCAGGGCAACCGCTACCACGCCCTTAACATCATCCGATCATCCTACCAGTTCCAAATGTTCAGGGCGACGACTGCGAGTGACTTTCCAACGGAGAAATGAGAGGTGGGGTTAAGGAAGCGACTCTAACCCTCAGTCATTTAACATTGGGGGACCATTGAGATCAACTTAATAGACAAAGCGAATGGCGGCAAACCCATTCGCCTCTGTTATGACGACCACGACTCAAAATATCTAGGCATAAAATCATACGAAAGAAATACTGTGTATACATTAAGAGACCGTGACTAACGCCAACCAAGTGACCGTGACTCACGCCAACCAAGAGACAGTCACTCACGCCAACTAAGAGACCGTCACTCACGCCAACCAAGTGACCGTCACTCACGCCAACCAAGAGACAGTCACTCACGCCCGACTTAGCGCAAGAGAGAACGAAATCTCTGCTCACCATCCTACAGCTTCTAATCGGCCAACAAACACTCTCGTCTCAGACTAATAAACATCCACCGTTAATGGAAAACTAATCATGGAGTCACCGTTTGATCGATGTTTTAGAAACAAACTCGACCATGGTGCTATGCCACAACTGGAAGCTTTTACAGTAATCACCAGGTCAGTACCCATATAAAGCCGTATCCATTGGCTAAATCAATGTATAACGTAATTGCAGCCTTGCGTGGCTGCCTAAAGCTAAATTCGACTTTTGAAGTAACTTGTCATCATTCGTTCATTCATACCATGGTTTGTAAGTTCGAAATTTAACGAAATTTATTAAAAGAAAAACCAGAATTTGTTAAGTTTTTATTAATTCTGTCCTGCCAACTCGTGGCTTGCAACTGACGGTGTTATATAAATTGTGTCGTAGCCGTAATTACAAGTTACAACTACGTACACAGGAGGCCCTAATAAAACGTCGAATCCGACGACTTCTGCAAAGCCACCATTTAATTCCCAAATGGCATTGTGTGACGTCACACAATAGGTCGGTCTCTTCACGTCGTCATAAACACAGCCCACTTCTGGTGACTCACGACGAAATGTTGCTAATGGGATGCGCTTCTGCTGCAATCCCGGAAGACATCTAATCATCGCAGCTGCTGCTAAATTCTCCACATCCTCCTCCTCGCCATGCACTCGTCACCGACTTCTTCAATATCCAAAGTATTACAACGTCTCAGGGCATCAAAAGTCGCAGCCGGCGCCTCCTTCTTTCTGCACGATTGGGACTGGCAGTGCCAGAGCACGGGCACCCTGGGTTGCAACTTGCAGGGCTTATACTCCTCCATTAAGCCCGCGTTTACACAGCGCTGAGAACATCCGTCTCCAGCCGCGCTTCGCCCCCGCAGGGACTCTTCCGAAGAAAGGAGGTATAGGGCAGAAGCTCCATTGTCTTCCGAACAGACCTCTTCCTCTTCATCCAGTGGGTAAACTAGCTGCTGTCGTGGCATTCCGTCTAAACCAACAAAACCCGGACGACAGACACCCTCGCTCTTCGACGTGGATAAGCACACAGACAGCCGCACAAAGGACTAGACCATTCTCGCTCTTGTTGCCCTCTTTGTCAATTCCCCATTGCTGTCAGCGTCACGTGGTCTTGTCGGTCCTAATCGTAATCCCCGAACCTCTAAAGCGCCAATCTAAAGCCAAACACAGGGCACCAGCTTATTCACGATCGCTGCGTCAAATCAAATGTCCGAGGAAGGTCAGAGTCCGGTTTCCAGAGGGTCAGGTTTGGTTAGTTGCAGTTTAACGATACTATGTGATAACAAAGATCATTAGCGTCACCCTCCTCCTTTGTCCAGGCTTGGGACTGGCACTGTCAGAGTGCAAACAGCGGCGGAGTTCAGAGGGTCAGAACAGCTGTTAAGGGGTTGTCGCATTGGTCGAGGATGGGAAGGTTGACGATCAAGTGAGTCTGTGTAAGAGTGAGGCTTCAATTTAGAATGTAAAATGAATTAGCATGAATACAATACACTACAACTATCATTTATTGCGCGCCTTAATAAAATAGAGTCTTACTTTATGAAACCATGATCATCCTATCTGCAATAAGATAATAATTACGTCAGATTCTGTAACCATAGCAGCGACTTAATAATGAGCGCCTTAATGTGCCGATCGAGCAGAGAGCGAAACTCCATTATGATCTTATCTGCATACGATGATAATTACGTCACACTCTGTAACCATAGCAGCGACTTAATAATGAGCGCCTTAATGTGCCGATCGAGCAGAGAGCGAAACTCCATTATGATCTTATCTGCATACGATGATAATTACGTCACACTCTGTAACCATAGCAGCGACTTAATAATGAGCGCCTTAATGTGCCGATCGAGCAGAGAGCGAAACTCCATTATGATCTTATCTGCATACGATGATAATTACGTCACACTCTGTAACCATAGCAGCGACTTAATAGTGAGCCTCTTGATGTGCTGACCAATCAGAGAGCAAAACGCCAATTGCATACAGGTGATAATGACGTCAGACTCTGTAACCATGGCAGCGACTTAATGTTCCAACCATTCAGAGAGCGAAACACGCCTTTATGGACGAGTTATGAATCGACTAAAGTTCAAAACTAACGTCTTACAGTAATGAAGCGACCGTTAGTAGTAGGCGCATGGCAACAGACGCTACCAGAGTCTGTTGTATAATTGCACAGAATGCGGGATTGAGCTGTAACGACTTTTTTTCTTTCATGTCGTCTTGTATTTATGCACAAACAACATCCAAATAGTACAGTAATATTGCAACCACAGTGACTTCATACTCGGCCTACATGGGGCGATTCTGGTAGATCTGCAGGATGGCAGCTACCATTGGACCTTTTAGGATATTCATGTGGCATCTGCTCGGTACCTAAGCCATATTTATGCCACATTAAGACCCACTTTGGTTAACCAGTTTTCGTTCCATTTTGAGTCAATATCATGTTTGTTTTGTCGCTTATGCCGACATCCTTATGTTATCATGTATAGCATTGTATACCCAAAGGTCTTATAGCACTCCCTCAGGTGGCACTAGGGACGGGAAGGGGAGAACCTGCTACATATTTGCAAGTCTTATATATACGATTAGCAGGGCGTCTTTTCAGTACCTAGTGTAGTATCTAAACATCAATCCAGGTTTTGTAAATACCGATCTGTTATATGAATGGACTTGTGGAGATTCGACATGGGACGCAGATTGGAAAATCGTCTTGGATCCAAATGGCATATTATGGAAACTAGATGGAATCTCCTATTTCCTTTACTTTGGCAACATCCTGCAATAACTGTCTTAAAGGCCTACTATATAATTAGTATAATTAGCTGAGTAATAACGTCTTAATCCTGTTCTTGTGGTCGGCCTATGCCTATAGGAATGACATGGTTCAGTCATTAACCAATAACTCCGCCACTGCATGGTCGTACGCTTGACAGTGCTAGTCCCAAGCCTGGATAAAGGAGGAGGATAATCATAATAAGAATAAGATTAATAATAATAATAATAACAATAAGATTAAAAATAAGATTAATAATAATAATAGTAATGACAAGAATAAAAATAAGATTAATAATAAGATTTATAATAATAATAATAATAACAATAAGATTAAAAATAAGATTAATAATAATAATAGTAATGATAAGAATAAAAATAAGATTAATAATAAGATTTATAATAATAATAATAATAATAATAATAATAAAAATAATAATAATAATAACAATAAGAAGAAGAAAAATAATAAGCCATCTGCAAAGACTGGTGGTAGAAGAATGTTCCAGCACCTCTGATGCCGTAGCGCATCAAAACAATCCGTAATATGAGGAGGTCGGTCTATTGAATCGATCTGTCGAAATTCCTCTCTGCAGAGTATTGCATTCCTACTTGTTTACTCACATCAGCATGTAAAAAAATTTAAGAGGTCTGATCTGGATTCGGACTATAATGCCACATGGCTGTGTAACTAGGAATTGCCACCTGAGTACGGGAATTTCCAGATAGGATTCGACTGTACAAGTTTGTTCCCGTCTCTGAAACTAGATTATACAGTCAACTTCTATCTGGCTCACTGCCACTGGTCTACTTCTGTCTAGCCTTACAACACGATTCTAAAGTTTTACTACTTATGTAGAGCTATTCTATAGTATACAGGGTTCCGTCACATATAAAACAATACAATATACATATTTACATCCATTTGCATATATATATATACATAAATTCATACATACATACATACACTCATACATATACACATACACACACATACATAAACACACATAATATGCAGTATGCACATATACACATACAAACAGCGCTTCTGAGTGGATTTCTTGAAGAGGCGCTATATCAAGTTTCATTGATTCATTCACCCATAAAATATACGTATACTATATACGTAGACATAAAGCCACCCACTCAAGCCGAAGGGCACAGATGAAAAACGACTCAAAAGATGAGCCATTCGGCAGGATTGCCCATGGAATTCCCTTGCCAATCTACCCACATATTAGTCAGACGCTGAGAAGACCCACCCTGTCCACCCACCCACCCCAACGACACGCCATAACCCTCCCCCCCAACGCGCCCTTCGTCATCAGAAGGCAATTTTCCAACGCCACCCAAGGCCTTCGTGGAACTGCATCCAAATTTTCCGTACCAGGCTGTGCGTAACACCTGCGACCTTAGGGCGAACAATCTATCATGTCTGAAATCGAAAGTATGAACCCCCGGACATAACCTCCCTCGACATACGACCCCCGACATAATCCCCTGGATAGAAGTCCCTCCCCATTTTACGTGGAACAAACGCCACCTCCTATCTAAAGGATTAATGCAAACCCAAGAAGATGCAACTCCGCAAGAGTTTGCACTCCGACAGTACCAGTCCCAGGCCTTTACATAGGAGGAAGGCGACGCTAAAGATCTTTGTTATCACACAGCGCCGTTAATTAAACTGCAACTACGACAACTAACAAGATGCAAACTATATGTCACATCAATCCTCCAACATAATAATCGTATATAATACTAATTATCTTCGTTTGATCTAAAATCAACAAACCGCTGTATGATTACAAGTACAGTACGAACGGATGGTGCAAGTTATTAACTTAATTTCTATGTTAAGCAAATGTCATCTCTAAAAACAGGTTTATTACTGAGGTTGAAGTTCAGAAGTTCAAAATGAGATTAGTCAGCGGGGCGTGTCCTTAACGCAACCTCACCTGTAAACATTATCTGTCAGTCACTGATTAGACCATGCTCATGTACCATATGCATAAGGAGACCTACTCATCGCCTGCAAATACAGACCACGTATACGTGTGTAAATGTCCATTATACGATTGTAACAACTCACCTGCTTACTTATTTACCTATCACGTCATTGTTATTGTAATCTATATTACTACATTATTACAATCAATCCTTTTTCAAATTCGAAATGCATCAGTGTCGATTACCATCACACGGCACAGCATCCCTAAACAAAAACTAATACTCTACTTTTATATATATATATATATATATATATATATATATATATATATTTGCATATGATGCATGTCAGAGAGATCCTAGCACACGAAAATCAGTCTAGGAGTATATGAACAGGTGTTCAGAGACACTAATTACTTAATCTACTAATTAGCTAATCTTGGCAGCTGACTCTGCCTCTTCTTTAGCCAGGTGTTGTTTATCAGTTAGTAATCAAACTTTTCTCTACCATTAGTCAACAAGTCTGTTTCTGGAGTAACGCTGCAGCGTTTGCGGACATGTGGATGTGATTATCTGTCTGCCACACCTGTTGTTCTTTAACACAGTGATGAATGAATGGATGGTAGATTGGGAGATATCGTACAGGTAGCAGGTATAGAGTAGTTGGCCATCATTTGCACAATTAGTCCCGTGGGCATGTGCTGTGTACGCATCAGTTGTATTCAGAATTTATATAAATACTATTTATTTACATACATGTATTGTATATATATTGATATATACATATAATATATATATATACATAATTGTATATATATTGATATATACATATAATATATATATATACATATAATATATATATATATATATATATATATTGGCTGAGAGCAAGAGTTATTGCATAGTGTGGGCAACTTGTTCTAAGTCCATGCTCATAAACTGAATAAACATCAAATTCATAAAAATTAGTCTAAAATTGTCTAATATTCAATCACCATCTTGCAACTTTTTATAGACTGTTTCTCTGCTCCTCAGCACAGTTAAATTCAGTAAGTAAGATAAAAAAAAACCGGTGGCCTGACGGACCCTACTGAGACATAGCACCACATAAATTGCAGGTCAAGCACAAGATTTTTTATTTTATGCTGTAAAAACATTTCCACTATTTGTACCACAACAGTAATTGCAATGATTAGCCTCAGCTAATTAACTTTATTTTGGCAGTGATACATTCCAGATATCCGGAAAACGTCTGCACACTTCTTAATGGGTTAAACTAAAAATTAATGACTGCATGTTGACAAGTATGTACATATGCAATTTAAGCATGTATGTACCTGTACATACTTAATAATTCATGAACACATTTATTAATAAAGCACTATTCAACTATGTTTAAAGGAAAATACTTACGCAGAACAATTTTATATAGGCCTAATAGTAGTATGGATTATAATCCAGCAGAACTATTGTACAACTATTTTCCCTAAGCACAGAATCGGACACATCAGATATCTACACCACCACACCTAATTTATATGTATATACACAAATATATACATATATATATGCCATGTATATGGCATATATTATACTATGCCATGCTTATTATCTACAACACCACACCTATTTTTAACAATGCCACACCCATCATCTATATCTACAACACAACACCTATTATCTACACCACCACACCTATTATCTACAGTGCCGCACCCATCAGCTACAAAGCAACATGCACCTATAACTTTAGACGAATCTATAGGCACGGTAAGAAATTCAGGCTAAGTCACATTATAAGAGCGAAATTCATTTCAGCCGATTATTAAAACTTGAACCCTCAATGTGACGGTTGTTGAGAGCACCAAACTGTCATTGTCCTTCGAAGCCTCAGTTACAAGCAGGCAATAGCATTCGTTGAATGTAAACGAAGTGGATGGGTGTGTTAGCATCTACTACATGTTCGTAGGCGAGAAACGATTTGTCTGAAGAGAGTATTTCTAGTCTGAATACAGGTCCATTCAGTAGATGTATACGACAAGCTTTTGACCGCAAACCAGCGGAGCCGACACAAAGGGTGGGTCAGAACCTTCTCAGTGCTAGTCGAACGTACTCAATGTACGCCCATATGTCATTTGCTTCTATCCAATGAGAACGATCCATGCGTATCGGAAGGATAATTACCATCTGGTGTTGGTTACTGTTTAACGACTCTCCGTCGTCATAACAACGACTGCCCTCCTCCGTTGTCCAGGCTTCGGACTGGCATCACTAGAATACTTAGTTGCCTTTGCGGTTTTGCCATCGAGGGCCTTCTAACTCCTCCACTGTTTGCACCCTGACAGTGCCAGTCCCTAGCCTAGATAAAGGAGGAGGGCAACGCTAATGATCCTTAAACTGAACCTACTACTGGGCACTTCTCTGTGGAACGACATTCATTCATTCATTCATTCATTCATTCATTCATTCATTCATTCATTGTAAAAATTTATATAGCGCCCCCTCAAGGTTACTACTCAGGAGTGCTCCTGACTCAACCCCGGTTGAAAAGAAACGTCTCAAGGCTACCCCTTAACATACCCATCAATCCCTCATAACCCATAGTAGGCTTTTATTCGGGGTCCAACCCTCATCTCTTCGGCGCCTGCTGAAGAATTTTTTATTTCCTCCCGAAAGCAAGACTACCAGCATCGCACTCCTCCGTTATCAAGGCTTGGGGCTGGCATTTCGCTGAGAGCGCTTCTGAATAGCTATACAATACAATACAACTGTAACTTTACATTACACTTCTTACAATTAGTTCAGAAGTAAACGTTAGTGGTAGTTTCAGTTTAACGACGCCGTGTCATAATAAACGTCAACAGCGTCGCCCTCCTCTTTTTAGCCTTCAGACTGGCACTGCTAGAGTGCAAGCAGTTACACATAGTTAAGCGCTATATAAACACTTAGATACGATACGGCACATAGGCTACGGCGGAATTACCACAACCTGACAATTAACATTCTGTCCAATATATCAACCTACGTTGAGAAAAGGTTGAAAGCGATACTCCGCCACCACTCCTCCAACACAGTGGTAGTGCTAACAACCGTCCATTGCTGCCATTCACCCAGCCGTGGACACAAAGGTCTTAAAGGTCTGTTGGTTAGACCTTCGAGTGGTGGACTCATCGTCAGTAATACGCTATGAGACGTTTGGCCTGGATATTATCCCTTCGCTGTAGTCAGGTCAATCACACACATTAAGGACGTGCATTGATGGATCTAAAAACTCTACTTGGGTACCAGTGCTTGTGTTAAATAAACTTATGACATACACATACCTTTAACATAACATAAAGGATTATATATTAAAGTGGTTCAGAAGACCATTGTTTGTAGTCTGGCAGTGCAAGTCCCAAGCCTGTATAAAAGAGGAGGGCGACGCAAATGAGAGATACTGTTATGACACAGTGTCACTGGACTGCTACTAACCAGTTCAATGTGTCACGAGTTCAGCCCATTAGTTTTAAAAGTTAATTTAACCAAAGAGCAAAGTTTTGTTTTTCAACGTCAGACATGCATTAAAATAGCCTTCACTGACTGTCAACATTTCAAGTTTTCAACAGCTGCTGATAACAACAACATTGCCAAGTTGAGGACATTGATAACAAAGTACAACATGAACTCATTTCTGGCAATCAGTTCCATTCTACTTAACACTAAGTGTTGTTATGTCCACAAAAGCTATTAACTCAACACTTTGTATTGAAAATCTAGAACAATGAACTCCTGATATTCGCAGTTCAAATGGTTCAATAATGCAGGGAGGACGTGTAAACACGAAAGGGAGTTCAGATACCATTAGGTTACCGACATATATAATCACAAACTTTTTCATTATAAGACATGTCACACCTTCATGTGAATGCTTCCACGTGGTATCACAGAATCAGTTCGACTGTGTCTTGAGAGGACAATGCTCCAGATTACCAGGGTTAACAACTTCCAGAGAACAGAAACAAAACGCAACTGAACATAAACAACTGTCTCGAGGCAGAAAAGACAGCTTTCACACGTGCGATCAGTACAGTTGGTTTAGGTCATCCACGCTCAAGCATGCATGATGTGCTAGATACCGAATAACCGCATTCTGAAGTTCACAGAAACAAGTTAACAGAACTATGTACAGAAGAAAACAATTAGGGATTGTTCGACCAACAGCACCAACCTTTGTATTTTAACTTTTTACACAGGAGTCAACGAGGAACAGAGGACCTGGAGAGAACACCAATACGGTGGGAAGCAATATCAATCGTTGACTGGAGTTTGGAAAAGTTAAGTGAAACAGACCAGAATAGCTGGAATTGCCAAACTCAACACTATGATACACAAGAGTGAATCGACGAGAGCATTGAGCATTGAATGTGGTGACCACTGACCACACAAGAGGAGAGCGAGTTACGGATTGTGTAGAGCCGAAGAAGAACGGTCTCTCGAACCAGCCCTGATGCAGACATGGGTACGAAGCGTTAGCGACTTCATTTTCTTAGCCTCTGCATACGAGGGTCGATGGCCAGTCCTCAGTCATTGGACCATAACACCCTCCCACTAACTGTACAGTCAATGTGCTCATTATGGTCGAGTTGGCTAGGGGTGCAGATGGAGCAGAGAACTATCCAACCAAATTTCTGCCTTGGGAATTACAATTACAAGTACAATTACAATTTGGAGGTGGGATTTGAATCCCGACCTCTCGATTTATAGTCCAGAATGCTAACCACTACACTATCGATTTGACATGTAATGTAATGTACTGTAATCAAGCATTTATACAGCACCCCTTCTACTCAGTGTGCTGGCCCATATGCTATAAAAAAAGTCACAGTGAACGAGTAAAACATAGCTGATAAAGGCTCTTTGGAGAGATACAAAAAACAGAGAACTCGAGATTAGATTACAACTGGCAATCTGGCAAAAATTAGATTAAAACCGAGGAGATGAACAACAATTCAGTGCACATATGTCCAACAATTTGTCTGCAGATATCTATATACAGCAAACACAAGTCAAGTTGCCAAGAGTTTATCTAAACACTGAGTTCATGAACATATACAAAACATAAAAAATAATTAAAATACCCGATTCTATGCAGTCAGTCAAGATAGGAGAAATTCATTGGTGTATTTTCAACTAATTTGCATGTACGAAATAGTTGAAAATATATAATAAATCTCGAAATATTTATTCAAAACATTAAATTTCGCAATTTACGACCCACATAAATTATTACCAACTATATGTATACACTTCATAAATAATACGACAATATAATGTGAAAATTTTCGCTCAATCCACTACACTCTTAATCATAGCGCAACAAAACCCAGCAAGTAACCTATACGCCCTTGCTTCATACAATACGGTCAATCAGTATAAACAGCCGTGCCAGGAAACCGTTATCGCCGGCACATTGGCGCGAGCTCCCCGCGTTCCGCTTAAACTTAAAACCTACAAAAATGAAATCCCCAATCTGTTACTTACCAAGTAGGATGACTGTTTGAATTAGGAAAATTGTTGTCGCCACGAAATCCGGTCGATTGCTGACCCGAGACATCTTGGTCGAAGCAATGAAGACAACGAGTTTGTCGTTATCGATCGAGCCGTACAGAACCCTATACAGGCGGTATAATCTGTCTCCTCAGCAAGTCCACAACTGGAATATTCTCCTCCCCACTAACAACCACTGACACAGAGAGAGGGAGGCCCAAACGGTTTAAGGGCAAACACCACGAGAACACCAAGGAGAAATAAGGGACGTCAATGATTGCCGGCTTAACGCCATCGACAGTGAATGGATGTAAATGACAAATCGCACCTGGCAGGATAATGTGAAAAATTAAAGCAATCTGGAGCGACACATCGTTTGAGTTTATTACCTAGGTTTAAAGGTTATGCAACTGTGAAGGATCTCGCTCTAAAACATTCACTGCAAAATGGTCAGGTTCGAGACTGTGCGATCGTTATGGAAATGTATTCAATTGCATGAACATAGCACGCTGAATTTAACGTTACGTTTAACAAACGTGTTTCTAAACGCATCACGTGTCTTCACGTTGATCTTTACGAATGGATTTGGTACTTAAACGAAATTGACTCCTCGCAACATTCTTACTGCTCCAATATGATTCGTGCGTTCACAAAGAAATGCGTTGCAAAATGATTAATTAACTAGTAGTTATCACTTATTTTAATCTTATCATACACGATGCAGTTCTCTTCGACAGCGGCCAAGCCCCAAAAAACACGCGTAGCCATCGCGCGTGGCGCCACGTCACGTGCTCCCACGGTCAGCCAATGAAATCTCTCCAGGAAGCGAGCTATAAAAAGCCGGCGTATGGAGTTCTAGACGCCCACGAAAGGCGAATTGGGCCACGTTGCGTAATGAACAATGGACGCACTAGCCATTTGATGGATATTAAAATAAATGGTCAATAGTCGCTAACATGACCATGCTAAACAGCTGGACACGTCATGGATGATTGAGCACATGAATCGTACCATCAGCAAACGACTGACTAGGTGTGGCGTCAGAAAATTCCCGCTCTATTAACGCCGCCAAACACGTGATTATTATTTCGAACAAACCACCAGATGAGGCGATCTGATGATAGCTATCAGGTTGCAGCTTTCCTGCGCGTTCGTTGAATGAGGCTAAAATGGATTTAAGGACACGCCCGATAATAGGCCGCTACAGAGAGTGATCAGAAATGTTTCGTCAGTCTCACATTTTCTTTAATGCAAAAATGGAAAGTGGAAGCTCGCTAATTGACAAGCAGGGCGTGAGTTATGGCGTAGAAAGCAAAGGATTGGCCGTAGAAGCGACATGTGTCGATAGACCTATAGACTTCGCTAACCGTGGCGAACGATACAAGCTTCTACGGTTGAATACCCTCAAAAGATATGAAGTGTTAGCGACTTCGGTTTCTTGAACTCGGCGTATAGGGGCTGTTGGCCCGTTCCCTCTCGCAGCATAAGCTTCTTAATAGCAGTGTATGATAGCGGCTATACTCATTTAACAGTTCGACTCGCCACAGGGCGGTAATTTAAAAGATATATACTTCAATGGCTTTCTAGTCTCTACCCTGCAGTTAGTAGTTGAGAAAGCTCTCTGTACATCAACGCAATGGTTCACAACCTTTTCAGAATAACCGCAATAAGGCACCCTATACTGTAAGTCATTAAGTCAACCAATCAATAAAACTTGATGCAGCTCTGATCTTTCTTTGATTTATTGCTCTTCCAATTAATTCTGTATTTTAATTACAAGCAAAGTTCATATTATTCAAGTTCAACCGCTGTTTTGCGACTATATATGTCTACGCTACTATAAGTTGTAAAAGTTATAGGACTATATATTATTATTCAGTTGCACTTTCACGTTTTAACCAATTTTCCCATTCAGCCCTGTCATCCCTATAAAGCAGAGTCGCGGTATTCTTGGGTTGGAAAACTGTGGGAAACAAGAAGCAAACCATCGAGTTGTAGACCTAACTCATCCAGAAAAGGATAAGGAAAGAGTCCTGCATTCATTTGAACCCGGCTGTAATTCACTGGTTTGAGTGCAACGTAGAATATTTGACGTGAGATCGAAATTACCCTCGAGACCGAAAACAATTATAGTCATTATGACATTGAAGACTACTGAATCGTGACGCTAAGTGCGTGATCAACAGACCACAAATAACCAAGATGGCGTCGACCTCAGCCGAGGTTCGCGCATGGGAAGAATCAGACGCTGGCTTTAGCCATTCCATCCACCCAATTATTCAAATAGGCGATGGGGGAAAAGTAGGCCTACACAAAAATGACCAGAGCCAGACGACAGACAGACATACAGAACGACACACACAGTGTCACAAAGAGACAGACACAGCGAGACAGAGACATATAGACAGAGTCTGACAGACACAGAGAAGTACTAGTAGTCTTGGTTTAACGACACTGTGATAACAATGATCATTAGAGTCGCCCTCCTCCTTCATCCAGGCTTGGGACTGGCACTGTCAGAGTGTAAGCAGTTACGTTAGTAGCACTGGTAGGTTCACCTCTGGCTTCCATTTCACGAGCTGAGAGGTGTGCGCACTCAGGTGCTTGCAATTTATTCGGGCGTGCGCAGTAACGTTTATCGCTCGGTAGGTACTGATAGCCGATAATAATTGGAGCCGCTCGGTGCAGGGTAAATATTTCAGGGTGGGCAGCAGACGGGTATTTATCTTGCAGAACTGACGTCACATCCAGCGTAGACGGTATAACAAACTGTCATTAGATTGCTCGCAGAGATAATTAACCCAGTTGGGTATTAATTTCATGCACTAAACTGCCGGTCTTTCCATCATATCCATGATTATTATAGGACGAGGTAGATTTAGGGAGGTGCTGCTCAGCAACAGGCGACAGAGTCACGGGTTCATAGGTCACTGGAGTTTAAGTTCGAAGGTCACTGGAGTTCAAGTTCGAAGGTCACTGGAGTTCGAACGCAACCAGCAGCTTGCATGATCAACATCCTTGTCAAAACATAAACATCTCTTCGAAATCAAGTGATTTTTATTACAAAATAAGATACACTCTTTAAAATCGTGCGTAGGCCACCCGTAGCAGGAGGATGAACATAAGTCATGTGATCATATCCTCGAGATAATTTAATTCTATTACTTTAATGGCGTCAGTCACGTGGCAGTGATAATTGATTAGTGATAATTAATATGCACGACGTCAGACGATGACGGCGTTGCGTGTAACATATGACAATGAAATCATAATCCATTATAGAGGTCAAAGTTCGAAATACGATAGGAGAGATAAACAGGACGACAGGATGTGGTAGAAATCGAAAGATAACAGTTTTAAGGCCACAAGACAGACAGACAGACAGACAGACAGACACAGACACACAGGTATACAGACAGACAGACACAGACACACAGGTATACAGGTTGGCAGGCAGGCAGGCAGGCAGCATTCAAACAGACAGGCAGGCAGACAGACAGACAGACAGACAGACACAGACACACAGGTATACAGACAGACAGACACAGACACACAGGTATACAGGTTGGCAGGCAGGCAGGCAGCATTCAAACAGACAGGCAGGCAGACAGACAGACAGACAGACAGACTGACAGACAGACAGACAGACAGACAGACACAGACACACAGGTATACAGGTTGGCAGGCAGGCAGGCAGCATTCAAACAGACAGGCAGGCAGACAGACAGACAGACAGACAGACTGACAGACGTAAACGGAAGAAGACAGTGTGGAAGCTAGTGATAAACAAATATGTCATGTTCAACTATTTTTTTATTTATGTATAAAATTACACAAATTTACACATTTTTTAAACACGAACGTTCAGTGTGTCTGTTGAAACTCCTGTAGCTTCCCGAGACAAGATCTGAGCCACTGGTGGAGGATGAAGACGACGATGAGGAGGAATCGGAGTCAGAGGAGGTGTCAAAGCAGTTCAGAGTAGTAGCAGTAGTAGCAGTAGTAGCCGAGTAGCTGGCAGACTCCTCAACAGTTCCAGGTGTATGACCTACAAAGTCACCCCCCTGCATGGGTTAGTTGGTGTTCAGCCAAACAGAGAACTTGGCTAAACAAAGTCAGGGAGTCGGTTACATTTTGGTCATTCCACATAGTAGACATGTTAAGTTCCCTTCATAATAGAGCTATTCGTTTGATATTGGGGACATTACAATGTCTGTCGGTGGTCATACAATGAAATACACAGTATTACAGGTATTGTAGCCCTTCGTCAAATAACTTCCCTCCAAATTAACGAATGCACGTATAAATTCACAAACAGTTATCACCGATATTTGCTAGTAGTTTTATGCAAACTTCTCCTATGCACCACGTGTTACTGATTTTCTATGTATGTTTATACTTATAATCAACTGGTTAAGGTGAATAATAAGAACATTTGGTTATGGTTATCGGTTATCATATCGGCCTAGAGCTAAGTTAATTAACCTTTATGAACCTAACCGTTGTAAACGTGAATGCAATGTGAAAGTAATGTGACTGAACTGCAGAGGCAATTTGAATGAACCTGAAATGTAACGTCGATGCACTCAAGATGAAAAGCGATTGTAATGTAAATGTGATCGTAATGCATTACAATGTAACTTGATTACGAAATGGACGTGAGAGGGCGAACTGAGCTCTCTGGCTTCCTGCCATAGATGATCTTCGGATCATTTCCACCCTCTCGTTAAACTTGCCCAAAGGAAAAGTCTTTATAGAAGATGTGAGGTCTGCTGTGCAGATTCATCAAATGACTCAGTGAGAAGAAGAATTCAAACCACCATAAACAACCCCTCTAACCTGACGCAGCGATCACGAATACTCTGGTGCCCTGTGCCTGGTAACAACAAATGCCCTATAAATGTCGAGACTACGATAATTATGATTCGGTGGATGTTGTTCTACCTGAGAATCGGTTGCGTTGTTCCATTGGGTGATTCCTTGCAGTATCTCCCTCTGACACTTGCGCCTTCTCAACGACGGTGATAGGTCTCGCTTCCACCTCAGTCAACGGATCAGAAGTGTCCACATCCGGAAGTGGTGATAACGAGTCGCTGCTATCACCTAAAAATACACAGTAAAGTAAAGCAAAGCAAAATAAAAAAAGCACAGCAAATCAGAGATCAGTCAAGGACAGTGGAGCAAAGTAGAGCAGAGGAGAGCATGTAAAGCAATGCAACGCAATGTAAAATGGAGCAGAGAAAAGAAAAGCAAAGAAGAAAAAGCAAGCCAGAGCAGAGTAAACACAGTGGAGCAAAGTAAAGCAAAGAAGAGCAAAGCAAAGCAAAGGAAAGCCCAGTGGAGCAAAGTAAACCACAGTGGAGCAAAACAGAGCAGAGCTTGTAAAGCAATGCAAAAGAGAGCGAGTAAAGCAAAGTAAGGCAAAGTAAAGGTGATTGTAAGGCACTTCACTTCGTCTTTCTGTAACATAAGGTAATGACAAATATGGCGCATGAAATATGTATTAATTGTTTGGTTAAAGACATCTGAGAAACTGAAACAAATGAACAAGGCTATGGCTTCCAAGAGTCCTAAGAAAAAAAGCAATATGGTAATTTAGTAGGTTTACAGGACACCTATTGCAGTCATTAGGTCACCTTTTGATAGTGGTTCGTAGGTCACCCTTTGATTGTGGTCATTAAGTGAATATAAGTCACCTTGGATTGGGGTCATTACCTTACCTGTTGATTGTGGCATTTAAATCATCTTTCCATTTTGGTCATCAAATCACTTTTTCATAGTGCTATTAATTCACCTTTGGACCGATTGTTGTCATTAAGTCACCTTCTGACTGTGGTCATTAAGTTTCTGATTTAAGTCAATAAGTCAGTTTTTCGATTGTGGTAATTAAGTCACCTATCATAGTGACTTTCTTTGACTTCTCCTTGGCTTTCTTTGTTGTGCCGTTGACACCTGATTCTTTTCCGCGGCGACTTTCTGCCAACTTGTCCTTGTTTGCTGACAGGGTGTCAGTGAACGATGTCAGTGAACTGGATTCTGACATCAAGACAAGACCTAAGTCACTGGGATCGAGCGACTTCTTTTTGACTGTTTTTGATCGACTCTTCCTACCTGATGACACAGAAAATCACCATAATCATTGACTGGCTTTATGCATCAATGATAAATAATTACACAATTGTTGCTTTCTGCTGCATCTATTGCTGCATAACGGAGGGGAGTAACTCAACCATTCTCACTTATTATAATTAGTTTATTATTATTTTTTTAGCACGATTATATTTTTATTATTTATTTATTTATGCTATTTTTAACAATATTATTTTATTATTTTATTATTATTATAAAATAAATTTTATTATTTATAAATATAAATAGATATTAATAATTGTATAATAAAAACAACAATAATAAAAATTAGAAATATTAGAACTGCTAAGATATTAATATTTAAATATTAATAGATATTAATAAATGCGTAACAGCAACAACAATAATTCAAAAAATCATAAATTTATAAATATTAATTTATAAACATAAATAAATATCAATAAATGCATAAAAACAACCAAAACAACAACAATAATAATTCAGACCTCAGGAAAAAATAAATGAGAAGCTGTATGAAAAATTTAATGTAAATCAATGTATAAATTGCATAAAGTTAAAATCCACTCCCTAACCAGTCTTGTGTTTGTGGAGAGTGGCTTTCAAGGAGGTCTCTGAAAAATCCTTCAAAGGCCTCTGCTTCTCAACTCGTGGGTTCAACGTCAGTTCTTCCAACTTCTGCGACAGACATCCGTAACACCTCCTAAAAATTTCAGCCAGTCCAAATGTAACAAAAAACGAATGCATGCAAATATTTATGTCAACAGAGCTAGACCATAAAGTGGGGATGGAACATGGATAGATAATGGTGTGGAACCGTGGCTGATATCGGTTAGAGCGGTCGGCCCATAGCACTTAGTGTGCGCTGAGTGAGCAGGTTCGACCCTCGTCCGGGGAGTCACTGTGTAGGAACCTTGAGCAAGTCCTTCGCACACAATTGCTCTGCAGTACAACTGCAATTGCGCCGTCGAGGCGTGTGTGTGTGCACTTCTGAGCAAAAAATGTTGGAAGAAGGGAGGTATCAAATTTCAGAATAAAAAAATAATTAGTTTAAAATCCTAACTTACTGAAGCTGCCTCAATCCTGCTTCATCCTTTGCCTGTTGGCTTTTTTGAGTTTTGCAGAGATCTCGACTGAGCACAGTCTGTGACTGGACAACATGTTGCACACCCTGAAATCACAACAGGCAACCAGCTTATGTCACTATATATATATATATATATATATATATACATATATATATATATATAACAGTTATATATAGCTGAGTGTACTTAATTAGTAATTCTAACTTACTTATTGAACGTCACACGTAATGATGATATCATATGAGATCATGTAACTGCATTAAACATGTTACAAAACACATACGAACTTCATGTCACATGACATACACATAACTGTACTTAACATAATTCTCATCTCTAGAATAGTGGTCAAAAGAATTGAGCGCTCGCTCCCTTCTTAAAATCTTATTTCCACTTCGAGGTATTCGCACTGGGAGTGCTTCTGGATAGCCACTGCCGTGATGGGCGCTATATTAATTAGTAAATACAATACAATACAACAATGACAATTCAGAAGATAGTTCCGCAAATCAGGAACTAAGCACAGAGCATTAAGCCTTGTTCGCTATAGGTTTCAGGAAAGATTTTAAAATTCACAATTGAACCTGATTCTGCAAAAACCTGAAAAACCCTGCAAAAAAAACATCAATTGTTTCCAAGCAATTACTTGTCTGTGTGTAATTACGTTAATTACATAGAACATAATTATGATACGATGCTTTCAGAGAACAAATCAAAATTAACAGATATATTAGCGCAATTGAACATCAACAATTCTTAGTAAAGGAATATTCCTGCTGATCTTGAAACTGTTCATTAACATATATATAAATATATATATATATATATATGTATAATATATATATATATATATATGTATAATATATATATATATATATATGTATAATATATATATATAATATATATATAATATATATATATATAATATATATATATATAATATATATATGTGTGTGTGTGTGTGTGTGTGTAGGTCTGTGTATGTGCGTAGCTGTGTGCATACGTTTGTGTGTATATTTGTATGTGTAAGTGAGGGTGTGCAGATGTCTTATGTATGCTGTTATTTCTAATGACTCGCCAGAAATTCAAAGTGCACACAACACACAATTAGCAGCTACATGTATATCATGGCATCATTACTTTCCACAGCCGCATCCTCCTCGCCAACAGTCTCTGCAACCGTCCATCAATCAGCCCATAGATCCTCTCTCCCCACCCTTCCACCCACCCCCTACCCCCTACCCCCCCCCCGGCAACCCAATACCAGAGGGCTGCAGATTAAATCATCCTAGCCCCAATTCCAGTCACTCACCAAGCCCTTCCAAGAAAACCTAAATTAAAACCTGATTAGAGAGACCAGTTCAAAATCCAAATATGGTGTGTGTGTGTCTAGGTGTCTGTGTGTGCATGTGAGGGTGTGTGTGTGTGTGTGTGTGTGTGTGTCTGTGTGCGTATGTGTATGTGTGTGTGGGTGTGTGTTTCAAAGACCCGGCCCACTGGCCATTTCTGCCCCGCTGAGGATGTTTTCTGACCCTCCGAGTCTTAAAGAGTGAAGGGACTAAAGACTAAACGAGGATTTGAGAATAAAAGTTCAAATTTGCACCATTGTGCCGTACATGGCTTTATTGTCCATATGAAACCTTGAGTTCGTAAGAACTAATTTAAAACCTTTTCCAGTTTCTGAAGCCTTCTGAATAGACCCTTGTTCTCTGAAAGAATGCCGACCATATCCACCTCCAGCTGACCTATAGGAGAAAAACAACTCAAGAATGAACTCCCCTGGGAAAAACTAGTTCTATTTTTAGAATGAACAAATATTTTCCTGAAATTCTGCTCCCGATTGAAATACACATCAAATAAAACTTTAAAATACTGTTACAACATTTATTATAAACTATTATTCAATGCATTAATACAGTAACTGTTAGTACATGCCTGATGTTACTTACATAGTGAAGGATAACAACTCTGTTTTACTTCAATACAGGCATAATTCGTTACAGCATATATCAGTCTTATTACAGAGTATCTCAGTTTCAATGCATATAATATCTTATAACTGAAGATTTCAATTTTTCTAACATACAAGTAACATCTTATTACACGTGTATTTAATTATTTATTACAACATATATTGCAAAGTATCTAATCAAAGTGTATTTACTTGTGACAAGCGTAAGGCCACAATATTTCGTTTCAACCAAAGACTAACCTGTTCTGGAAAGCAATTTTCTTGTTTCTCGCCTAGTGGCCTCTACCTCGTCAGATAGAAATTTCTTTCTAAGCAAAAATTCAGCTAGTTTATGGTCCCGAGTTCTAGCGAATCAAACATAAACTCTATGCTAAATTTCAAATGTATATTTAAGCACAAGTATTTACAGTTAATAAGAAAAGAAAAATCATAATACCGTACAAAACCGAAGGTCACTTTTTCCACAACGAAGACACAAGTCAACCAAACCAGCAGACTCGTGGCTTTAGCAAATACATCACGAACGCTCGACAACAAAAGTGAAGGTTTCACCTGGGTCTCAGGATAACCAACACAACACCAAATATATATATATATATATACAAATATATATATACAAATATATATATATACAAATATATATATACCAGCATATATATATACAAATATATATATACAACTATATATATATATATATACACAAATATATATATATATATATATATATATAAGTTGCTTTGCTCAAACATAATTGCGACAGTTTCCTTTTGAAAGAAATGGTATGGTAGTTGCAGTTTAACCACTCTACGTAATAACAAAGATTATTAACCCTTACCACTTCTGCGGCCGCTGTGAGTGGTCAATTTTAATGTGTTTGATATAATAATTAACGTCGCCCTCCTCCTCAGTCCAGGTTTGGGACTGGCACTGTCAGAGTACAAACGGTGGCGGAGTTATTCTAAACAAGGGCGAATAAACACGTCGCTTACATTTCTGACAATTCGTGCCTCAGTTCTGTGACCCCACGAGAGTGCTCTAAAGTGACCTCTTGGGTGTGGTTGTGAACTCTGTTGACGTTGGCCTCCAGATGGTGAATTTCTGTTACAATCTGGTGCTTCCAAACTCCGAGCTCACGGTGAAGACTTGCGTTCACCGGTGTCTCTGTCATCTGACCACTCAACGAGATCAGCTCATCTGTTGAGGAAACGTTTCAAAGAGCTAAGCTATGTTGTCATATGTAATTCATTCAAACATCTAGGAAATCTATATATCCCTCTTGCAGAAATCTACCAGCCCAGTCGTAGCCATAAAGAAAGGACTTTAGTGATTAATGGAAACAACCATATAACAGCCCTACAAGTAATATCAGTTTAACGACACTGTAATCGTAATCTCCAAACATCCAAAGCAAAGCGCCACTCAAAAGCCAAGCATTTGGCACCAGCTTATTCATTGCATAAAATCAAATGGGTTGTCAAAAGGGTAGTCCGAGTAGGGTAAGAGTCTGATTTCAGCCAGCCTGTTAAGGAGGGGTGTCGGCGTGTCGCTTTGGTCGAGGATTTGAGGGTGGATGATCGCCCTTTTCCTTTTTCCACGCTTGGGACTGGCACTGTCAGAGTGCGAACAGTGGTGGAGCTAGCCCGTTACAGGTGGATAGGCCAACGACAGCGCCACAGTGTCTAAACAAAGAGCGGGTTCAAGGGACCAAAAGCTTCTCCCTTAGTCGAGGAGGGAGGATCAGTCAGCAACAGGGCCAACAGACGCATAAGCATATTAATATGTATACTCGTGTTTACTTATTCGTTCGTAACAGTGTGGCAGTTACTGGTACTCATCACACACTCACATGACCCTCCCTCGTGACTATCATTGGTCTCAATTGTTCAAGTCATTCGCTGACATCGACGTTATACTGAACAATTATGCCTGATTTTTTTTAAACAACGAGTTTACTTCCTCATGACATTAGTTCATGACATATAAACAGAGGCGGCGATCTCGTTTGACAGATGGGGGAAAACCCAATGGGAGGGGTAGGAATTATGGGGGCAAACGTACAATGTTTCTCCTCTCTGTAAGAGGTTGGGGACTTGTCCCCCTCGAGTCCCCGGGATCGCCGCCATTGAGTAGTAGTAATAATGCGTAGATAGGTAAGTCACTGACATAAGAAATACACTTTCAACTTAAACAACAAACCTCTAAGCTCCCGAAAGAGCTGGGTATATTGGTCTCTTTCATCTTCCAATCTCCTCAGTCCATTGTGCAATTTCTCAATTATCTGTTCACAAACAATAATCTCCTTAACAAGCCCTAATGAAAACAATTACAAGTAACCAAGATATATTTATAGAGCTCCTTTAACAAGTTTATCATGAGCAGATCCCATAAAAACTCTATTGATCACAACTACAGCCAGCCAGCCAGCCAGCCTACTTATGAATCAATCATTATATTACACTGGTACTGGATTGAATTGCGTATTCATTTATGCAACAATCATATTGGCATAAAACTCTACCACTGCTAGCACTCAATCAGTGCCAATCTCAACCCTGAATAAAGGAGGAGGGCAACACTATTGTTCTTTGCTATGCCAGTGTATAGTTAAACTGCAACTACACACAAATTGGCAAAACACTCTATTGAATGCTCTAGTGAAAACACTCAGGCTCAAAACAAGTCTATTGAATCATAACCTACCATATGTAATCACGGACATGATAGTCAATCGGTCAGAATGCTCACTCTGTAATACAAGGAGTAGGAGTTCGATCCTCATCCGCTAAGACTGACGTAGCATGAGTCATTTGTCCACAATTACACAACTACACAACTACACAACGCCATCAATTGATGCATTGACATTAGATGGCAGCACTTACTAAGTACTTTTTTATTTATTTTCTACCGAAGTTTGACATCGCCCTTCTTCCAACATTTTGCTCAGAAGTGCATACACATGCCTTGACGGCGCAATTGCAGTTGTACTGCAGAGCAATGGTGCGCGAAGGATTTGTTCAAGGTCCCTACACAGTGACTCCCCGGACGAGGGTCGAACCCGCTCACTCAGCGCACACTGAGTGTTACGGGCCGACCGCTCTAACCGATCACCGCGATCGGCCACTGTGCCACACAATAATGAGTACGGTAATGAATTAATAATGAACACTATTGTAAACTTCTGAAGCTTAGCAATCATGATGCAGAATGGTAATGTTCAGGCATATTTTGGCAGTCATCTTAAAACTTACTCTGATGTCGAGTAGTGCTATATGAATTTTCAATTACATTACATTGCATTACATTACACTACAAATGCTTACTAATGAATAATGATTAACACTATTGTAAACTTTTAAAGCTTAGCTATCGATACACAAAACGGTGACAGGGTCATTTCTTAGCAGACAATATTTCTGAAGGTGTCATCTTTTGGGCCGAGCCAGTCAAGTTCCACGTGGCCTCAAAATCCCACATTTCCTTGATCACTCACCTTACTCTGTGTCTCCAGCTTCATAGAGATCGCAGAAAGCATAGCATCGCACGATCGATGCCTTTGATCATTCTCTAAATTCGCCTTACGAAGAGCAGGAACATCGTAGGCGGACGGAACTCCGCTGGATTCGAACCGCACTTGGGGAAACGGTTCTACCAGATTCCAGTCCGAGCCATCCCTGCGATCGTCACGGCAGCACGCGAAGCTCGAGATCTTCTCTGCCACAGTCCTGTGCTGTGAAACGACATCCTGGCCTTGATCGATTGGATGATTAGTACATTTGCACATAGAACCATGAGACAGTCGTTCCTTCCATCGATCCAGAGACGGTCGATCTTCGAACCGAGATCGATCGTCAAGGCCCAGATCGTCTCTACTATACCGACCCAGTCGACTGGGCAATCCGGCATGCTCAGTGAATTTTCGTACATGCTTCATATCCATCCCATCTAAGCTCATTTTTGACCCTTTGATGCAATCTTCGTAAAAACTAGACCCCATTTGAATTGCAGAGCGAGGATTGGTAACGGCCGAAGCCGACCTTAGTGGCTTGTAAAGCGAACTGTCCGGTTTGAAATTCTCAACCATGCTTCCTTCACCTGTAACAAAGAAAAGTGTAAATTTCAGAGTTCACACAGATAGGTGATTGGCCAAAATGTCTGGCTGTCAATGCACAGGGCAACGTTTCAAAACTCTCTTGAGAAGGTCTTGCTGAAGTTTAAACTGCTGTAGTTATGTGTCAATAATACACATCTAACAAAGCACAAATAGTACACTTCTCTGATTACCTTATTATAAAACTGTTCATACGTTGACTGCGGACTAGGCCAGGATCCCTACCAATTGCATGCCGGGCCACTGTACATTTGCCCCTCTGCCACCCCTTCCGGCGGCCCTCACTGGGGTTCAACACCTCTTCGATTTTAATTTCGGACGTTAAAGAGCTAGATAATCCCATTGATAATTTGTTTCATATATTAACAAACAAATGACAGGCTATATATTTATAATGAAATAACAATTGACACCACGTGCTGCTTCACGCCGCATCAACATCATACGTTGTCACAGCAGTTTGAGTGTGGCTCGATCTAAGCTATATCATAGGAACAATTGGAAATTTATAGGCTTACCTTTCTGCTTGTGCTTTTCGGGGAAACCAGGCTTAGAATAAATATTTGCTTTTAACTATAAATCAACTATAAATCTAAAATAGTCCACTCCACTGCGTCTAAAATTAAATGAACACACATTAAAATTCAAGTCCTGGGTATAGCCTATAATACTTTATATACCGCCACACATAGCACCGTATCCATTAATCAGAAGCAATTAATCACTACAATTATAAGGATACGTCACTGTACGTTACGTCAGCCTAAACTAATCAGCTATTAGGTCGAACGGCGCTACAAAATAGTTTCCAGTGAATTATAAATAGCTGACAACCCAGCGCAGCTTAATAATGGCATGTTCAATCAATTATACAAAAAACTCGTGTGATTAAATCACTTTGCATACGTTTCATGCATTTCTCGACGGGCGAAATAACGAACAAAGTAGGCCTAAGTACATTGTGGCGTCAGCAGCTCAAGTGTTAATCTGAATTAGGCCTAAGCCTACAGTTTATATCCGATGGTGTTAAAATCCGCAGATGATTGTGTGACATCATTTATAGAAGGTCCCTTGTCCAATTTGCTTCACATTTTCAAATATATTTAAAGGATATTAACACATGACATGTGTGGCACGATGGCCAGTTGGTTAGAGACTTAAACTATAAAGCTGAAAATATTTCTTTCTGTCCCAAGAATTGCACGAACAGAACACTCTGGTGATACGAAACTTATTAGGCCGAAAGTTTTTTGCGAATTTCTGGGTAAACAAGTAGGCCTAACTGTTTTCAGTTCATCAATACATAATTAAAAGAATTTCGATTTTGGACACTTCAACTTTCGAATTGCACAATTGTACAATTCACCGACATTCAAAATAATAACAACAGCCATTTTGCATTCGCATCATCTGCAATTCTGCAAATCAGCTGGCGCGTTTGGTTTCAAATGGAGCTTTAAAAGTTTGGAGCTAAAGATTCGTGAAAGTGGACGTTCTCCTTGTTGCAGTCTGCCGATTTGTGTAAATAAAGTTTATAAAATGCCTGCGCATCAATGACGCAATCAACAATTAAAGGCGAATATAAAAACAATTAATGTGACAAATGCATATCAAATCTATAAACTATAATAATGTTATGAGTGTGAAACGAAGCACTGTGACTATCAATACCCTTATTATCGCTCACATGCTCTAACCTTCACTATTGATGGGACAAACCTTTTAAATATGTGTTTTAAATTAAGACGTGCATTTATATGTGCAGCGCAGCTTGCACCCTGTAGATCGCGGTTATAATAATGCCCAGAGCATCAATCGATTGACGTGATCAACTGAAAACGAAATAAAAATCTTAATCCATTGGAGAAGCCTATTTGCAGCCCAGTAGATCAGTTAAACGTAGACAGTTCTGCACAGAAATCAGCAATTGTCATTGAAAGGGTAATAAATTAAGGCTTTTACACAAGCAAGCGTTTTCATAGAATTTAGTCGATGGTCATACAATAAATATTCTAATAATTTATATCTATTGTTGCCGCGCATGGCTGCGTTTATTGTAGAACGAATGAACGATGCCGACGTGTATTTAGTTGGTGCAAATAAAGACAGTGTTTAACTGTTTATTCATCACTTATAAATAACATGGTCACATTTATAAATTGATTAAGAGGGTAAGGCACAATGAAAGAAAGGCTGTAATCTGTTGACGTGCTCAACATCTATGGTTAAAAATCGTCTCCCTACGCGTCTGTAATACACGGTATGCGTTGTAATTGCTAAATTTTGGTAATTAAATATCAGTTGTCTAATGGTACAGTGGTTACCATGAAGGATTACGTCAACTTCAAGGTCGCTTCAAATTCCCACCAGGGTTCAAATATCTGTAAAGAATTTATATTCTACTTTTGTGCCTGATAACAAACTTTTTCCATGAAATGAGTGCACTGGCTTGCCCAAGAACTGCACTTCTGCATTAAGTATTCAATTTACATATCCTCTCAGTCTTTGTGAGCTGGTATTCTACATGTTGACCTTATTATGGCCTGCTTTTAATTGCACCATCATTTGATGAATTGTATATACTACGTCAATGTTACAAAAGATCCTAGTTACAATTAGGATCAACTTCAAATATGAACGATTTCCAGGATTGGAGACTGAAGACACACGTCCAGACATGGAGGAGGACTCCTCCGCTGAAGCGTCACATCCGGTCCAAGACTCGAGCCAACCTACGTCTGAATCGCATGAGGCGTTGGCTGATGAGGCGGATCCATCGTCTGCTGCCGCTGGCATGGCGACGGAAGGTGAGGGCACACTGATGATGGGAGAGGCACTGGAGACTGCTGTCATGGAGATCGTTGCCCTTGGTTACACAAAGGATCAGGCATTGGTTGCCATGGCAGCGTCTTACAACGATCCCAACAGAGCCGTCAATTACCTGTTGAGTGTGAGTTGTTAACGTGATCGCACATCGTTTTGTCATGCTGTGATTAATTATTTGTCATGATGAATTGATTTTTTAACGTTGTTATTGACTGATGCTTGGAATGCATTGTAAATAACATACAGTAAATCATACATGTCTCAAAGTGAGTTGACATTCATTTTCCACTCTTATATCATTTCCACTCTTATGTCATTTTCCACTCTTATTTCATTGCACTGACACAACTGCCAAGGTCAGGCCCACTGACAGAAATTCTGGTCCCATAGTTAGAGCAAACACATAAATTTGGGCCCCTTGGCAGGGAGTCACAGGCCTCAAAGCTATCTTTAGACTCAATGTCGGTAACATATAAATACCGTGAATGAACGTATGTATTGTTACTTTTATATGGCTTCGTGATTACTCTACATTACAATAAAGCCAGACATTTGGTTCTGGAAACATGTAGAAAGTATTTTCTGTTTGGAAAAACAGGGTGGTGCTGGAATGACGTCAGAAGCGGTTGAGGAGAGGGCGAGGGAATCGAGAGAGGAATTCAGTTTTCCACTTATTACGGAAGATGCTTCCAGTGAGGGAGGTTAGCTTCCATTCCACGACTTATTTCCTCATTGAAACTGCATGCTGGAATGTATGCATGTATGTATGCATTTATTCGTCTGAGTATTTATGTATGTATGTATGTATGTGTGTATGCAAGAGAATACTTTATATATCAAATTTTAGTGATTCACTAAGTCACTGTACCTGTGACTTCCCTCTTCCTGGTTCCATTAACTAATTAACTAATATCATCCTATCAGAATTTCAGTTGTCGTGAAGTGTCTTGTGTGATAAAGTCATGAATACGTATCAAGACACTATGGAATTCCATTCAATTCCATTCATTTATAATTATATAGATGTGCATATATAAATTTTGTTTGTTATACCGATCTCATGCAACTTGTTACTTTGGTTTGCCAAATCAACTTGATTTGAAACATGCATACATGTGCTTAGCATGTATATTATATATATATATATTATGCATATATATATATACATATATATTATGCATATATATATATATATGTATATATATATATATATATGAATACTGTATTGTGCATGCCTGGCAATAGTTGAGCTTCTTCAGGGCTTATGTTGTTTTTGCTGTGTTCTGATGAGAGATGATGATCCCCTGATGATCTTTGCCTCTCAGCCTCAATTCTCTCAGATTCGACAGTCGCTCAGTTCAGATCCTCAGCTACTTGGGTCCTTTCTGCATCAGGTGCGACGCTCCAACCCTCGACTACACAAGGTACGGTTTTTGCGTTTCAGTAATTCCAGTTCATCTACAGCTACTGGTTTGGCTATTTATCGTTTCACAGTTTGTTAGGTACTGCTATAGTGACTAAGCATTAGTCGATGGCTTTGGGTAATTGAGAGTTAAGAGCATGATCAAGGTTCCTTTAGAGTTACTGCTTAGGGAGGAGGAGGATGCTCATTCCTGTTCTCAGGCAGGCTAAGGGTTAATAATAGTAATAATAATAATAATAATCTTTGTTTAATTATGTTAAAGCTGACACAGCCAATGTACGATTGCAAATATAGTATGGATCACAAGTTATTGCAGAAGTCAAATTTGAATGTATGGCAGACGTGCACTGCACCTGTCATGTTATGTATCAAATTTAGACATTTTAATGGTTAATCTGCTTTCCATTGTTGTTATTTATTATGATTATTAATCATTTGTCAAGTACCATTATGATATAGTGATCATGGAATTCAGCAATTGGGAGTGAGGGAGTTGTTCAAGCTCTCACACAACTGATCATCTTGGAAGAGGCTTGAACCAGCTCTAACCAATTGATCAGAGTGCCCGACAGGAATTCTAAGACACTACGACATCTAGGACCAGAGCGTGTCGTGATTTGACCAAGAATAGATATTTGAACTGGATAAATCTAATGTGGCCGAACCTTCGGCCCAAAAATAACCAAGAATTTTACTTTTACAGCTGAAACCACACAAACTTCAGGGTGTCGTTTCAGGTCAGGGTTAGTGTCGCTTTTAGACATACAAAGAACTTTTGGTGCGTTTTTATGCCGAACTCTTGGCCGCAGAAGCTCCACTCATTTGAAATTTATTTGATATCTTCATTTGCATTTGCTGTGCAGAAAACAAAAGTAAATCTTGGCCCGCTGAAGTCTTCACACAGTTTGTTCGTCAGGTTTGAATAGAACAACAGTTATTGGTAATTGTAACTAAGTTAACAGTAATTGTAAATTTATATGGCGCCACTTCAGGGTGACTACAGACAAGAGGCACTCTGAGAGAGGTTTGATTGAAGATGATGTGTAATTAATTGGTGTGATTTGTTTTTCAGGCGATCAGTGAGAATCGCGATCGCTTTCTCCAGACGCTGAACGAACCGATTGCGGCCGATCTTGGACTCGGAGGAGAGGCTGCTTTATCCGGATCCATCGTTCTATCTCAGGTGGAACACCAGGCTGTGGAACGGGTATGTTTTCCAGAGTATGTTCCCTTCTGATCAGTGTTTGAATCGTGTGAAGATTTCAGAGGTACAGTTGGCCAAGTTAATAGGGAGCCTTAGAGAGTTTACCATTCTAAAA
The DNA here is from genome assembly GCA_959347315.1 of Bimastos eiseni. Lineage (NCBI taxonomy): Eukaryota > Metazoa > Annelida > Clitellata > Crassiclitellata > Lumbricidae > Bimastos > Bimastos eiseni. Next base: position 2,885,178 of record OY365820.1, read on the forward strand.
AGTCTCAAAGTTCTCTAAGTGTACCGCGGAGCAGCATAGGTATTACTGGTCCATCAAAAACAGTTTAAGAACATCATGAAGCCCTGATATAGAGACCAACTCCTTAGATTTCCAGATTGCCATGCTATGCAGCCTTGCATGTGATGTCCCTAGTTAAAGGAACACACAAGACTGGAATTTTCGTCTCCAGTGAGAATTATACTTTCACTTCGATCGGTTGAATGAGAATTGGATTGATGAATTTAAACATAAGTTTGCATGTATTAAGGTTTGATTTGTTTCTTCTGTAGCTGATGGCGCTCGGGTTTTCGCAGTCTCTCTGCGTCCAGGCGTATTTTGCATGCGAGAAAAACGATAACCTTGCGGCCGACTTCCTCCTCTCACAAGATCTGGACGAACTGAACTGAAAGTTTTATTGTGTTTATGTTCAATTATGTTAATGTTAAAATTCTGTTATTATTATTATTATTATTGATTAGTTTGTTAACGATTACATTTATTTAGTTGATCATTTAAGAATTAACGATTAATTAAATGGTTAACTTTCTCAACCTTAGATTGACTGTACTCCCAATAAGTAATGACAAATAAAAAACTGACATTGTTCGTTGTTTATCTTTTAATTATAATATTAATATTTATTGCTTGATAGTGGTTTTCTTTTGTCCTCTGCTTGGCTCAAAATCTTGGAAAACATCAGTTGTTATATTTTAGGTCTCTGCAAAATAGTGTTTATTTTTGGAAGTTGAATTTGGTATTGCATAGATTTTCTTTCTCGTTATCTTGGCTTTTGTTTCATAACTGGTTGGAAGGTAGACCAGTCAGAAGCAAAGAGGAAGAAGAAAACGAGGATTGATTGACAAGTGGAGAGGTTAGGAAAAGGTGATTGTAATCTGCATGAGGTAGAGAGGATAATAGTAATTATAATAATAATAATAACGGCGATTTATAAGGCGCCGTGAACGCAGCTCTAACCACTACAAGGGCGCCGTACAACTTAATGGACGGAAGGAAGGAATGAATGCAAGGTTGATGGAAAGAAAGGAGAAATGCTAAAAACAATGGCTGGATTGTATATGAAAATATAACTGATGGTCAACATAGACAATTCTTTAAGATGTTCCCTGTTTATCAAAATGAATGTTCGACACATGTGTTGTTGACATAAATGAAATGAATTAATTAGCTAAAATAAGTGGTTGATTAAATTCAAAAGGATGTGGAATGTTTTTCATTCAATCAGTAGGCCTATTCGTTCACGTTTCTATGTATTTATCTGACTGGATGTTTTTAACAGTTCACAAGCTGATGTGCTTTTAACATATCAATGTTGCATGATTTTTGGCTAATAAAACATTGCAAAGACTTTCAAGTTGTTTTGGTTACATGGATGTGAATCCTATTATCGATAATTTTATATTTTTCACGCCTTCGATGTGCGAAGCCCGCCAAAAGCAATATTTATGTTGATTTAGGAATGCATTCATTAAAGACGGGCAAATTCAGTGAGCAGTAAGCCAAACTGCCAAACGGAACGACAGAATTTCCCTAGCAGCAAAACCCAAAGGCTCGTGGTGAAGGCTGTTAAACCAGGGATAGAAACGTGATTTTTTCTGGAAAGTTTGTAGGTGGTTTGGTTTTTCAAGAACGCACACCGGAAGTAAATTTATGATCCAGAATATCTCACATACGCTTCTTCAGTCTCTTTTCCACAATGCTTATAGCCGTGTGCACTGCAGAGTGCAGAATAATAACACCCAAGGCTACGAGCATTTTTTCTATTTAGCTACAAACACACTAAATCTAACTGGAGACTGAAAAAAAAGATTTGATAACCTTATATTTGGACTTTTGAGGACCATTGAGCTATTTAAAAAATAAAAATCTGAGCTTTTAAAGTCAAATTCTACAACCCTGGGCTTCTGAGATATGAGTCATATGACTTTTGATGTTTATAAAATCGAATTGTAGCCTACAACTCTGAATTACGTAGCACGCACAGTGCTGCAAACATGTTGGGTTTTTGGTTATTTGGTTTTTTGCTTTTTTTTTACAAAAAACCAACAAAAAATGGCAATTTTTGTTTTTTTTAAATATATATATTTTTTTAATTTACTTATATTACTTTTATACTACTAATTGTGTGCTATTCAGTCGGAAGTCAAGCTAAATTTATTATATAAACAAGTTGGAGCTCTTTTTCATGCTGTGTTCGATGCTTTTTATAAAAAAAACTGTTGTGACAATTAAGATCCAAAGCAAAACTAAAAACAAAAAAAGAACCAAAAAACAAACTTTGGATGTTTAAAACTCTTGGATTTTTGCACCTCTGAGCACGCAACCGCCTAAGTTAATGTGGCATACCGAGTCCGCACAGATTCATTTCTTTCTCATGTTTTCTGACTTAAAACACCTTTTCATTCAAGCTCTCCAATCCAGATTGGACTACGATCACCATCTCAAGTTGACTTTATCACACGATCACTTATATTTAGTAGAATAACTTACGGACTTCATTCGCAAAATTGTGTCCAACACTCTCGCTCTTCAATTATAGCTTTAGAATTTATTTGTCCAACAATTAGTGTGACCATACTTTTCTTTTAAGCGCTTTTGTGCAAGATTCATTCGTTTAAACGCGTTTTAAATGACAGTTTAATAGCAATAATAACCTCTGGTTGAAATTTGCTATGTTAGGCTCGCACGAGGCACCATATGATTCGGCTCTGCATAGCAGGGAATCAGCGCTGCAAAGGTGTTAAACAACCTCTGTTGAGCCGAGAGAAAAATCATAATAACAAAATAGTATGAATAATTAGTTTATTTTATTCTTAACTGTGTCATTTAATCGACTATTCAGACACAGTAATACCGAGGTACATCATATCGTATTCACACCATCTGCATTTTAAATACCTTATGTTTAGATTTGAGCGATCCTTAATTCTTACATTGGTTGTAGTCGATCTGCAGTTTATTTCGATATAGGTTTAATCATCTGCAATCCGACGTTTTTTTCATACAATTACGTGTTTAAATTACTGATAATTAGAAGATTTTGTCTAGAAAGAAACCCCCCATTGTTAACGATCTTTACCCAAAGTCGTACATCATGTCCGCGCACGACGTGTGATAAATTATTAAGGTATAATGCAGTGAACGGTCATCGAGGCCACACCCTCGCTAGGTTTCGGTGACGTAGGTGGTTCATGACCTATTTCTCCTTTGGGTCACGAACAATTTCATGCACATCGTTTTGCGGCATGCTGATTTTGTTGCATGGCATATGGCATTGTGGGCATCTGACGTAATGACTTCTATAGCGTGGTTATTATAATTGATTACCAAAGACATCACTCGATGGTCGGTTTTCGCTATCGAATATCGCATTCCATTGGAGAATTCAATTTGAAATCTGATGGCTCAGGAAAACCAGAAGCCAGGCTATGCTGGGTGGAAGCCAAGCAAGAATTCTTGATGATTCCGTAAATGTATGTCTGTGATTTTGAAAGCGTTTTTATAGCTCATTTTGGAGACCTTTCAATAGTGTCATGCAATAATGATTGTACTCATTCTTTGTTTCGGTCGTGGCCATTTGTCGTGCTCATATAATATGGTATTACTTCATGTGTTTAGTATTTGCTGTTAGATCTTTGTTTATCATGTTTTATTATCATGTGTTATATAACCAAATTTCTTTTCTGCTGTTGAATGCTGAGCTATGTTCTGATTTATTGTGACTTATGGTATATTGGTTCACATGTTGACATTGACCTTACCTGAGTCACCTCAACTATTATAGGTATGTGTGTATGTATGTATATATATATATATATATGAATTATTGGATATAATGTATGTACATGTGCATGTATGGATGAATGTAAGGATGTATATGTGTATGAATGTTTGTATGTATTTATATATCCATTTATGTATGTATTTATGTGTTAGTGTGTGTATGTATGTGTATGTATGTATGTATGTATATATGTATGTATGTATATATGTATGTATGTATATATTTATGTATGTATGTATGTATGTATGTATGTATATATGTATGTATGTATATATGTATGTATGTATATATTTATGTATGTATGTATGTATGTATGTATGTATGTATATATGTATGTATGTATATATGTATGTATGTATTTGTGTGTGTGTGTGCGCGCGCGCGTGCGTGCGTGCATGCTATTCCAATCTCAAAGAGGATCCTGTCCTGTTTAGCTGGGGTGGGGTCAGGCGTGTTTCTGAGTAGATGTCTTGAAGGGGATCTATGTAAATCTTCCAATTAAATTAATAAATTATTACTGATTGCTCTTTCGTGATTTGTTTTGGTTTGGGCATATTAAGATCATGTCTTTAAGCCAATTGTCCATTGCTTTGAAAAAATATTTATCTGACCAATTGAAAGCATCATTTGCTTGGCATTCACCAGATGGCAAAGACTGATGATTGTTTGTAGTTGCAGTTTAACCATGTGATAACAAGGATCATTGACATCAACCTCACACTCTATCCAGGCATGGGACTGGCACTGCCAGAGTAGAAGTAGTGGAGGTGTTGGAGTTTAATTGACGTTTCAGCTTAACGAAACTGTGCAATAACAAAGATCATTAGCGTTGCCCTCCTCCTTTGCCCATTCTTGAGACTGGCACTGTCAGAATGCAAGCAGTGGCAGAATTTAGTGACTAATCAGCAGATTTTCCGGCCTTTAATAATGGGTTATGAATATTTAAATTGTTCCTGTTGTTTTGTTTTGTTCTTCTCATGTTCGTATGTGTGCATGGATGTGTGTGTTTGTGTGTGTTTGGTTATGTGTGTGTGTGTGTGTCTGGTTGCCTTTGGGTGTTTGTCTGTATGTCTCAACAGACGGGAGTTGTCTGTAGGCTCTACACATGGATGAAGGTCTGAAAAGGTGTTAATAGCCCAACACTCCCCTGGTTGAGGTCTGGATCGGTCCACGGAATGAGTAATGAACTTGCTCCATGAATGGTATTCATGAATAATGTAACAGAATTACCTGCATTCCTAGACAAGCCTCTATAGACAGCCCACCTGCTATGTCTAAACCAGGCTTCAGAAACAGAATTCATCATCATTGGCCTTTGTGTGGGTTACTGTGAGCAAATTAACCAAAATTAATGGAATGATGAGGATAGGAAAAAGGAGAGTACTTCTGAGGGGAAACATATTCAGTTTAAAGATGGAGACTTGGATTTTGTTGCTGTATTGATCAGAGACATGGACCACGAAGAAGTTGATTTGAAAAGTCGGGAGACTTTCGAAGTGTGGATATGGAGAAACTACGCTGGACCGAACAAAAGACAAATGGAGAAGCGATGGAAAGGATTGGAGTTGACTGAGTCCTGACACAAACAATAAGAGACAGGCATGGGATGAGAGGAGACTCATTGGACATCAATGTCATCTTAGAGATATCTGGACTTCAATGTCATCTTAGAGATATCTGGACATCCATGTCATCTTAAAGATATCTGGAGATCTATGTCATCTTAAAGATATCTGGAGATCTATGTCATTTTAAAGATATCTGGACATCCATGTAATCTGTCAGTGATCGATTGGGATCATCCGTTTGTTGGTTCCATACTTGTGTGTGTTTTCAACTTGCTGTGCATAGTTTTGCTAACTGATGTATTATATCCACTCAGAATTACGTTTAGCTTCGTACAGGTCAGAACAGAGCCTCGTGAGTAGGTTTCTTGAAGAGGCATTATACCATGTTTTGTTGATTGAGATGTAAGTTTCAGTCATGCACTTGCATTTGGTAAACCCTTCCCTCCCTGTTGTCTGTCCTGTGGACGTAGTGGTTAAATTGGTTGCTCGGCAACCTAGTTTAGAGTTTGTTGCTAGGCAACCTTTTGGATAATTGGTCACCAGGCAACCTATTGGTGAATTGGTCGCTAGCAACTCTTTGGCAAATTGGTTACATGGCCACCTATTGTGGAATTGGTTGCTAGGCAACCTTTTGGATAACCTTTTGATACCTAGCAACCTATTGGAGTATTGGTTGCTAAGCAACCTTTTGCAGAATTGGTTACCTAGCAGCTAATTGGAAAATTGGTTGATAAGCAACCTTTCGGAGAATTGGTTACCTAGCAACCTGTTTGGCAGTGCCCTCTGCATGACTGACACAGATGGTGGAACATTTTAAGAATTTGTCTAGCATGCTCTCGACCCGTTTTCCCCCTCTGCGGTTGGTTGTTTCTTTCTCAGTCTGTTTGTTGTTGTCGTTTCAGGTTTATCTAAGTTCAGAGATTGAGAGTTGTGCATGCTTTTAAAGAGACTTAAGCGAAACATGGCCATGCATGAAGGTCAGTAGTCGAGTTCTCATCTCACGTGCTTGCAGTCTCGTTTCTGTTGTGTTCTTTAGTTAATTGAAAATATTGTAAAGGAAAGCGTGTGCTGATAATGTTTGTTAACTAATTAGTGTTGTTTATACCAGGGGTGTAACAGGCGGGGGGAAATTATGCCCCCCACTTTTCAAAACCTTGTTACACCTTTGGTTTATACCTATGCATGTCGTAGGCAATTCCGTGTAGCAGTGCAAATTAATGTAGTGTAATGTAAGGGACACTTGTAGTGTTGTGTAGTCTGTCCTGCGAATCCCTTTCATCTTTATGGAAAAATTGGCTGCTTGGAAACCTGTTGAAGAATTGGTTGCATCAGACGAGGGTGAACTCTGTCTAACCAAGCCTGTTGTTCTTAATACCGGACTGCTGATGTAGAGTTGTTCTCTCACACTTAAGTCTTTCAAACATGAAACTCTACTGTCCTTTCAGACTTGAACCTCGTTCGAAGCATTCTCCTTCGACTGGACCAGAGTCTCGACGACACCGAACACACCAACCTCAGGCAGAAGTTCGCCAACCTCGTCTACCTTCTCGAGTCTCCTCTCTTTCACCAACTGGTCAACGTTCAAGATTCCCTCGGCCGACTCGCTCACATCTCCCGTAGTCGCGACATCGCCGAGTTGGATTTCGACATTGACCGCCAGACGGGGCAGTTGACCCTTGACACGGACCCCCATGCAGCCTCCATCCGTGCGGTTCAAAGCCGCGTGGGGCACACCCAAAAGTCCTCACACCCTGGGGGTTTGGAGAGGGAAGGTGCTGACCTTTTGAGCGCGATACAGCAGGCGGCTCAGGGACGAAGGGTGGAGGTCATTACCTTGGAGAAGAGAGAGAACGAGAGCCTTGGGTTTGGAGTTGTGTGGTTACACGATGACCAGCAGGAGTATGGGATATTCGTTCGGGAGATCCAAGCAAACGGATTGGCTGCCAGGTACGTACCAGAGGACGTTCTCCATGTTTTATTTGTGGGATTTAGGAGGGGGTCATTCGTTAATTGTTGTTCATGTAATTATTTATGTTTAAGTTATTAATCACAAGGTTTTTTGCATATTTCATTGAATTTTTTTTATTTTTATTGTATTTGGGTAATTCATTGAGCTCTTTTGTGTAGTTCATTCAATTTTTTTATTTGTGTAATTTGTGAATATGTGAGTAATTCATTACTAAAATTTTGTTGTGTTTCGTGGAATTTTTTAAAATTTGTGTAGTATTTGGGTTATTTATTACTACTTTGTGTAGTTAATGGAATTTTTTAAATTTGTTTAATATGTCAGTTATTAATTCAAATGTTTTTTTATATTTAATCCAATTTTTTAATTTGTGATATTTGGGTACTTCATTCAAATGTTTTGTGTAGTTCATGGAATTTTTTACTTGTGTGCTATGTGAGTAATTTATGTGGATTGAGTGTAATTCATGTAATACAAGTCTTTTTTATATTTCCTGTAACTTCATATGATTCGTGTATTAGCTGGTCCTGTGCGCTCAGCCATACAGAGTTTACGATACGATCCGATCATGATACGATTACGTCCGATTGTGCCATTGGTCCATGGGGAGGGAGGAAGGACTGTGGTCGTCCCGCTGGGTTTGGAGTCTGTGGACCAGAGGTTCTAACTGTATTGTGCTGCCCCCAAGTGAGCGAAAGATTGATGGCGTCATCTGTTGGTTGGGACTTTGTGTGAATGCTTTTACAATATCACTTGTGGCACCTTTGGGAGACCGACCGACAGAGCCAGGCCGTCTCCAACAAGTGGACGCACCCCCCCCCCCCCCGTCTGTCCCAGGTGACCGTCGCCCCCCCCAGTGGCCGCAGCCATTTATGAGATTAAACCAGACTAAGCTGACCAATGATAACAAGACTGCATGGAATGATCTAGATTCAGAATTATTATTATTATTTATTATTATTTTTTTTATCACTATAAATCTATTTATTCGCAAGCCATCTAACCTCATTATTTCATCATTGTTATACACGAGAGTCAATCAGTCTCTAGTCTCACTCTTTATTATTTATTATTATTATTATTATTTTTATTATTATTATGACTGCAATTTTATACAGCGCTCCTTGAAGATTGCCTACTCAGAAGCACTCCCAGCTCAACCCCGGTCGTACAGAAAATGAAGTCTCTATCGCATCATACCCGTAGCTACCTCATGGTCTAGCAGCTAGCTCAAGAACTCTTCTTCTTCCTGTTCCTTTTCTTCCTCCCCTTCCTCTTCCTCTTCTATGTCTTCCTCCGATTCGTAATTTTTGTACTCACAGATTATCTGGCACCGCTTCAGAGAAGCATTAAGATTGTCGAGAAGTGTCTGACCTTGGTAGACATCGTTGTTGGACAGGCTCTCGTCGTGTTATCTCGTTTCGTTGCAGGTGTTAAGGGCTCTTAAGGGCCGCTGCACTTCTTCCGTTGGGGTTCGTCTAAGATGCATCAGTTGGCGTCTTTTTCCATGGTCTTCTATCAATGGTCTGCTTCCGTCTGGTCCCTTAAGGGCCACCGCCTGTCATTCGCGGCCTTACGTCGCTGCTAAGCTTCCGTACAATGGAAACTATTATAAACTCTTACAAAGGCGATTCTTCGTGTACGCAGTGTGTTTGTTTGTGTGTGTTTGTTTGTGTGTTTGTGTGTGTTTGTTTGTGTGTTTGTGTGTGTTTGTTTGTGTGTGTTTGTTTGTGTGAGTTTGTTTGTGTGTGTTTGTTTGTGTTTGTTTGTGTGTTTGTTTGTGTGTGTTTGTTTGTGTGTGTTTGTTTGTGTTTGTTTGTTTGTGTGTGTTTGTTTGTGTTTGTTTGTGTTTGTTTGTGTGTGTGTTTGTTTGTGTGTGTTTGTTTGTGTGAGTTTGTTTGTGTGTGTTTGTTTGTGTGTTTGTTTGTGTGAGTTTGTTTGTGTTTGTTTTTTTGTATGTGTGTATTTGTTTGTGTTTGTGTGTTTGTTTGTGTGTATGTGTCTTTACATGTGACTGTATACGACAAGCAGTCATTTGTCTTCCTTCTATCTGTGTTCATATGCTTGTCTGTTGGTGTTAGTGTCACTGTGTATATGCCTGTGCGTCTGTCTATCTCTGTGCCTCCGTCCGTCTTCGTCAGTCCCCATGTCGCTCTGCGATTGTTTATGTGGTTCCAGCCTCGTGTTGGGGTGGGGGGGTGGGTTAAGGTAGCATGGGAAATAACGAGGGGGCGGATCCGAACCATGATTGTTTGGTCTGGACTCTGAACCTCCTTGTGGCCTGGTATCAGTGGTATGCCGTTGAAACTGGAGCAGATTTGTCACGGCCTCGTCTCTAGATGAGCGCGCGCATACACACGCATAACTTCGCGGATTGGTTGACCTCAATTCCGAGGCATCTAATTGGTGCGTAAATAGGTCGCTGTTGAGTTATTTATAGCGATGGCCGGAAACTAGAGGGATTGTCGTCCTCTCGCCTTGTATTTGGTAGGGGTGTGGTACATAGGGGAGGGGGGCTAACAGAGGCCCACGTTTTCTGGCACTCTGCGTAGTAATAGGGCTTCCTTCGACAGGTTAGTCCTGTTGTGCCCGTCGATGACGTTAGGAGGGGTGGTTGTGGTGCTGTAGGGTAGGGGTAGGGTGACGAGCTATGTGTGTTTTGCCATAACGTGCGACGATTATGGCGAGTGGGTTGTTTGTTTGGGAAAGTTCCCTCGAGCTCGCATGCACGGCTTCTCCAGACGTTGGAAGGGGGTAGGGTGGGGGTTAGGGGCGGGAGAAGAAGTGGAAGAAGAGGAAGAGGAAGAACAAGAGGGGAGGAATAATACTAGAAGCCAAGAATAGAATAGGGGAGGAAGAAGGAAGAATAGGAGAACAATGGGATGAATAGAATTTGGAACCAAGAAGAGAAGGAAGAAGGATAACGAGGAGAAACAAGTGGAGGAATGGGATTAG
>OY365820.1:2895668-2910668 GCA_959347315.1 Bimastos eiseni
CCGAAAAATTTATTATCATGTGTGCTGATGTTGAGGGCCTTTGTGCGTTGGTTGATGGCGCTATATAAATGCCTCGTTTGATGACGGTTTGCGTTGTATTGCGCTGTCCAAGGCGATGTGGTCCATTACTTTACTTTACGAGGCTTTAGTGGGGCGTTAAGAGGGTGCTACATTAATGTTTGCGAAGACTTAAGTGGGCGGTTGAAAATTATCGATGGACGGACGGATGATTGGATGGATGGGTGAATGATTCTTGAATGAAGGAATGAATAAATGAATGAACGAACGATCGAGTGAATGAATGAATGAATGAATGCATGGCTAGCTGGATGATTAGATAAATGGATGTATAGACGGATGGCATATTAGTTGATGATTGGTCATTGTACGAATGAATGAATGAATGAATCTCTCTGTTTACTGATATACGGACTCGTGATCCAACTGAACTGACATAGCGATTAGAGATATCCAGGCTTTGACGGATGGATGGACGGACGAATGAGCGATGGAGGAAATGGTCAGTGAGGGGGTTGATCGATGTGGGTGGCCGAGCGGTCAATGGGGCTGGGGTTTCTTAATCTTTCGTCTACCCCATCTGTGAAACCCTTGCAATGTCCTTCCTCTGTTGGATTCTCTGCGCTTTTAATGCCATTCCGTATTCAATCGGCAACTCGTGTGGATTCCACTGGACCAAAGATGCCTTAGTATTTACCGAAGTTACGAGTCTTTTCGATGTCTGTTCCAAAGCACACAGGAGGTCGTAGATGCAGAGAGACCCATAGTTAGTATGTTGCTATATTGTGTTTCAATATACATGTGTTCAGATACATACATACATACATACATACATACATACATACATACATACATACATACATACATACATACATACATACATACATACATACATACATACATACATACATACATACATACATACATACATACATACATACATACATACATACATACATACATACATACATACATACATACATACATACATACATACATACATACATACATACATACATACATACATACATACATACATACATACATACATACATACATACATACATACATACATACAGACAGACAGACAGACAGACAGACAGACAGACAGACAGACAGACAGACAGACAGACAGACAGACAGACAGACAGACAGACAGACAGACAGACAGACAGACAGACAGACAGACAGACAGACAGACAGACAGACAGACAGACAGACAGACAGACAGACAGACAGACAGACATACAGACATACAGACATACATACATACATACATACATACATACATACATACATACATACATACATACATACATACATACATACATACATACATACATACATACATACATACATACATACATACATACATACATACATACATACATACATACATACATACATACATACATACATACATACATACATACATACATACATACATACATACATACATACATACATACATACATACATACATACATACATACATACATACATACATACATACATACATACAGACAGACAGACAGACAGACAGACAGACAGACAGACAGACAGACAGACAGACAGACAGACAGACAGACAGACAGACAGACAGACAGACAGACAGACAGACAGACAGACAGACAGACAGACAGACAGACAGACAGACAGACAGACAGACAGACAGACAGACAGACAGACAGACAGACAGACAGACAGACAGACAGACAGACAGACAGACAGACAGACAGACAGACAGACAGACAGACAGACAGACAGACAGACAGACAGACAGACAGACAGACAGACAGACAGACAGACAGACAGACAGACAGACAGACAGACAGACACACACACACACACACACACACACACACACACACACACACACACACACACACACACACACACACACACACACACACACACACACACACACACACACACACACACACACACACACACACACACACACACACACACACACACACACACACACACACACACACACACACACACACACACACACACACACACACACACACACACACACACACACACACACACACACACACACACACACACACACACACACACACACACACACACACACACACACACACACACACACACACACACACACACACACACACACACACACACACACACACACACACACACACACACACACACACACACACACACACACACACACACACACACACACACACACACACACACACACACACACACACACACACACACACACACACACACACACACACACACACACACACACACACACACACACACACACACACACACACACACACACACACACACACACACACACACACACACACACACACACACACACACACACACACACACACACACACACACACACACACACACACACACACACACACACACACACACACACACACACACACACACACACACACACACACACACACACACACACACACACACACACACACACACACACACACACACACACACACACACACACACACACACACACACACACACACACACACACACACACACACACACACACACACACACACACACACACACACACACACACACACACACACACACACACACACACACACACACACACACACACACACACACACACACACACACACACACACACACACACACACACACACACACACATACACATCTTGGTCCCGCTAGCAGGGTCACCCTTACAAGTTTTCCAAGTACAGCAGTTGCATGTTAGGGTATCATACACACATATAAATGCACACATACATGCATACATAATGTAATGATAAAATACATACTATGCTATACATGCACACATACATATATGCTTGCATCTTTCTTATGATCCGTCTGTCCATCCATCCATTGTTATAAGCAGGAATTCTTATGTTAATGACCTCCGTCTCGAAGATATTTTTTTCTCTGTTCCACGTGTCAAAAAAGTTGGACAACACGGATACGTCAATCAATCAGTCAATCAGTCAAAAATACTTGATATAGCGCCCCTTCAAGATATCTACTCATGGTCTTCTAGATTGACACTGTGATAACTAAATCAGCGTCGCCCCTTATCCAGGCCTTGGACTGGCACTGGCTGAGTGTGAGGAGTTGGGGAGTTCGAGTTATTCAAGGAAGAAAACTCATCCTTTTTGACGATGTGGTGTCGTGTGCTGACGTGCAAGCGCCCTGTGTAGATACGACATTTCGGCGTGAAAGGAACAGGGCATGGACCGTAGGAAGGCTGGGCACTGCCCGGGCCGACACCTGCGCAGCATGTGCCGGCGGTTGCTGGATGGATGCCCGGTCTGCTGCCGCGATAAAGATGACCTGATGCTGCAGATGGTGGCGGTGGCGGTGGTGGTGATGATGGTGCCTCGAATCTACATCGGGCGGGTGTGGTTTGAAGATGGGAGAAGCATTCTTAGTCAAGGATTGCGGTGTAGTCATGGTCAAGGCTGCAAGCAGCGTTGTTCGATTAGGGATTCTAGAGCAGGGTTCTTTCTCTCTGCGTTGCAATAATCGCTTGTGTACGGAGTGCGCCGTTTAATCTGTTACCGAGTTTTCGAATCTTTTCTGATTTACGTTTTTACGGATTTCGTGGTTTGCTTAGTTTCGGAGTTTTTGATACTCTCTATTGTGGATATACAACTTGCCTCGTTACAGCAGTGACTATACGCTGAACATTTTTTTATTGAACATGGCGTGGAGCTGTCATTAACTTTGTTATGGATTCTACGATTGAATCTGTAACGGGGGTTTATATTCGCGTTTTAGCAGAGTTTACGAGTTAGACTGTTACAAAGGTTTCGATTGACTTCGTAACGGATTTACAATTCACTTCGTTACGGATTTACGATTTACGCTCTTACGGAGTTTTTGATTGATTCATATTAATAACGGATTTACAATTCACTTCGTTACGGATTTAGAATTCACGTTGATACGGAGTTTATCGGTTACGCTGCTGCGTAGGTTTCGATTGACGTCGTAACGGATTTAGAATTCCATTCGTTGCGAATTACATGAATTTTTCTATGGACTATTTGCGTTTTGAAAGAGATTCACGTGGCACACCAATCTCGTTAGGTGATTATTGCTGTATTTCGTATCTTCTTATAGAGTTTCTTCTTCTGTTTTTCTGTGATTGAACTGCATGAGCGCCTCTGAGTAGATATCTGGAAGGGGCGCTATATCAATTGTTTTTGATTGAACTACATTTATTTGGTGCTAAGGGATGCCTTTCATACAGTTGTTCCTTAACGTGTCTTATTTTTAGCTATATGGCTGTTATTTAGCCCATGCAATGTGGCACGCACAGACATGCGAACAATATCCAGGCACACTTACACGGACGTGTGCCCATCATGATTAATTACTTACAGATAGACGCACATACATGCACACATATAAACGCAGGTACGCGCACATAACGCACGCGATTGCTTGCTAACGTGTGTACACTCACACACACACGCATACATACACACGCACACATACACACAAACAAACGCACACAAACAAACACACATAACACGCGTCGCGCAGCAAAAAGCAAAAGGTGTCTACTAAAGTAATGGAGGTACGTAGGTAGTCACATCTGTTATCCGGTCTGCATCGAGGAAAGATTGGATCCGTGACTTTTATCTTATGCCAGTCGGTAATAATAATAATAATAATAATAATAATAATAATAATAATAATAATAATGGATTCCCAGCGGATTATAACAGTCAATGATTTATGGGTACTTATTGGTGGCTTTTAAAAAAACTGTTTGCTTTGTTTCATGCGCGATTAACGCGATTGCCAACAAACGCGTTGTATTCTACTATACATTAGGCCTGATCGTCCAGGCGTTTACTGGTGGTGGTTGCTGCAGTTTAACGACACTGTGTGGTAACAAGGACCATTAGCGTCGCCCTCATCCTTTATCCAGGCTTGGGACTGGCACTGGCAGAGTACTACCAGTTGCGGAGTTCAGGTGTTTACTGATTGCCTAAGCCATAAGATATGCTGAATACGATTTTAAGGTGTTCAAAGAGGGCCTAACGTAGTCATATCTTTAAGCTTTAAGTGTGTGTAAGGGAAGCTAAAATATATCGGTAGCATTATGTGATTTAAATGTGTTCAAATTGAGCCTAACATATGCTTTTGGTTCTAGGTAATTTATAGGTAGTAGTAGTAGTGGGAAGTAGTAGGGGAAGTTGTAGGTGGAGTAGTAGTAGTAGTATAAGAACAGACAAATATCATTAGCGGTGCCCTCGTATTATTTGGGCGTGGGACAGGCACTGCAAGAGATCAAGCATCGGAGGTGTTCGATTTAAAGGAGTTATAGCAGAGCATGACAATTCTTAAAATACACACATTGGTATTATTATTCAACAGTTTAACGACATCCTATAGCAACACAGGCCATTGACGTCTTTAAAATTTGTTACATTTCAGTTCAATTTCGTATATAGTTTTAATCATTTATCTTTCTGTTTTCTTTCTTTCTTTAGTCTTTCTGTTTCTTTCTTTCTTTAGTCTTTCTGTTTTCTTTCTTTCTTTAGTCTTTCTGTTTTCTTTCTTTCTTTAGTCTATTTGTCTTCTTTCTTCCTTATGTGTTGTTATAGATTCCATTATTATTTAACAATGTAATTTAATTATAACATAATTATAAGATATTATGAATTATAATATTAAACCTACAATTATTATTTTTATACATCTATAAACCACTATAATCTGTATGCATGCTACTGAGATCACATGAGTTAATTGATATGCGTCATCCTGATAAACACGTGATATGTCTAGTCCATCTATATACACATACAATAAATTATATAGTAATATAAATGAAAGAGATTTAATTAGAGTATAATCCCTTTATTTATTGTTTTAATAAGTCTATAAATGACACTTTGTATACATCCTACATCAAGTAAATTTTTCACATTAAATTCCAATTTATAGATGCTACATTGATCCTTCAACATAGAGGCTATATTTTCTTTCTTACACTCCATTAGTAGATGTGCGATACTGTCTGTAGTCTTACATAAGTCACACAATCCATTGGGATGCCTTCTCATTAGAAATAATCTTTTATTAGTAAGGGCAACTCCTAATCTTAAACGACTAATTTGAACCTCTTTTTGTCTACATGGATCTATTAACTTAATATCAGTGGAAACAATTGGGCATATATTTTTATAAAAATTTCCTTTATCATCATTAGTATATTGCAATTGCCATTTATTGATTATATATGTTTTAATCAATGGGTATATTTCCTCCTGTTCTATATAATCTGTAGAAGTTATAGAATCAATATGTAATGCTTGTTTGGCCATTTTATCAGCCATTTCATTACCTTTTAGACCTACATGACCAGGTATCCATGCCAATTTTACTCTATGTAATGTTAATTTATTTAATTCAATTAATAATTCATTAAATAAAGTTGGTCTAGAATTACACCTGTTCCTCTGAATAGAAGACAGTACACTTAAAGAATCCGAGAAAATGACAAAATTACAATTATTATAATCCTTATCATTAATAATCCACAAAATTGCTTCTTTTATTGCAGTTAGTTCAGCAGCAAAAATACTAGAATAATCACATAATTTGAATTTTCTTATAATATCCAAACTTGGAATTGTAAATGCAGCAGCTACTAAATCATCTATCTTTGAACCATCTGTATAAATATGAATGTCATTATTATATTTCAATACTATTTCCTGAGCAGCTAATTTCATGAATTCTGGATTAGTAGTCTTTTTATTAATCTGATCATTGAGACTCATATCTATTTCAATTTGCTGATTATTCCAAGGAGGACATGAAGGGAAGGTAGGACCAATAAATGATGTATTTATAATAGATGAAATGAATTCTTGAGTACGAATAAAAATAGAATTATTTTTATTCTGAGGTGTTTTATAGATGTCTGTCCAATGTAATTTAGAAGTGGATGTACATGGATGATTTTTATTACCAATTATTTTAATTTCCATTTTAATAGAGTTATTTAATCGTCTTAGATTTAAAGGTAATTCCCCACATTCATTTTGCAAGGCTGTAGCAGAGGAGCACTCTGGTACACCACAACATAATCTTAAAGCCTCATTTTGAATTGTATTAAGTTTATTTAATATTGATTTTGAAGCTGATGAATATGCGACATCCCCATAATCTAAAATTGATCTAATTAGAGCTCTATATATAGCTAATAAAGATTTCTTTGAAGCACCCCAATGATATCCTGAGAGTGCTCTCATAAGGTTTAATCTTTTTTTACACTTCTCTATGATATAATCTATATGAGGTCTCCAACTTAATGTCTTATCAAAAATTACACCTAAGAATTTAGCTTTATTTTCCATTTTAATGTTTTGTTGATCAACTTTGATACTTATATTGGGTGTACTTATACTATTAGTGAATAAAACTGCAACTGTTTTATTTATTGAAATTTTGAAGCCATTTTCATTACACCAGTTAATTATTGAATTAATTGATTGTTGTATTTTAGTTTCCAGTATTTTTACATTCCTATGTCCTAAATAAACAGCACTGTCATCTGCAAAAAGGGACATATCAACTCCCTTTGGTCCTGATGGAATGTCATTAATCATAATCAGAAATAATAAAGGAGAAATTATTGAACCTTGAGGTGTGCCATTTTGTTGCTTAAATTTAGTGGACATTTCAGCACCAACCTTTACTTGAAATGTTCTTTCAGATAGAAATGTCTCTATCCATGTAGTTATATTGCCTGTAATACCTAATTTTTTTAATTTTTTTATAAGAGTTGGCACATGCAGCATATCAAAAGCCCTTTCAAAATCAATGAATACTGCTAGTACATGTTCCTTATTCTTTAATTTCTTTAATATTGTGTCTTGTAGTTTCAAAATCTGATCCATGGTACTTCTATATTTACGGAAACCTGATTGGTTTTTAGTAATGAGAGAATTTTTTTCTAAATACCATTGCAGTCTATTAGTTACCATTTTTTCCATTATTTTACACATAGTAGCTGTCAAAGAAATTGGCCTGTATGAATCCGGAATTTCTGCATTTTTACTTGGTTTTAAGAAAGGCAAAATAATAGCATGATGCCAATCATTTGGAAAAATTCCCTGAATCCAAATTTCATTAAAAAATGTCAATAAAACTATCATAGCATCTTTATGAAGATATTTAAATAATTCATAAGGGATTCTATCCTCACCTGGTGACTTATTATTCTTAACAGATACAATTGCTTGTTTCAATTCATTAATATTAAATAATTCATTCATTGAATAATTCATTTCATCATTACAGTCATCTACATTAATTAAATTATTATGTAATTGATTATCCTTAATGTAATTTAGAAATTTCTCATTATAATTTTGTGAATCACTGGTCTTAGCATAAGTTTGAGCTAATAAATTTGCTTTATCTATGTTAGATTCTGCTAAATAACCATTACTTTTGAGTGTTGGAATAGATGAATAACTTTCTACACCATTCATTCTCCTTGCCCAATTCCATACAGAACCCAATTTTGTTTGATCTGTTAACCCAGTACAGTAATCCTGCCAACTAGATTTAGCTTCTGATTTAATTGTTTGTTTAACAATGGCTTCTTGTTTTTTATATTCCAGATAATCTCCAAGCTCCTTAGTTTTCTTCATTTTATTCCTATGTTGATTTCTTTTATAAATAGCTTCTGAACATTTATCATTCCAATACGGCAATGGTTTAAATTTCTTTTGTTGTTTATTAATATTTTTAGAATTTAATTTCTTATAAGGTATAACTTTTTTGGCTGTATCAGTAATACATTGCACTATATTATTATACTTATTATCTATGCTTTGATTATCCAAAATTTCAGTTGTTATAGCCAATTTAGTATTTTCCTTGTATTCTTTCCAATTAGCTTTATTTAATTTCCATACATGCATACTCAAATTATTTTCTATAATTATTTCTTCATTTATATTAGTTAAACAGGCAAAATGATCAGAACCCATATTATAATTAGTAACTCTATGTTTTGCATTTAAAGCTAAATCTTGTGAACAGATGCTTAAGTCAATGACTGAATTAATATTTGTCTGCCTTGAATTAATATGTGTAGCCTGTCCCATATTAAGTACCACTGTATTAGTTTCAATTAATATATCCTCTAATATTTTACCCCTTACATTTGTTTGTGAGGAACCCCACATTTTATTATGAGTATTATAATCTCCTACCATAAGTGACCTCTTATGCATAAACAATTTTTGAAGATTTTGTTTTATTAATTCTTGCGATGGGGACAAATACATATTAAAAATTTTCAAATGTCCATTTATTGTTTTAATTTCAATTCCTTGAATTTCTATATTCAAAACATCAGGTAAATCTAACACAGTGAAATTTAAACCTATTTTTATATATATAACCAATCCCCCCGTTTTATTAGTTATGCAGTCTTTACGTAAAACATTATAACCATCTAATTTAGGAGCATTATATTTAATTTTAAGATATGTTTGTTGTACACATATTATATCAGGAGAATTAATAGTATTATATATAAAATTTCTAAGTTGATCTTTATTATTGTATAAGCTGTTAGCATTCCATTGCAGAATAGAAAGAGCCATAATGGGATACTTTTAAAGAATTAATATTATTTTTATTCCAGGATTTAATTTCAAATTATTTATTTAATACATTCGAAATGGATCTCATTTTTAAACAACATTTCAGATGCTACTCGACTTATTATAGTTTTAAGCTGCTCTTTATTTATTGATTTATCAATGGCTGCCAAAACGCCAAATACAAATGACTGATTAAGAGACGAATCAGGACTTTGGGCATGTATACGTGCTAATGTTTCACAGTAGGATTCAAAGACCATATTCTCTGCAACATCAGGCCTGAGAAGATTATGACAGGAATTATAGGTTGCAATTGATTCATAGTCATTTGTTTTATCGTTTACAGTTTCTTCACTTTTCTTCCTTGCGTCAATGTTTTTAGTCAAACCAATCGGCGTATCAGACCCAATCGGCGTCAACATTTTATTTGGATGCATCAGTTGTACGTCGGATTTCTGTTTCCCGTCTAATGTCTGTTCTCCAGTTGTGTTCAACGAAACGTCACTCGGTTTTGGAGAACTTGATGATATGTCAAGCTTTCTTTTTCGTTTAATCTTTACCATTTTCAATTTATTTACTTTATTTTCGTACAGATTTTCAGTTACTGAAATTTCCCGCCAATCTCCTTGTCCACCACTATCCGGGCAATCGAATCAAGTAGTGCTTTTTCTCAAGAATTCATTGATTGATCGATATAGACGCATCACACACATTGGTATTCCTGTCTACTTTAATTGTAGGAAGACTATCACATTTAAAAGAGGTGTCTAATTCTTTCGAACAGTTCTCATGGTTTCTTTGGTAGCACATGTAGTAGTAGTAGTACTTTCAGTTTAAAGACACTGTGTGATAACAAGGATTATTAGCGATGTCTTCCTCCTTTATCCAGTCTTGGGACTGGCACTGTCAGAGTAGCATTTCTTGGTAGCATTTGTTGGGTAAAATAACTGTTATCAAGCGCGGCAGAAATCGATGTTAAGGTATGTAATCAGAAGTCGGATTAATAGTAATATTGAAGTTTTTGAGAACCGTGTGTTTGTAATAATAAATTATAATAATCTTCGTGTATTAAATGCAAATTGACAGTCCATAGTATATGATCACAAGTCACGGATGATTACAGGAGTCGAATTCATCGGTGCGGTGGCCACGCCATTATTGACTGATTGATTGATTGACTGGTTGATTGATTGAGTGGTTGATTAATCTCCCGACCTTACCGTACTATTGATTCGCTAATTGATTGAATTGATTGATTGATTGATCCATCGATCTTCTGCTCTTCCCTTACCATTGAGTGACTGATTGATTGAATTGATCGATCCATGGATCGATCTTCTAGCCTTACCTTACCGTATACGCCCAGCTCCTATCAAGGCCGATCGAGCGATAAATCACCTAGCACAGGCGCACATTATACGGTACAGGGTAATATCGGCGTTTAGCACGTCCTGCTGTTATCGATCCAGGGACGGACGGTTGGCGGAGAATGACCAGATACTCTCCATCGACGGACAGGTATTGGATGGGTCCGTAACACACCAGCAGGCCATCAGGACCCTTCAGCAGACCAGCAGGAGCGTCGAGCTGACGATAGCAAGGGGTCCGATCCCCGCGTCCCCTCCGCCGTTCGAGGGGGCCAAGACATCGTCCGTCGCTAGGAGTCACTCGGGGCGCAGCGACGGATCAGCGTCAGACATGGTGGTGAGTTACGATGATCTAGTCTTCGGCGTCAGGCTAGGCTGACTGGCTAGCTTGTTAGAGAGCCTTACGTGCTGTACGGAGAGCGCCACTGAGTAGATTTTTGAGGAGGCGCTGTATCAAGTTTCATTCATTCATTTACCTTCGTCATCTAGTTGGTCATTTGACCTCTGTCTTGAAGAGGTGCTATATCAAGTTTCATTCATTGACTGATTGATTCCTTCCTTCCTTCCTTCCTTCCTTCCTTCCTTAATTAATTAATTAATTAATTAATTAATTAATTAATTTATCCACATCATCTAATTGCTTATTCGACCTATGTCTTGAACAAGCTCTGTATCAAGTTTCATTGATTGATTGATTGATTGATTGATTGATTGATTGATTGATTGATTGATTCATCCATCCATCCATCCATCCATCCATCCATCCATCCATCCATCCATCCATCCTTCCATCCATCCATTCATTCATTTATATTCTTTGGCTTGTTGGTTATTCGATCCATTTCTGGCACTTTGCTGCGTCCTCTTCGATGCTCTGACCATCTCGACCACTTTGTTCCCTCTGTCAGGACTGCCATGGCTCCAATCCAGATCCTTAGACCCCTCTCTGTGGAATGGACTTGCTCAACCTTTTTGCTCCAACATCTTCTCTACGTCTCGTCTCCATCTTCCACCTTTAATCTAGTCCTGCATGTAACGCTCTTTCGATCGTCTGCATACTTGAGAGGCGCTATATAAAGTAAATAAGGCAAATGCAATATCTCCATGGTAACGTCAAAGTCGGGCTCCGCCACCGCAATTCATCCGCGACCGGTTTACTCGGGGTCTCTCGCACTCGGGGTGCTCCTGAATGCGCTACGATGATGCAGGCGCTGTTCGTGCTCGAATATCTCGCGCAATGGGTTGCTCGCTTCCGTGCTCACCTAACCTGCTCACTTGTTCATTTGACTCTTCACCTCCTGCTCAACTCGTTCCTACTTTGCCCGCTTTCTTGCCCATTCGTTTGTTGGTCTATTTATGCTCGACTTTCGTGCTTTCTTTCTGGGTGACTTACAGACCTTGTTTATCGCTTGTTCTCCGACCAATGACAGTCAGTGGACCTCCGCGGAGGCGTTAGAATGAATGGCTCATGCACTCGTACACAAATTGGGACAATGTGTCTTTAGACCGATAGTGCTTGAGTTGCTGTTGTTGCTGCTGCTGCTGCAGTTGTTTTGGCCTCAGGCGGTTGCCTCTGCTTCTGAGGACGCTGTTGCTTTTGTGGTGGTGTTAGTTGTGACACTGTTGCTTCTGTTACTTCTGGTTGTTTTGCCTCTTATTTTCTTGCTTCTGCTTTTGTTGCTTTTACTTCTGTTGTCTCTGCTTCTGTTGTCTCTGCTTCTGTTGTCTCTGCTTCTGTTGTCTCTGCTTTTATTGTCTCTGCTTCTGTTGTCTCTGCTTCTGTTTTTATGCTTCTGCTTATGTTACTTCTGTTGTCTTGGCTTTTGTTCTTCCGTGGTTCTGTTGCTTCTGCCTCAGTCCCGTATGCCTCTGTTGTGTTGGCTTCTGTTGCATCTGCTTCTGTTGCTTCTGTTGCCTCTGTGTTGCTCACCTTTAGTTCAGCAAATGCTGACGTCATCAATTACATGACCTTTTCCCCTCTCTCTTTCGTTGCAGTTGGGCAGCGAGTGGTCGCAGTTGGAGGTGATCGATCTGATGAACGATGGAACTGGTCTGGGCTTTGGAATCATCGGAGGGAAGAGTACAGGGGTCGTCATTAAGACCATTCTGCCCGGTGGAGTCTCAGACAAGGTGAGACAGAGGGTGGAATCAGAAATGGGTCACAAGTCACAAGGACCACCTCTGATGGTTCTGTCTTGAAGTATAATGATAACAGTAATAATAATAATAATAATGATGATGATAGTGATAATGACGATAATGATAATGTTGATGATAATTATAATGATAATGTTGATGATAATGATTAATGATAATGATTAATGATGATGACAATGAGAACGACATCGATATTGACAACATTAGTATACAACTACAACTAAAGATGGCAATATTACTAGTAGTGATGATAAGAACAGTAGTCGTATTAACAATACTAATAGTGTTAACGACAATAGCGATGCGCCTGTATACGCTTATGTGCGTAGGATGGTCGTCTGCAGAGTGGAGACCACATCCTACAGATTGGGTCCGTGAACGTGCGTGGTATGACCTCGGAGCAGGTAGCCCTCATCCTGCGGCAATGCGGGGTCCACGTCCGACTTATAGTCGCCCGTGGGGTCGACGACCCAGTCCAGCTGCCCAGGCCACTCGCCCCCGTCGTCCGAACGACCGAATTGGAGGCCGAACTCGACCGAATCAACCAACTCCTGCTGGCCGAACAGCGGGAGTACCTTGCGAACGTAGAGGTAGCCAGTCAGCAGACTAACAGTCCGCTGGTGACGTCGCCGGTGACGTCGCCGTTGACGTCATCCGCGGAGAAACTGCAGGTGAATTTCCGACTGTCTTTGTCCTTGACTTTGTATGTGTCTGTATGTGTGTTCCCCTGTCTGGTTTAGTGTGTCTGTTATTTTTTGTATGTAATGAGCAATCCGTTGTTGACGTCATCTGTGCATTGCCGGAATTTTCTGCTGTCCTTGTAATTGACTTTTGTACCCGTCTGTATGTCTTTTCCGGTCTGTCTGTCCGATGAATTCGACTCCTGTAATCATCCGTTCATGCTATGACTTGTGATCATATACTATGGACTGTCAATTTGCATTTAATACAAGAAGATTATTATAATTTATTATTACAAACATACGGTTCTCAAAAACTTCAATATTACTATTAATCCGTCTTCTGATTACATACCTTAACATCGCTTTCTGCCGCGCTTGATAACAGTTATTTTACCCAACATCATCTGTATTTTCCCTCTGTATGTCTGTATGCCTGTTCTGACTCCATGTCGTTCAACTGTTTGTCTGACGTCTGTCCGTGTGTCTGTGAGTCTGTCTGTCCATCTGTTTGTCTGACGTCTGTCTGTCTGTCTGTGAGTCTGTCTGTCTGTCTGTCTGTCTATTGTGTTGATTAACTTGTTCTCTGGTTTTTCTATCAGAATCCATTTGTTCTGTTGCATCATTTAGTAATTTCTATTAGAAGTCTCTTCACAATTTTATTGCTTCATTATTTCATTAATTTTGCCATCCTCTGGCTAATCTTTCCATCCAGATGCCCATACACCCATCCATCCATCCATCCATTCATCCATCCATCCATTCATTCATTCATCCATCCATTCTTTCTTTCTTCTTTCATCCACTAATCCATCCACTCATCCATCCATCCATCCATCCATCCATCCATCCATCCATCCATCCATCCATCCATTCATTCATTCATCCATTCATCCATCCATTCATCCATTCATTCATTCATTCTTCATTCATCCACTAATCCATCCACTCACCCATCCATCCATTCATTCATCCATCCACCTACCCATTCATCCATCTATCCATCCATCCATCCATCCATCCATCCATTCATTCATTCATCCATTCATCCATTCATTCATTCATTCTTCATTCATCCACTAATCCATCCACTCACCCATCCATCCATTC
>OY365820.1:2915668-3165668 GCA_959347315.1 Bimastos eiseni
CGCTTAAACGCACCGACTACCGTGTTCCTTTCCCTGGAGAAGCTACCGTATTAGTCACCTGAATAATTGATAATTGCTCGACACCAGATGGCGTCCCCTTCACCAAATGCCAACGGGGAGGCTGTTGCCATTCGCCAGACTCTTTCGATGGCGACCCAGTCGACCGCTGCCAGCCCTCCAGCCTTCCACCATGTTCGAGAGGCAGTTCAAGAACCGGATGAAGGACCTTTTGACGTTGAACTGACGAAGGATTCGAAAGGACTTGGTATTACCATCTCCGGATACACGGCAGGTAAGGATCAGGGAGTTTATGTCATCTTGTGTGGGATAGTCCAACATGGATGCTCTGTCTCTGTCTGTCTGTCTGTCTGTCTCTATCTATCTAGCTCCCTCTCTCCCTGTTTGTGTGTCTCTCTGTCTCTGTTTCTGTTTATCTGTGTGGCTCTGTCTTTCTTTATCTCTGTCTGTCTATCTGTCTGTCTGTCTGTCTGTCTCTCTCTCTCTATTTATATATATATATAATACTCTCTACGTATATAATTATATATATATAATATATATATATATATATCTGTCTATCTATCAATCTCGATCGCTCTCTGTCTGCCGCTATCTCTGTCTGTTTGTCTCTGTGACTCTGCCTCTATGTTCGTTTGTATGTCTGTCTCTCTTCCCCCAGTGCTGCTGGGACATGTGATATCATGACCATTTCTGTCCTCACACGGTCGCACAATACATCTGTGCCAGATGACCTTGCTGACCCCACCACAAGGCTGTTGAATTGTTGCATCTCCTCCGTCGTTGTCGCTGTTGTCGTTGCTCATTCGGTGGCAACGGAAGTTATTTATCTGATATGAAGCTCACAACGGACTCCTCTGATGCTACACAGACACACACACACGCACGCATGCATACACACAGACAGACAGATGCACACACGTATACATACGCGCACACACTCAAATACACAGACGCAAACACACACATGTATACGCACACATTCATACACTTATTTATGAATGTGAAACAATGTGTGCATGGCATTGGGTGCATATCGTGTGTGCGTGCGTGTGTTTTGCATATGTATATATATATGGGCATCATTTTTATAGCGCCTCCTGTCTGTCTATTTGAGTGCAGTTATGTAAATGTTGAACCGTCCCTCTGCTGTACATTCAAAGGCCTCTCTTCTCGTCTCTTTATTCCAGCGATTGTCGACGCCTTGGAAAATCGGTAGATATACTATACACACATATATACAGGCAGACAACAGACAGATATAAAGACAGACAGACAGACTGAGAGACTGACACTCACAAGGCCGGACAGACACGAAGGCTGACATACACACTGACAGACGGAAAGGCAGACACAAAACAGAGACAGACAGAGACAGACAGAGACAGACAGAAGCCGTCAATAGGTATTAAACTAACTAAAGAAGCCAACAGCAGACAGACAGACACAGAGACCGATACAGACATACACACAGACAGAAACAGACACAAAAACACGCAGACAGACAGACAGACACACAGGCAGGCACAGGAACATACACAAAGACAGATAAACAGAGCCGCATACAGTGAGAGACATGTGTACACACACCTACGCACATACACACACACAGAGGCTTGGCATGGAATGAACGGGCGTGGGAGGGATGAGGGTGGGATGGCGACCCTTATTAAGGTCGTGTGGTAGCCATCTTCTCCTCGTGGCTATTATCGATTTCTTCCAGCTCTGTGTTTTATTGTTGCTGTCTTTGCCCTGAGTCGATCGAGGTGACCAGACCGTACGGAGGGTCCTGGGGGGTGGGTGGGGTGGCAGGGTTCAGTAGAGGAGGAGGAGGAGGAGGGGGTTCTGACGGAGGTCATCTCGTTCCACTTTCATCTCCATTTGATTTGCCGCTCGCTGCGTAGGATGCATATCAATTGGGGGGAGGGTGGGTAGGGGTGGGGGAGGATGGGTAGGGGTGGGGGAGGGTGGGTAGGGGTGGGTGGGGTGACGTATAATTGGAAGAATGGTTTTTATTATTGTTGTTGTTTATGTTGTTCTTATTTCTATCATTATTATTTTTTATTAATATTATTATTATTTTTATTATTAGTATTATTAGTATTAGTATTATTTGTTGTTGTTGTTATTATTATAATTATTTTATTTCTTTTTTATTATTAACACAACTATATTTATTCGTAAGCCTTTGAACATAAGCACAGCTTCACTGGTGCTTTATTGCCCGTTTTCAATATTATTTGAGCTTAGTCATTATCATTATTATAATGATGATTATTATTGTTATTATTATTTTTATTATTATTATTATTATTATTATTATTATTATTATTATTACTGTTAGTATCATTACTGTTATTATTTCTGTTATTATTAATATTATCGTTATTATTTTCTTTATTATTTTTATTAGTATTGTTTTTTTGTTATTTTTTAAATCTTTATTACTATTACACATACTTACCTACGTACAACCATGACATACAATTATAGAACTCTACACAGCTGTAAATAATCATTAGTCTGTGACTTCCTTGTCGCTAGATGACGCTCCTCACATCTTCGTGAGCGGAATAACCGAAGATAGCGTCGCTGCGAGGGACGGACGAATACGAGCGGGGCATCGAATCGTAGCGGTCAGTAATCATCTCATGCAAATCGAAATCTACAGCTAATCTGATCTATTCAGCGCTCGTGAATAACCTGGTGCCCTGCGCTCGGCTTTCAAGTGACGCTTTAGAAGTTTGGAGATTAGGAGTACGATCCTAGGGACTTGTAATATTAATATTTTCTGTGGTGTACTGGGTCCACGTGTTCATGGTCTGGGATTGAGTTCGGGGTCTCAAGGGCATGAGAGTCTGTGTCAGTGTGTGTGTGTGTGTCGATGTGTGTGTGTATGTGTCTGTATGTGCTTGTGTGTCTGTGTCGATGTGTGTCTGTGTCGATGTGTGTCTGTGTCGATGTGTGTCTGTGTCGATGTGTGTCTGTGTCGATGTGTGTCTGTGTCGATGTGTGTCTGTGTCGATGTGTGTCTGTGTCGATGTGTGTCTGTGTCGATGTGTGTCTGTGTCGATGTGTGTCTGTGTCTGTGTGTGTCAATGTATGTGTCAGTATGTCTGTATGTGTCTGTGTGTATGTCCTCGGTTCGCATATATTCTGCATATGTCTACGTGTGCTGCGTTCGTATGTTTCTCTCTTTCTCCTTGTATCTGTACTTGTGCCTGTGTGTTTCTGTCCCTGTACCTGTCGCTATGTGATCGTGCGTTGATTGCTTATGTGTTTGGTGCGTATTTATGTTTATGTGAGGTTTTTGGCACATTAACTTGTGTCGATGTGTAGCCATATTTATATCCTCGATAATTTCCGTTGTGTTGTTCAGTTTGTCTTTTGACCTTTGCTCTGCCTTCTTCTTCTCCTCTTCCTGTTCTCCTACTGTCCTTCCTCGTGCCGCTCCTTTTGCTCTTTCTTCCTCACTCTCCTTTCCCATCCTCTCGTGTATACGTACTCCTTGTGCTTTTCCATCTTCCATTCCTCCTCTTCTTCCCTCTCTCCTTCCTTTCCTCCTCCTTTCCTCCTCCTTACTTTCTTCATTCTTCAGCTATTTGTCTTCCCGCCATCCTCCTCCAAATCTCTTTCTTCTGTCTCCTCCACTTCCTCCTCCTCTCTTTCATCCTCCCATTCCTCTTCAATCGTTCGTCCACCTCTTTCTTTTCCTATTGTTTCTCCACTCCCTCGTTGATCTACGCCAATTCTTTGTTCTATACATGGCCATGCCAGCGATCAAAGCATTTCTTGGCGGTACTCCCAAACCCCAACCCAACCCATTTATGGTCGCTACAGCCCAGTCCAAACAGTTTTTCACCAACTGCCGATGGTAGTAGTAGTTGTTGTAGTTGTAGTTGTGGGGAAGTAGTAACAACAACATTAACACCAATTATAATGACAGTAATGATATTATTATTATACTATAATTATGATAATATTATTATCGATGTTTGTGGTGGCTGTGATAATGATGATAATAACGACAACGACGACAATGATGATAGTAACAATACTCATATCCACAGTAGTGGATTAACTCAATTAACTCGGGGTGACTGCGTAAACCAGCGTTTCCCAATCATTTTTGGCCGTGGAACCTTTTCGTCATAAATGTTATTGGTGGAACTCCGTCCAAAACTAAATATATTCTGTCGTAGGTATACAAGCACTTGAGAATGCAGACAATTATAGTTTTAGTCCTATAGATTTGATTAATAATAACACATATCGATGACAATGCCACTTGAATTCTCTTTCGTATCAAGTCACTGATATCAGATGTTCAGCAAAAAGCCTCATATGAAAAATTCGTGTAGGCCTAATCCATTTTAAATTGTATGTTATGTTCGCACCGAAAGCTTCTCGCGGAACTCTTGTCTTCGCCTCACGTAACCCTAGGGTTCCGCGGAACACCGTTTGGGAAACGCTGGCGTAAACGGTATCCACCTCCTCTCGGAACTCCGCCTCTCCCTGATTTTCCGCCCGGAATTATAAACATGCATTCTGACGATTTCTTAGCAGCGATGCCTTTAACATTGCCACATTGGTCATTTTCAGTCCCACTTAGGGCTCATCCATATATTACGTACGCAAAAAAAATCGATTTTTCGGACTCCCTCCTCCCTGTTGCACCGCGTACATTTCGTGGACCCTCTCTCCATGCGTACGTACATCTGAGGTCTACCTCTGCCCCCACCCCATTGCAAGGGTTCGATAGCTGAAGACATCTACAAGACATTGATTTTACCATAGGGTATTTATTTTTGTTAAGCATCATATTTAACAGCTTTAATTTTTTAACTGTTCTGAAGAAATAAAACACTGCCGGATAACAACACTTGCGTTTTAAAAGTTGTAATGCTAAATAAAATTGATTAAGCAGGCATATAGTCTGTAATTGGGTTTACAGTTCTGATTTTAATATTCCGTATTGTGGACGTCATATTTGTCAAAAATAAAGTCAAATTTGTGTACATACATATTTTCGGGACCTCTGCCATCACCATACGCACCAGTGCGTCAAAATTCGAAACCTCCCCCTCCCTGCGTGCATAATTTGTGGACGACCCCATCCATGTCTCCGTTTGGCCAAATCATGGCGGACTAGTAATTAAGACCTCACAGGACAACTACGCTGATCTCCACATTTTGGGAACACGGGCTAACTTTCTTTCGGTGAAAAATAACTTGCTAAGGTGGCAGATACAGGCTCATTTTCTCTATTCTACACAACCCAAGCCTGTTCTTCACCGACTCCTATACATGGTGTAGACGCCCATGTATACAGCCACTCCGTCCCCACTCCATTCACCAATTAAGACCTGGAGCAAACAACCATGTTCTCCCACCCAAAGCCAAGTCTCAATATATCCACAGATCTGTTATCATAAGTTAGGCCTACAGTATACAAAGACATTTACGAGTGGGTCGCGGTGACGTTCCAGTATGGTCTGCGCCGTGCAACAGAAGGGTCACAGGTTCGAACCCACCTTAAGTCACTGCAGAGTGACCTTCGACAAAGTTGCTAACCCATGATTGTTTGTGAGGATGGCAACGGGAAACCACCTCTCTCATCTCATCCACGGGTGGCGTAAAAGCCAATGGACCTGCTTCCGGCAGAGAACTCTTCACCGTCAGCATAATTAATTCTCGCTTCTTTTATTGTCAACTTTCACTCATGTTTGCATTTCTGCAATTTTATCAGATTGTTTTCTTCCTAAATAGGCGAATATCATCATCGTCGTCGTCATCATCATCATCGTCATCATCATTATCCATCATCATCCATCATCATCATCATCATCGCCCGCAATGCATGGCGATATATTCCTGCATACTTACTCACTTACCCAGCCATCGCAATGCTGGCAGTTGATGTCTTTGCGTTATATTAACTTACTTATCGTTTCGTGTGGCGTAAACTGATGACGTCATTAGCGTCGTTATTCATCGATGACGTCATTAACGACGTTATTCAATGATGACGTTATTCATGACGTCATTACTCGACGACATGACGTCATTAATCAACGACATGCCGTCATTAATAACGTTATTCATACGTATACATACATGACGTTTTTCATCGTGCTGTAGTTGACAGTATCGTAAGACGGGAGGAAATTGGCGACCCCCACTTTCTGGGGAAAGGTTACGCCCTGCGTTGGGAGTTAATTAACTGTCAGGAGAAGAAGGATATTGTATGGTAGACCAACAGCAGCAGTCTAGTTATGAACCCAGTCGCTAGGCGTCGCAGTGTACGTCAAGATTGGCTTCGTCCGTCTCTCAATGACTGTCTATGTGTCTGCTTGAGTCTCATTATATGTCTCCGTCTGCCTCTCTGTGTGTCTCTGTGTCTGTCCCTGTATATGTCTGTTTGAGTCTCACTGTATGGCTTCGTCAGTCTCTCTAATTTTCTCTGTGTCTGCCTTTTTATATGTCTGTCGGTCTGTGTGCATGGCTGTCGTTATCTATGCCTCTCTGTCTCTGTACCTATGGCTATGTCTCCTTGTCTGTCTGTCTACGTCTCTCTCTCTCTCTCTCTCTCACTATCTCTCTCTGTCTCTCTCTGTCTCTCTCTGTCTCTCTCTGTCTCTCTCTGTCTCTGTCTCTCTGTCTCTCTCTCTCTCTCTCTCTATATATATATATATATATATATATATCTTATTCTCTGTGTCCTTTCGTCTGTGTCTGCCTTTCTGTCTGCCTTTCTGCGTGTCTGTCTGTCTCTGTTTTTCCCTCTCTGCATCCACCTACACCTCTCTGCCTCCTCTCCACCTCCATCTTCCATTCTCTTCCAACCCTTTCGTCTTTTTTCCTGCACGTACCTTCTCACAGCAATCCAACGACCGCCTTCAACGCATTACATACCCATCCACCACACCTCGCCTTCTTTCTTCAGCCTCTGCTCTCTCGACGTATAAACCCCCTTATCGTCATCCGGCGTTTTGTTAAACCTTGTTCCGCAGCCCGTACGATATCAATTTCCTGTGCATCACTCGAGTCTCGTTTAAGTCTCGCTTAAGTCTCGCTTAAGTCTCGCTTAAGTCTCGCTTAAGTCTCGCTTAAGTCTCGCTTAAGTCTCGCTTAAGTCTCGCTTAAGTCTCGCGGGGGAGGGGGGTCAGAGGGCAGCGCTGCAGCCGCCGCGCTAACGATCGCTTCTGTAGGAGCCGACACTTGACCTCCTGCGACGTTCGACGATCAATTGTGTCTGAGGATATTAACAGACGTTAACTTATCGAGTAGACGCGATTGTTCGCTCTCTGACAGTGTCAGTCCCAAGTCTGGATAAATGAGGAGGGCGACGCTAATGACCTTTGTTATCACTAAGTGTCATTAAACTGGAACTATTACTATTATTAATGCAATTGACTCGATGTTCACATTCAAACAGTGCCGGTCCCAAGCGTTGATAAGGGAGGAGGGCGACGTTAATGATCTTTGTGATCACATGTACTGAAGCCAAATGTTTAGAATTTGATATTTATGTGTTTTTTTCTGTTTTTAACGATTGTTGTGTTTTAAACATTAATTTTTTCCAGCATTTTCGCTTGCCGCTTCGGGGTATGCTGAAGCTGGAATAGGCTACCTCGGATAGACAGACAGACAGACAGACAGGCGCTATATAAATGTTCCATTACAGTACATTCTCTCCCACCAGGTGGATAGTCTTCCGCTGAGTGGCCTGTCGACCCAGGAGGCCCTGGAGATACTCCGTAAGACTGGTCAGGTCGTCCGTCTTCGCATCTCTCCCTCATCAGAAACCGACCGAAAGAAGCTACTTCTCGCTCAAAAGGCACAGAATGGTGAGCAACGTGCAAATGATTTAACGCTCTCTTTGGACACCTTTAAAACGCATCAAACGCTATATATATAAATTGCGCTTGACTTCCCTAAGTTGTTAGTAACCAGCCTTGTGTTTTTGAGTGTAATATGCCAAGCAAATTTCTATCGTCAGAAGTGGTCGTTAAACCCTGGATCCATCCATCCTACGACTTTCCGATCAGCCTAATTTCATCACTGCTTTCACCTCATACGACGACGACGACGATGATGACGACGTTAATAACAATAATAATGATAATAATAACGATTACTAATAAAATATAATAATTCAAAATTATTATAATAGCAATGATAGCGACAATTTATATGACGCCGTACTCCGACCATGCCACTACAAGGGCGCTTCACCGACAAAAGCAGACACCAACACTAGTACAGTCTGTAATTTTGATGCCTTAGTTACTGTTCATTAGTTGTAATTATTTATTGAATAATGAAGATGGCAGTAATTTGATTCAAGATTTGCCTGCTATGTTGATTTGTGATATACAGCTGCCAATTACAAACTTTCCGATGCAGTGGCACATTGGCAGAACCGGTGCGGAAGTGACTACGAAATTGTGGTAAGTCGCACAGTGGTGTCGGTGGTGGAAATAGTGGTTGTTGTGGTTCGGTATGATGCTGTTGATGTTGGTGTTGTTGTCGTTGATGATGATGATGATGAGGGTATTGTTGTTGTTGTTGTTGATGATGTTGATGATGATGATGATGATGATGATGATGATGATGATGATGATGATGATGATGATGATGATGATGATGATGATGATGATGATGATGATGATGATGATGATGATGATGATGATGATGATGATGATGATGATGATGATGATGATGATGATGATGATGATGATGATGATGATGATGATGATGATGATGATGATGATGATGATGATGATGATGATGATGATGATGATGATGATGATGATGATGATGATGATGATGATGATGATGATGATGATGATGATGATGATGATGATGATGATGATGATGATGATGATGATGATGATGATGATGATGATGATGATGATGATGATGATGATGATGATGATGATGATGATGATGATGATGATGATGATGATGATGATGATGATGATGATGATGATGATGATGATGATGATGATGATGATGATGATGATGATGATGATGATGATGATGATGATGATGATGATGATGATGATGATGATGATGATGATGATGATGATGATGATGATGATGATGATGATGATGATGATGATGATGATGATGATGATGATGATGATGATGATGATGATGATGATGATGATGATGATGATGATGATGATGATGATGATGATGATGATGATGATGATGATGATGATGATGATGATGATGATGATGATGATGATGATGATGATGATGATGATGATGATGATGATGATGATGATGATGATGATGATGATGATGATGATGATGATGATGATGATGATGATGATGATGATGATGATGATGATGATGATGATGATGATGATGATGATGATGATGATGATGATGATGATGATGATGATGATGATGATGATGATGATGATGATGATGATGATGATGATGATGATGATGATGATGATGATGATGATGATGATGATGATGATGATGATGATGATGATGATGATGATGATGATGATGATGATGATGATGATGATGATGATGATGATGATGATGATGATGATGATGATGATGATGATGATGATGATGATGATGATGATGATGATGATGATGATGATGATGATGATGATGATGATGATGATGATGATGATGATGATGATGATGATGATGATGATGATGATGATGAGGACGACGACGACGACAACAAAATTGTTGTTGATGATGATAATGATGATATTGCTAAAACCATAATTACTCTTCCAAATTCCGATAGGACATCTCACAAGTATCTAAAAACAACTATTTCTTATGTGTTCATTGGTTCGCCAGGTGGCGGAACTGACGAAGTTCAAAGACGGCGGCGGCCTAGGCATCAGCCTCGAGGGAACGGTCGACATGGAGAGCAATGTGGAGAAGAATCTACGTCACTTCATCGGAACCATCCATCCAGATGGACCCATCGGACTCAACGGAAGACTGAGGAGTGGCGACGAACTCCTCCAGGTATTAACTCATTATCCATAACTCCTCCACTATTTGCACTCTGACAGTGCCAGTCCCAAGCGTGGATAATGGTGGAGGGCAATGCTAATGATCTAAAAAGTAGGGGAAATAGGCCTGAAATAAATAGGGAGACAGGTCGAAAAAAGAGGGAGGCAGGTCGAAATGAATAGATGAAATAGGTGAAAAAATATTGTGAGACAGGTCCCCAAAATATGTAGCCAACCAGGCCAGGGTTGGGTACACTGCGGAGTCACCTGTATAGCAAACCAGGCCAGTCGAGGGTCCCAGAAACTATCTGACCACAAAATAGAATTCGTAACTATTTCTCGTTGCAGGCGAACGAAACGCAGTTGGCGGGGAAATCGCACGTCGACGTCGTCAGCATTCTCAAAGACCTCCCATCTAACGTCACCCTCCTCTGCGCCCGTCGCTCCACCCCCATCCAGCTCAGATACACGGCCCAGCAGACGAACGGACATGATCCGTTGACTACACCGTCTCCCAGACAACCTCCTTCATCCTCCACAGAGAGACTCGTCAAGGCCAAGTCCGACCAGACGCTGTTCGGCTCTGAGCCCAACTCTCCCGAGGAGAAGGCGTCGGCTGCGTCGCTCGGGCAGAAGAAGTCGCGGTCGCTGGAGCCGATTGGGGTTGGGGGGCTGGCGATGTGGAGCGGGGAACCAGTGGTTGTTGAGCTACAGAAGGAGAATCTACACAAGGGAATTGGATTCAGCATTCTCGATTACGAGGTATCATCTTGAATATCTCGTGTGTTCCTTGGTGACATTATTAAATGTAACTTACCGTAATGTAATCGGACATTTGTATAGCCTACGCAGAGTCTCTCTCTGTGTGGTAGCCTATGTGATGCTAAATGTCATTACTAAGTTCGATTCAGTAGAGAAGCAGCCATGCCTATGAAGCACTTCTATTAAGTTATCTGAGTTCTATTTTCTTTTTAAAGGATCCTCTCAATCCTGGCATCTCGATGATCATAATCCGTAGCCTGGTTCCCGGCGGAGCGGCGCAGTTAGACGGCAGACTGGTTCCCGGTGATCGTCTTGTCGGAGTCAACGACATCTCTCTGGCCAACGCCACCCTTGAGCAGGCGGTGCAGGCCCTAAGAGGGGCTCCAGTTGGCCCTGTTCAAGTCAGGATCCTTAAGCCACTCACCAGATTGGATTTGGACGAAGCCATCTATCCAGAATCTGTAAATACCTCTTTTAAGTGTTAACCAAATAAAACAAACAGACCACCATGTTATCACTGTTAGGTTCTTAGAATGAACCGAGTTTGAACTTCTTGCAGAATACCGAATTTTACGAGTTGAATTTTGCCGAGTCCGAGTTTAGAATATTTATAAAAAGTCTCATTCTCTTGATTTGTAGTTTGGCGGTTTATGTAATTTTCATGAATTTGTTAGTTTTTCAATTTTTACGAATTTGTTAGTTTTGAATTTTTTATGAATTTGTTAGTTTTGCAATTTTTAAGAATTTGTTAGTTTTGCAATTTTTAAGAATTTGTTAGTTTTGCAATTTTCATAAATTTGTTAGTTTTGCATTTTTACACTAATTTTACATAATGGATGAAAACAAAAATAATTAATACATTGTTAAATAGACAGTTTGTATGTAGTAGTAGTAGTAATAGTAATAGTAGTAGTTTCAGTTTAGCGACACTTTGTGATGACAAGTCTTCTTTTGTCACCCTCCTCCTTTATCCAGGCATGGGACTGGCACTGTCAGAACGCAAACAGTGGAGGAGTCGTTTCTATGTAAGATCCGTTTTGTCCGTACCTGTATCTTTAGAGTCCTGTAGAAACGGTGGATCAACCGACCTCCGACGTATTTGCTTCTCTGATGATGACCCCTCTGACCCTGCCTACCCAGTCTCCCCCGACGCCCCGTGGCCAACCAGCTGTCTCATCCCCCTCGCCTTCCTACCCTGCCTTCTCGCCGCCGGTCTACCCCAGTTCGTCACCTCCAGCCTACCCAAAGGCTTCCCCATCGTCCTTGCATAAGACAGCCGACCAGGATGTTAAT
Organism: Bimastos eiseni; assembly: GCA_959347315.1. Lineage (NCBI taxonomy): Eukaryota > Metazoa > Annelida > Clitellata > Crassiclitellata > Lumbricidae > Bimastos > Bimastos eiseni. The sequence continues at coordinate 2,927,743 of OY365820.1, forward strand.
GCAGCCGTGGTAAGCAGTTTATTTTCTCCTGTTTTATCATTCATCCATCAATTGTTGCGGTCAGCGTTTCATTCTTATTGAAATCAAAAACTGGCGAAGTCAATTTTGAGGCACTTCCGGTTGTGTCATTTCAGTCACCTTTTATGCCGTCATTTTCAATGGTTCTGTGTCTATAATCCAAAGGTTCGATAGTCCAAAGGTTCGATAGTCCAAAGATTGCATGGTGTCCGGTCGATAGGTGACAAGATTGCGGTTTTAATGGTAGCTGGATTGATGAAAAGAATTATGTTTGGCTGGAAGCTGGATTGGACCATTCTTTTCATTCATTCAGCTTCCATTTAAGCATGACTCTTTTCATATCAATCCAGCTCTCAGTTTCACATATTCTTTTCATCAATTAATCCGTATTCTAGTTAAATTGATGGCAGAGTACAGAACCTTCGGATTATCGAGCGGACACCTTTGCAATCACCTGTTATGCCGTCATTTTTACTCACCTCTTAATCCATCACCCTTTATGCTGGCTGTCATTTTTAAACACCCGTCATATGCTGTCATTTTCAAATGACTTTCATCATATCATTTTCAATGACGTATGGTGCCATTATTTTCTGTTCGCCTCTTTTGTGGTAATTTTCAATCTCTTCTGAATTTTCAATCACCACTTATGCCTACTAACGCAGAGTAATGGAAAACACTCTGGAACTAGTAAGGAACCGAGTTCGATGCCCGTATCCCGTAAAGTTGACTAGTCCTTCTTTTGCTAGGCGGTGGCGTTTTTAAACTCGGATGTGTAATAGGTGCGATACATGACTGCCTACCTCCGTATACCTATTCTTAGCTGCCTTCGGTTTGATTCGACTCCTGTAATAACTTATCGTCATTCATACTAGGCTTGTAAACATGCTGCAATTTGTATTATATGAGGTCGTTGGTGATACAAAAGCGTCAATTGTTACTGTTAACGGACAACAGGAAATTATAACATCACAGAGACAGTAATAAAAGGTTTCTAAGCATAGAGTACAATTTTACTATTGTCCATTGAAATAAAAGATATTTTTAAAATTACGGTCGTAGTTGGCTTTCCATTAGATGTATAACGTGACTGTCGACAGTTCAATTCAATTCCTGCAATAGCACTTGTCATCATTCGTTCATACTGTGTGTGTAATCATACTGTGGTTTATCAGCTTGAAATAAAACGGAAATTATTATTCAAAATTATCATGTTCAATTCAGCCAATCAAATCGCCGATCGTAATAACCAATGGAGTCGGTTCATCCAATTACGTGCCAACGAGCCAGCCAATCGCAAGTGACCTTAGTCCAGTGACGTCAGTGTCGTCGTCACAATCGCCTCTCTCCCTTTCCTCGTTCGTGCCTTTTGTGGCGGCCAAACGTGACGTCGACTCGGCCGACGACCAATCAGAGGCATTCTCCGCCTCTCAAACAATCACCATCAATTCCGTCACTGGTCAACTGGGTCAGTATTACGGCATGGTCATTCTTCTCCGTATCCACCTCCTTCTACTCTTCCCTCTTGTTTAAAATTGGTGCTATTATTTATACCTTTTGTAAGCTATTGTGCGTTTGCTGGTAGTCTAATAAAGAATATTCTTACTTACTTACTTCCTACTCCTTCTCGTTTTCATCCTCATCTTCCTCTTCCACCACCTCCTCCTAATTTTCCTCGTCCACCTATTCCTCCTCATTTTTATTCTTATCTTCCTCTTCCACATCCTCCTTGTAATGTTCTTCATCAGCTTCATCGTCATCATCATTCATCATCATCATCATCTTCGTTTTCATCTTCCTTATCATCATCATCGTTATCATCGTCGTCGTCGTCACCACCCTGGGGGGGGGGGGCCCAGGGGGGGCCCCAGGAGGGGACGCAGAATTTCATGTGGAGGGGAGTGAGATGCTTATATCCTCAAAATATTTCACAAATATTTTAAATTTCAACAGTGTTTACACTGTTCATCCTTTTTTCTGCATCCATATTTTGGAACCGAAAGCCAGGACCAGGCCTACACCCATGGTGGTGGTAGTTGCAGTTTAACGACACTGTGATAACAAAGACCATTAGCGTCACCCTCCTCCTTTATCCAGGCTTGGGACTGGCACTGTCTGAGCGAGAACAAGAACGGTGGGGAGTTATCTCCGCCTGTGCATTTGTAGGTCTGCGTTTGGAGTCGGAGGGTGCGAACGGCTGTTGTATCCGTTCGATTGACCCCGACGGGGTCATCAGCAGAGACGGTCGCCTAAGAGTGGGCGATTACGTCACCGCTATTAATAACGACAGCCTACGCAGCGTCTCCAACGCACAGGCGAGAACAGTCCTTAGAAGGACATCACTCATTGGAAAGGGATTCAGGTTCGATGATGATCGTAATTGTCTGCCCGTAGAACAATAGACTTAACTTTGTATTGTTACTCTTGTGACAGAGGTGTAGGGTCGGCGCCACTTTTAAATGTCACTCGCCACTTTTGTAAGTGACCACCACTTTTAAGAGTCATCACCGCTTTTGATTTTAAGAGTCGCCGCCATTGACTTTAAGAGTCATCACTGCCCTTAAGGTTGCCACCAGTTTAGATGTCACCACTACTTTTAAATGTCACTACTGCTTTAATAGGTCACAACGGCGTTTTTAGTCACCTATGCTTTTAGGTCATTGATTATCACTTTTAAAAGATTTGCTTTTACAAGTCACCACTGCTTTTGAAAATCACCACCAGTTAAAAGTAACTTCCACTCTTACAAGTTATGACATCTCTATAAAGTCATCAATCACCATTTTTAAAATCACTACCAGTTTTAAATGTTACCACTGCTTTTCCCTTGACCCAGTCTGTGCTTCTGGTAGTGTGACGTTCGCTCGAAGAGAGACCGCGGGTCGCAAAACCGAAAATGAAGAAGCTCTTCCGTCTTCCTTATTAAGGTTGACAAAAGTTTACAACCTATTAATTTTGATTAAGAGTTATGATTAACAAATTCTGTTTATAGCTTCGTTTAATCTCAAACTGATAAACTGAAGTATGATTACAAGTACAGTATGAACGAATGATGAAAAGTTTTTGCAGGAATCGAATTTACCTGTCGGCAACGACTTTATACATCTATTTCAATTGTCACTCTGCTTAGACACCTTTTAATAATGTCTTTCTGATGCTATAAATGAATAGTAATAATGAATGTTTGTTTAATGCATTTTGACATATCGTAGGGTTACGGACATGGCATGAACGAATGATGACTCAATATTACAGAGGTCATATTTAACTGTCGGCAGCCATGCAAGGAGCCTAGGTCGTTATACATCTAATTTAACCTTCGTCGCCGCGTAGTGAAAGAAGGACTAGTCAATCTCATAGGGGATGCGAGTATTGAACTCACTTCCTCCACTCTGTGTCGTATCCATAGCTCCAACTCATATAGGATATTGGAAGAGAGCGACTTTGAGTAGATATCTTGATGAGGCGCTATGTAGGTGTTCCATTACATTACATTATTGTAATTAGTATTAACCGTTTCTATTCGTTTCTAGCAAATCAACGACGAGCGTTGAACCACCGAGTCCCCTGCGGATGACCTTTGGTGACCTTCGTTCCCCAGAGAGTGGAGACCAGTCTTCGTTCCTGATGCACCCTATGTCACCTTTGACCCTGTCACCTCTCACCTCGTCTTCCCCTCCCGTGCCCACTTCCCCTCCTCCGTGGTCGTCACCAGAGCCAGCTTCTTCCGATCTACCTAAGTTGCCTGGGTTCGGAACGGGTGCGTGGGGACCAGTGCGGTCCGTTGAGATACAGAGGAAACCGGGAGAGAACCTTGGAATCAGTCTCATAGGTTGGACTCTTTCTGGAGTGGAGTGTCATAGGGTATATTTGGGGTGGATGATGACGATGATGACGATGATGACGATGATGATTATGATGATGATGATAACATTAATAAAAATAACCAATTGTTCATGATCTGATTGGCTGATTGCTATTAACTGACTAGTTATCTGTTTAACTAACTAAGTGACTGTCATGACTATCTTATTGATTGATAGGTTGGTTGGTTGATTGATTGATTGGTTATTTAGTTGATTGATTGTTTGGTTCATTGATAGATAGATTGAATGTTTGGTTGGTTGATTGATTGATTGATTGATTATGTATGACTGACTACCTCATTGATTGATTGATTGATTTATTATCTGTTTGATTGATAAATTTCAATAATCCCTGTAATATAGCTGCGCGAGTTGACGTTTCGAGTGGCCCTTCGGAGGAGCGTCGTTCTGTGTCGGGTATATTTGTGAGGCACGTTCTTGCGCTCAGTCCCGTCGGACGGACGGCGCTGCTCAGCAAAGGCGATCGCATACTCGAGGTTTGCTCATTGCTCCTTGTTTTGGCCCAACGTCATGTATCGGTGAACTATAGGGATGATCAGCTACTGAAATTAACTCCACCGTTGTTTGCACTCTGTTGCGTATGACATTTTGTATTTCGAATTCGTATGGCAGTAATCTCAATTCGGCATTAACTTATTAAAATCTTTTATGGAATAATGATAATGAATAATTATCAAACACTTGCATCGGTTTTTAGTTCACATTATCAAATGATAAGCCAAGTTATGATCGAGTAGCTATAGTCAAGTAGGATAGTGAGAGAATTGCTGTATAGGTCAATGAATTTGGGTTTTGCTTTTCTTTCGAACAAATTGCCATAACTCATTGAGCTCGGACTGGCTACTTAGGATCAGCCCGAGTGCCGCATGCTTGGTCTAATAGTTACATCATATTAGATTACCAGTGCTATGTACCTTACACATCACGTTAGATTATTTTATACCATACCTTACCCTGCATTACATTTATAGCTGACAGTCTCTCATCCTCTTTTGCTTCTCTCAAAACCTGCTTCTTCTCGCGGGGTCTTTCGCACTGGCAGCGCTTCTGAACGGTTCACCAGCTAGAGGCGCTATATAAATGCTTAGATACAATGCAATACAATTGCACTTCCATACCTTAACGTGCCTTACGTTGCTGGTGGTTAGGTCGATGGCGTTGATCTGAGCGATGTGTCCCACGACTATGCCATCGACGTCATCCGACATTCGACGAGCCCAGTTCGATTCCTCGTTCAGAGCTGTGTCGATACAAACATGGTGAGTCATCATCAGGCCCCTGAAATATAAGAGCAGGGTGGGGGCAAATGCACAAAGGCCCGGCGATTTTCCATTTATGGGCTAGGACCGGGCCCCCTAATAGCTTATGTAAAATTTTATTATCAGTAAATAGAAAGTTTTTGATTGATACCTTTTTGGATGTTATATTACTGACTCTAATTAGTCTTTACTTCAATCGGTTTAAACTTAAGGTGTCTGCGTGCTAGCATACTTAAAATTGTTCGCTATTGGACACGCCCACTTCCGTCCGTGACTGCTCTACCTAAGGGCTCGGAATTTCTCTGTCTAAGGGCCCGAAATTTCTGTCTTGGGGCCGAATTCCTGTCTTGGGGCCCATTATGTCTCTATCGAGGGGCCCGGAATTTCACTGAACCACATCTTACCTTTTTCTTTTCCTTGTAATTAACTTTGCCCGACCTAGCCTTTGTTAGCTATAATTCACTTACTTACCATAGTATACCTTATCATTGTTTCACAATAACTCACTTAACTTACCCTGTTCAACATCCCTCTGATCCTACCGCACCTTCTATTACCTTACCTCATATTACCTGACATCGTTAATTGTCTAATCTCGTCCATTGTAGCCCTCCGAAGATGACGACTCATCTGTGAAGGCATTGGCACCACTCTCATACAATCAGGTACCAGGTAAGATTCCGCAAGACATCCCGGATTTTACCTGTAAAAAAATTGGTTTTTATGATGTTGGTCAATTGATTTTTATAATGCTATTGTTATTATTATTATTATTATTATTATAATTTTTAGTATTAGTATTATTATTATTGTTACTATTATTACTAGAACTTTATTTAAGAATAATATAAACTTTATCCTGTGTTACGTGTGAATGACTGTGTACCACGTGATATGACATATAATATTAATTATGTTGTTGCTGATGATAGGGTGGTCTGATTATTGAGATAATGATGATGGTGGTGGTCATTTTAGGGTTGATGATTGGTTTTTATTAAGGCTGGTAACAATTAATTTAATTTTAATAATTAACTTTTGAAATAATAACAATTAATTTAAGTTAATTTTGATTTTGATTAAATCACAAATACTTTTATAGTTACATTTGTCAGTAAAATTAACGACACTTCAATTAAAATTCTCAGTTGCTGAATTTAGTCACAAGCAGGAAATAACACGGATGGTTTTCTTGCTCATATTTAAGTGTTCGATCCATGGTATGAAAAGGATTTGTTGCAATGAACGTTATCATCATTTTCGGTATTTCTGTTAACCAATAATTTAAATCCAAAATGTTCATGTAATCGACCTAATGTATGTTTATATTTTGATAGCTCGATTACTATCCGCCGCCGCATTGCAATGTTTACATGTTTTTATTGCTGCTTCCATACTTCCGGTACATGTTAGTGATGGGTAGAAAATCGAAACGATTTATCGTTAAAACACTGTAATCGTTAGGAATAAATTGACGATTAATCGATTACTTAATCGTTAATATCTGCAGCCCTAGTTTTTATAATGTTATTATTATTATTATTATTATTATTATTATTATTGTTGTTGTTGTTGTTGATGCCCCAAGGTGTATAGGATCAATCAGGGACATAGAAATTGATATTATAATTTTTGTATCGTATTATCGTAACTATCTTAGGAAGTTTTTTTTTACTGAGGTTAGTTGTCCTCGACCTTGATATACTGTGCACGTGAATATGTTTATGATAATTCTAAAAGGTTATCTGCGAAAGTTTAGAGTGAAACTGACCAAATCGGCATTTTCATTTCGAGTGCTGATAGTTGTGTGTGGTGGTGATGCATCGCCAAGGCCATCCCTGGATAAGGCTATGGGCGCCAGAGGAGGGGAGATGGAAAAGGAGGAAGAGGCGTGGCAGGGGCAGGGAAAGAGGGAGGGAGGGAGGGAGGGAGGGAGGGAGAGAGGGAAGGATAGGAAACACCCATGTATTGATCTTATTCCCACTTTTTAATGACATAAGCCAACATCAATGGACCCGTCTCTGTCTGTGTCTCTGTCTGTCTGTCTGTGTCTGTCTGTCTCTGTCTGTCTGTCTGTCTCTGTCTGTCTGTCTCTGTCTCTCTCTCTCTCTGTCTCTCTCTCTCTGTCTGTTGCTAATCTGATCATGCGTCATCTGTCAATGTCCCTTCGACATGCATGGAATGCCATGCAGGCAGGCGAACAAACGCACACGGACAACGCCACATACATGTAGACATACAGAGACGGACAGACGAAGACTGACAAGATGGAAAGAAGGACAGACACAACTAGACAGACAGACAGACAGACAGACACATTAGACCGCTGAGAATGAAAAGACAAGCAATGTGATGCCGTGTGCGTTTGTTCGAGAAGACAACGCAGAAGGACAGAGAGACAGATAGCGAGACAGACAGTGGTGGACAGAGGGACATGTTTGTGTATCGCGTGCAATAAGCCTCTATCGTTGTTCTTGGATGATTATTTCTGCATTGGATTGAGCGCGTCAACTTCGTTGTCTTGATTCTGTGCCAATAGGACGTGGGAGTGGGGGAGGCCGCAGTAGGGGAAATATATGGTGCTTTGACCTGAATGCGAACTGGTAGAGGGAGCCAGTGCAATTGATTGGCCATCTATGAGGAAATGTTGGAGAAATGAGAATTCAGGAAGGAAGTCAATCAATCTGACAGCAGTGTTGATAACTAACTGGGTTGACCTTGGTGTGGCCCATAAGAACGGTATTGCATTTGTCAATTCTAGAGCGGACGAATTCTGGAACAATTATTGAAGTCAGGGTGGACGAGGAGATGGAACTGCGAACGGTCCTAAGTTGAAAGTAGGATTAACTTGTGTTGGAGTGGTTTGGTGTCATTGACGGTTGGTTGCGATGTTGTAGCGGGTCTACTACTTGGCTTCTGTTGAGCCATTGTGTGTGTGCGTGTGCATGTATATAGAAGGTTCCGATCTAATGGCTTCTGTAGAGCCATTATGCTTATGAAGAAGGTATTCATGTCATGGCTTCTATTAAGCCATTAGGCATATGCAGAAGTATAGATCTCATGGCTTCGGTTGAGCCATTATACCTACCTGTGTGGAATGTATCAATCCATATCGAGCAAAGAACCAATAGTATCTTTTCCGATAGGTGGCCGCTGTGCGTATGTGCGTTTGTGATAATACGTTATCGCGCGTCATTAGGTTTTTCTCTATTGATTTCTGGACGCAGTGCGTTATTGGTTCGTTGGCGGTGATAGGGTAAAGGGATTGTAGGATGCATTCTCCTGGAGGCTGGAGCTATCGTGGGAAGGATGCGTATGTGGCCTTCTGCCTGTCGTCCGCCTAGCAGAGGGACATGTGCTTTTAGGGCGTACTGAGTGTTAGGTAGAGAGAGAGAGAGAGAGAGAGAGAGAGAGAGCTTGCGGAAGGTGTATTATGAGTGGTTTTACAAGTGACATCGATAGATTTAATAAAGGAGTAGTGCTTCCTGCAAAGAGCGACGTTTTACGAAGCGATAGGTGCCTCAAAAGATATTTTTTGGAATTGAATGGCATCGAGAATGATATTTTGGAAGTTGTGTTTACTTCAAAGAAGGTGATGTTTTAGGACGTGACATTTGCGTCAGAGTGACATTTTAGGAAGTGGCATTTACACCAGGGAGTGACATTTTAGGAAGTGACATTTGCGTCGGAGAGTGGAATTTTGGGAAGTGGCATTTACGCCAGAAAGTGGCATTTAGGAAGTGAGACATTTGTGTCGGCGAGTGATTTCGTAGTAAGTGAAATTTGTGTCAGGAAGTGGCAATTAGGAAGTGACATTTGTGTCGGAAAGTGACATCGTAGGAAGTGACATATGTGTCAGAAGTGACATGTTTAAAGTTTACATATGTGACATTTGGCTTAGAGATTGTGTCGGTTAAGGAAATAGCATTTGAGGAGTTGAGTTTGATAGTTTTAGCAAGTGTGAGATTTTATGACGAGGCGCTTTAGTAATTGAGGTAAAATTGGCTAAAGCTGGAGATACCGTTCAGAACGTTTCATTTGATGCGGATGATATTTTATAAGAAGTTTTGCTGATGATAGGCATATATGTTTGGTTAGCAAGAACCGTTTGACCAAAGGACTACACCCCTAGAATGACGATGAATTTTCCTAAGAATATCTCAAACTCAGGTAAATTAAATAGTTACTGCTATATGTATTGGTTGATAAGTGAATGTTACCATAAGGTTATACATAGGTAAATGAAGTAATTACCAGTTTGATACCAGTAGGTGAATGTTACCAGAAATGTCATAGTAAAGAAGGAGAAGAAGAAGGAGGAGGACGAGGAGAAGAAGAAGAACAGCAGTTTCTTGAGCTATCCCTGAGGCAACCATGGGCATGAAGTGCTAGCGAGTTCATTTTCTTAGCCTCGGCATACGAAGGCGGGTGGCGAGTCCTCTCCCTTGTCCTCTCTTCTTCCCACTGACAGTGTATTAATCACTGCTGATTTGGATAGATGCGCCTATGTGTCTGTCTGTGTATCTGTCTATATTAGTCTGTGTCTGTCTGTGTATCTGTCTGTCTATGTATGTGTGTCTGTGTGCCTGTCTTTGACTGTCTGCTTGTCTGTCCTTTGTTGGCCCTGAAACCGGTTGTACAAAACTGGTGGTGTAACTTGGTGGTGCGGTGTAATCCCAGGGCCAGACAAGGTGTCTATATCACCTGAGCTGGAAAGATCAAAGACGAGCACTCGTCCTTTGAAGTGTCCGCACCTCTCTCTCTATCTCTCTCTGTCTCTCTCTATCTCTCTCTGTCTCTCTCTCTCTCTCTCTCTATCTCTCTCTCTGTCTCTCTCTCTCTGTCTCTCTCTCTGTCCTTGTCTCTCTGTCTGCTTCTATGTCTGTCTCTGTCTCTCTCACTCTCACTGTGGATAAAGATGACATTATATCTGTAAAGTAACGTCTCTGGGATATGAAACTATTAATAATGCGCTGTTAATAAAGACTATTTCATTATGTTATATAATTATCTGATTTAATTATTTAATTGTGCTAAATTATTGACTCCGTAGAGGTCATCCGAAAGCGCTATTCGGATATGAAGGGGGAGCTTCATCTGATTGAGTTGGAGAAGGACTCTTCCGGTCTCGGAATAAGTCTCGCTGGGAACCGATCGCTCAGTCTTATGAGTGTCTTCGTCGTTGCTATCCAAGTGGACAGCATCGCTGACAGATGTGGACAGATACAACTGGGAGACGAATTACTAGAGGTAATTGTAATTGTATTGACAAAGATTTATATATGAGGGAAGGGACGGTGAGAAAAAGAGGGAGACAGGGAGACAGATGGACAGAGAGACAGGGTTACGGACAGAGAGAGAGGGGGAGGGAGGGAGAGGAAGAGACAGAGAGGAAGGGAGAGGAACATTGAGATGGAGAGAGAGGGACAGGGAGAGGAAGATGGACAATGTAAGAGAGGGACAAAGAGAGAGAGATAGACAGAGAGAGTGGACAAAAAGACAGAGAGAGGGAGAGGAAGATGGACAAGGTGAGAGTGAGAGAGAGAGAGTAGAAGAGAGAGAAGGACAGAGAGGGAGAGGGCAAAGAGGGAGGGAGAAAGTGGAAGAGAGAGACAGATGAAGAGTGACAGAGAGAGGGAGAGAGACAGAGAGGGAGAGATGGAGGAACGGAGATACAAAGAGAGAGAGAGAGAGACACAGAGAGAGAGAGAGTGGGAGGGAGAGGGAGATGCACGAAGGCATAGAGACAGAGGCGCTTGCTGTGCGAGTGTGTGTGCGTTTAAGGTCCGTAAATTTATTGTTTATTATCATTGATGATATTATTTATTATCACTGTCGTTGTTAGATGTGGATTAGTATTACTAGTATCGTTTTATTAAGGTATTATAGCACAATGACACGTATATATATATATATATATATATATATATATATATATATATATATACATTCATAGATCATATTTCTATAAAAGTGTGGCTGAATAGACACAGCGTGTCTGACTACATGTTTCCTCTGTATGTATCTGTGTAGATTAATGAGCACATACTCTACGGACGAAGTCATCTGAACGCCTCAGCCATTATCAAGTCGATAGCGACCCCACGCGTTCAACTCGTCATACTCAGGTGTGCACAGGTGCTATGATGAGGAAATAATCCCTCTGCGGCTATTTCGATTGGCAGATTGCGCGCTTACCTGTTAGAACCTCCTAATTAGACGGACGGATGTTTCTGTCCGGCGGTAATCATTGCGTGACTGGCGGTGACAAATGTGGCCTTTTCTTCCCGGCGATTGTCTCTCGTTGAATGACACTGTTGTTTACCCGCTGCGACCGGTTCTTTGTAGCTGTCGTGATCGTTGTCAGAATTGAATGCACCAGGGTTCTCTATGGTCTACCGCAGCGTTTCCCAATTGTTTTTGGCCGTGGAACCCTATTGATCTTAATTTTTTTGTCTAAACCCCATCCACAACTAAACATATTCTGTTGTAGGTTTAAGTGCAAACGCTTGAGAATGCAGACAATAATTATACTTTCATCTATTTATTTTTATTTATTACCGAAATTTGATACCGCCCTTCTTTATACATTTTTTGCTCAGAAGTGCACCCACACACGCCTCGACGGCGCAATTGCAGTTGTACTGCAGAGCAATTGTGTGCGAAGGACTTGCTCAAGGTCCCTATACAGAGTGACCTCCCGGACGAGGGTCGAACCCGCTCGCTCAGCGCACACTGAACATTACGGGCTGACCACTCTAACCGATCGGCCACTGTGCCACTGACCGATGTCCTTGAAATAACTCTTTCTCTATGCACACCTCTTTTAGACCGAGATTAGATTAATAATAACTTAAATGTCAACGACAGTGACATATTTACTGAAATTTCATATGACAAATAACTCCTACACTGGTAGCACTCGGCCAGTGCCAGTCCCAGGCCTGGATAAAGGGGGAGGGCGACGCTAATGATCTTTGTTATTACACAGCAACAACCAGTGACATATGAATTCTCATTCAGACTAAGTTTTATCCAGATGTTAAGCAAAAACCCGCCTAAGAATAATTCGTATAATTTATTTAAAATATTTCGAAGCCTTTTGTTCACACTGAAAGTTTTCTGCAAAACCTTTGTCTTCACCTCACGGAGCCCTAGTTTCCAGGGAACACAGTCTGGGAAACGCTGATCTAGTGGTTTGGGCTGATGGACTGTCAGTAGAACTACTCTCATGTTTGCTTTTGGGCAGTGCCAGTCCCAAGCCTGAATAAAGGAGGAGGGCGACGCTAATGATCTCTGTTATCACACACTGCCAGTCGAGAGGTCTTTGGTTCAGGCCCCGCCAGGTTCTGCAATGTTTTTCAGGGATTCTGGTCCACCCGCCTCCCCTAGCCAACTGAGCTGAAATGAGTACATTGATTGTACAGTTCGGTGGCATATGCTAGCACTTAATACACTGGCTGCCTCCTCGAGGCTAAACTTAAGCGACTGGTTCTTCTCGTTCTTCCTCTTCAGTTATGTCTCTTAATTGTTCGTATTTAATTTTTGGTACTTTTACAATTTCATCAACCGAAACTCCACCACTGCTTGCACTCTGACAGTGCCAGTCCCATGTCCGATTATAGGAGGAGAGCGACGCTAATGATCATCGTCACCATGCGGCGTCGTTAGGCTGAAGCTACTATTAAGTGTTAGTCGCCCTGTTATAAGTTAAGACAGAAGCAAGGTTCTGTATTGACAAGCTTTAGTTGACCATCCTTTTATATCGCTATTATGATGTCCTAGAAATAACCCCACCATTGCAAGAACTCAGGCAGTGACAATCCCAAGATAAGGGAGGAGAGCGACGCTAAAGATCTTTGTTATCATACAGTATTCTTTAAACTGCAACTACCCCCATGTCGTAGAGACTATGAGAAAAATTCAAACTAGTTACACACCTCTTTTAAGAATACGACTCGGATTATAAATAGTAGTCCTAGTCGTAGCGTATATTGTTAATTTCGTTGTCTTCGATAACTTATGTTCTACATTAAAAAGGTGTAATAGTTCCGACACTGCATGCTCTTTTACTTGCCAGTCCCAAGCCTGGATAAAGGAGTAGGGCGACGCTAATGATATTTTATATGACACAGTGTCGTTAAACAGAAATTTCTACTACTTCATTTCCTGTGCTTCAATATAAGTTATATTTTGCATTACATCATTACCAATGTGTAATCTTTGGTACGTTGTTCTCAGTAGGTCAATGTGGGCTCTGCATGTTAATGCTCGTTCACATGTTATAATATATTTTTAGTACTTTATTTCCGATATTTTATTTCCAGGACTTTAGTTAAGTAGTTTACCCTTTTGTATTCTATTCCCACTACTTCATTTTCAGAACTATATTTCCAATACTTTATTTCAGGTTCTTCGTCTTCAATACTATTATTTCTGATAGTTTATTTTCGGTATTTCATTCCTGCCACTTCACTTCCAGTGCTTCAATTTCAAGTACTTCATTTTCAGCCCTCCTGTGACAGCTTTTACGGGTGCTATGAAATTCTCAAGATTGCGATACGATTACGATTACTTCGCTTGTATTTAGTTTTCTTCCACTGATTTTATTCTTTCTCTCTCAGAATTTTAATTGTGCGCATTTTTCTCGTTTCTGCGTTCTCTTGAACACCATGTTGATTTTTATGGGATGTCTGTAGGAGAGATGATTACCAACAGCACATGGCTATCCGACCTGTACCATCCCCTCGCCGTTCTCCCACGCCCCAGGTAAGGACGCTCCCCAGTCCCCATACATATACATTGTATTAATGTTCAGGCTGTAATTGGAGATTTCTATAGCGCTGTTCAAAGAGAGGAACGACTCAGAGACACTCTCTGCTATTACCTACATGAATTAAGACTGTCTGTGTAATGTTAATTCGTATATACCATTGCATTACATAGATTAAAACATACATGGCTAAATACATGCATGCATGAATACATACGCGTATGCATTAGCTGATGGACACGCCCAGATGAACTCAACTGAAATCGCTTGGAAAGTGAGACAGGTCATCGTATAGGAAATCTGAATTCATATATAATGCCTTTGTTTGCGCATTATTTATTTATAGATCGTATTTTCAATGTATTTGTCATGACGTTCTATGTTCATTTTCATGCTGGAATCAACAAACTGATTGATTGATAAATTGATTGATTGATTGATTGATTGACTGATTGATTGATTGAAAAATTGATTGATAGATAGATTGATAAATTGATTGATAAATTGATTGATTGATAAATTGATTGATTGACTGAAATTGCTTGGAAAGTGAATGTCTGATTGCATTCTTGTCGTCCTCTTTTGTAGGACTTGACTTCAACGTTGATATGCGCCAATCAAAGCTTTGCATCGGTAAGAAAGACGTTTCAGGATCCTTCTTTGCTGTCTCAGAAGTACACGTTTATTTGAAAATCGACCATTAACCGATTGTTTTGGAGATTATGATAACATTTCCGAGGTTATGATAACGTTAACGTTGTTTTGGAGATTATGATAGCATTTCTAAGTTTAGTTAGATTAGTTAGTTCCATTCCTAGTTTACACAGACTGACAGAAGGATGTAAAAATTACATATGTAGTTAACTATTTACTTTTAGTTTATTTATTAAATTTACTAAACTGAAATGTTTGCTTACATTTGAAATTTTGAAATTTCTCTATGAACTTTTTTGTGCACTATTCAATGTTCGTATTCGACTGAATAGTTGGTCCAATTATTCGTATTTTTCCGAATAGTGATAATCACCTATTCGATAAGGCCCTAATTAATGGTTATTTATGGCACTGTACTGGATTAAACTTTATTTAAATTAAAATATTTTCATGCTGATAATGCCGTTTATTAGCAGGAGAAGGAGGACGAATTGAGTGACGTCAGCGTTGTATCCAGCAGCCAATTGGAGGAGTCGAAGGAAACAACGTTGAATCCGGATCTCTTCAAGGACATCGGATACGTTACGCTCGTAAAGGTAAGACGGTCCTTTCCTAGTGAAGATCAAGTTCCAGTTGCATGAGAAACCAAGGAGAGGGTCTGTTTATATTTGTGGATTTCTGAAGCGCATCTCACTGTGCAACATGATCAGAGGCGCTCTTGGTTGGTGCGAAATCCCCACAAGAAAAGAATTCTTGGGGCAGAAGAGACAAAAGTAACCCCCAGTTAAGATCATAAAGGAAGCCATAGAAGGAATATCGTTCCAAAGCAAAGAACCAACAGACACGTTAGCGCTGTATTTATTTATTAGTAGATTTATATAAGATTATCTACTCAGGAGTACTCTTGTCCTGAACCTTCTATAAAGCACAGAAGATTGGGCAGTTAAAAAGTAGTAAGTATGCTGTTTTTACCAATTGCATATATACACTTGAGTGGTTCTTAACAGACTAAAAGATGCATAGTATTGTATTGTGAGTTGGATATTCTAAGACTGTTTTTGTTTTGCCTTTAGGGTGACCAAGGCTTTGGATTTGCAATTGAAGAAAGACCGCGTCCTGACGACAAAGGTTCGGCCATCTTTGTGAAATCAATCAACGCGGAGGGACCAGCCGCAAAGGTTTGTTCTCTGATGTTAGTTGGCTGTGGGCACTATAGAAGTTGCAAGATTAGATTTTATTGTGCAAGTAGGTAAGTAAGTGAGTATATTGTTTATTGTGCCAGCTGCAATCCACATTTCGGTGTATGGACATTGTATGAAGTTAGCAATCAATTATCAGCAATCATTAAGCAATCAGCAAGGAAGCATGGAGACTTGTTTACTGTTTACATGTCTACCTCTACTGGGGCTATCTTGAAGTGGCGCTATATAAATTTACAGTTACAGTTACAATAACGGTTGCAATTACAGTTACAATTACACTTGCAGTTACGATTACAGTTGTGATTACAGTTACAGCTATAGTTACAGTTACGATTACATTTACAATTTTTTTATGACTGTATTGTTAAAACTATGTTAATTTGTTTCTAATTTTCAACTGTTGTCTTCCTGAAAGGAGGGAACTCTGTCTGTTGGAGATCAACTTCTTATGGTCAATGAAAAGTCATTTCTCAGTTCCACTTACGACCAGGTATACTTGGAGTTTCCTCTCGTTTCAAGATTCGTTTGAGTAGAATTATTATTGTCATCAGACTTCATTTGTTAGAGTTTCTGAATATGGCAACAAAGCTTAAGCTTGTGTGTCATTCATGAAAGAAATCACTCCAGACAGCATTCAACTGACAGCATCTGACCATAGAAAAACATGTGAAGTTGACATAGCTAGAATATAACATTTGGCATTTTGCACAACATTATTACTTGGAACATGTAACTGATTAGTTTAAGCGCTAGCTTTGCGACGCAAGGAGTAAGGGTTCGGGTCTCCTCGCCTTTGACAGTTACAGTGTTTGTATGTTCAAGGCACTTAATTAAGGGTGTCTAAGTATCTCCACCTCCAGTAAAGCACTATACCTAAGATCATCAAACTGAACTAAGCAACTGGTGCTATATAAATGTTCAGCTACAGTTACATTACAGATGTAAGGTCTGTCTGTGTCGTCGTCTGTTCAGGCGCTGGATGTTCTTCGGTTGATCCCGCGAGGTTCTTCTGTTACGTTCGCTCTGAATAAACCACCGATGAAAGAAATCACTCCAGACAGCATTCAACCTCTGACCATAGAAAATTTGGCTACTCTTAAAAATCGTACGTATTTTCTATATTCAGACACAGTGTGAACTCGGTCTTGCATGTTCACTGTTTGTGTGCCATTGAAATGTTATTCCCCAGTGCCTGAGATCTTGGAGTCATTATGAATATTGACCACTGTTATATAATTGTTCTCTTGTTATACAATACTATCATATTTAAATTCAAAATGACAAACCACATCATAGTTACAGACATGGTCTGAACGAATGATGACAAGTTATTACAGGAGTCGAATTTGACAATTTGCAAGGCGCCCATTACGTTGTGTGGCTCTTTTAAAATACGCCGCCACCTAGCGAAAGAAGTACCAGTTAACTTCACAGAGGTAGCGGGAATCGAACTCATGTCCTCTGTATGTAGCCGATGTCCGTATTTGTTTAGGGTAGAAAAATGGGCTACATCAAATTTAGTATTTGTTTTAGAACTCGGTTACATGAACATTTTGCTGTGTCACAAACAGGGATTACCTATGTTAGGAGGATTTATTTTTTATTTTGAGTATTTATATAGCTCTGGTCTTCTCAGGAGCGACTGTTAGATGACATGGGAAATGTGATGTGATAGTTGTTTGAGAGTTTTGTTGTTGGTTTTGTTCTTGCCAGCCGAGGCGGAGGAGAACAATCGGATCTCAATCGGAAAGGTCTCTCCGACGCCTCGAGGTAAGGAACCGGTGGTTCCACCCGTGCAGGCCGTTCCGGTTCCGGCTGAGGACCTGGCTACGTGCGATATCATTCCAGGAAAAGAAACAACCATTGAGATTACGAAGGAAAAATCAGGATTGGGACTAAGCATCGTTGGAGGAACGGATACTCTACTGGCAAGACTCTTCTCAATTTATTAATAAATTATAAAAATAATAATGACATTTATTTCTAAATGATAAAAATAATGAGAATTGTAATAATAATGATAATTATAATGATGATGATAATAAAAACGATTATAATAATGATAATGACATTTATTTATAAGTGATAATAAAATAATAATAATAATAATGATTATTATAACGATGGTGATAATAAAGACGATTATAATAATATAATAACATGATGATGGTAACAATATAATAGTAATGAGATTAATAAATGATGATGATGATGATGATGATGATGATGATGAGGAGGAGGAGGAGGAGGAGGATTAGGAGAATAGTCCTAACAGGAAAGAATCCTTGAATTATATTGGTATTAACACAATTGATTATTTAAGGTCAATTTAGCTAAAATCTGATGAAGAACTCCTCGTGCAAACATGACATCATTTTCTTATTCTGTTTTATATTTAATTTTAGGGATCGATTATTATTCATGAAGTCTACGAAGACGGTGCAGCAGCCAAAGATGGACGCCTGTGGGCAGGAGACCAGATCATTTCGGTAATGAACAAGAACAAGACATTTTCCTAATATATATATATATATACATCTATATAAGATGACTATTATCGCATCGCAGAATTCGTTCTGTAGGGGCAATGTCCAATGTCCTTTTTTATATTTTCATTCATTTAGTAATTTATGTAAATTATTCCATGTGAGTATTCATTCATGTAATTATATATTCATGTAGTTACTTATTCTGAAGTTATTCATGTAAATACTTGTTCACATAATTACTTATTCATGTAATTACTTATTAATGTAATTATTATTCATGTAATTTTTTTCTTCATGTATTGATTTACTTCTTTATTTATTCACATAATTATTTATTCATTTAATTACTTATTCATGTATTAATTTACATATTCATATCCTCACACCGAATACTAACGATCGAAATTCTCATCACAGGTGGATGGCGAGGATCTTCGCAACGTCACACATGATCGAGCGATCCAGATCCTTCGCCAGACGCCGTCTGTCGTTCGAATGATCGTCTTCAGGGATGGATCATTGCTGAGGGACGAGGACCTCTACGATACACTGACCATAGAAATGGTCAAGAAACCCGGACGTGGGCTTGGATTCAGCATTGTAGGAAAGCAGCACGACAGTGGAGTGTTCATTGCGGACCTCGTTAGTTGTTTGATTACTGTTTGATTAATATTATTACCATTTATTTGTGATTAATTAGTTATTATTGCTATGATTAATTATCGTTATTTAATACGTGATAATGTGTATTACAGTATTACAACTGACTGATTATTGATTTATGATTTTGTTTTGCTATGATTAATTGTCATTGTTTAATGATTAACTATTGCAATAGTAATTTCTATTATTGCCATTTATTAATTATTAATTAGTTATTACAACTCTGATTAATTATTATTATTTATGAATTAATTTGAATTAATTTTTAATGATTATTATTGCTGTTAATATTTTCTGTTAATTATAGTTGATTAGTGATTAGTTATATTGTCTTCTGCTTAGCTCCGTCTGTTGTATCGTCCTCTGGGTTGACTTCTGACCTTTGGAAGGAGGGTATTGTTTTGATGACCTCTGGTCGACTTTGATTGACAGGTGAAAGGCGGAGTTGCAGAGGCTGATGGGCGGCTGACGTCAGGTGATCAGTTCATGTCAATCAACGGAGTAGATGTCTCCAGTTCCACTCAAGAACAGGTGGCCGAAATGCTCAAGGTAATTGGTCTTATGGTGGTGGTAGTTGGTGGTTGGTGGTTGGTGGTGGTTAGTGGTTGGTGGTGGTGGTGGAGGAGGAGGATGAGGATGATTATGGTTATGATTATGATGATTATTATGATTATTATGATTATTATGATCATGATCATGATGGTAATTCTACTGATTATCGTGATTATAAGAATGAACAAATTATACTGATGAGTTGATGACATGATGATGATATTCTAATGATGATTATGGTGATGAGAAATGATATTATGATGATATGTTGATGATTAAAAATTATAGTTTGATGATATTATGATGATGATAATGATGGTGATTGAATAGTCATATAATGATGACAAGATGATGATGTTGATGGTGACTACGACGACGATGATGATGAAAAAACTGAACTGATGATGATGGTGATGATAATGATTAAAAATTATATACCAATGATGGTAATGATGATGATGATAATTGCTACACTGATGACATGAGAAGGGTGATGTAGTGGTTGTGGCAGTCTTTGGTAATGAGACAGAATATGATCATAGTGTACGTTTTCATCACCAGATGGCGATGGGTGTTGTTAAGATCAGCGTAAGTCGGCTGAAGGTCGGTTCAGACGTCTCCAGTTCACGAAACTCAACGAATCAGGGAATCAAGAAATCTATCACATCGAATCTAAACAACGCCAAACTCTCCAAGAGTAAGCCCACAGCACTTCTCTGTTTGCGGGTTCTCTCTTTGTTTGTGTCTGTCTGTCTGGGTGTTTGTGTTTCTATGTATTGTTAGTTCGTTTGTCTGGGAGTGTGAGAAGTAAGAAGACTTTCAGACTATAATAAAAACACATATTTCCAACTATAGACAATCCAACTGATACTTCTAGCATATGTGTATATATTATGTATGTATGTATATACTGTCGTGGGGTGGGGTGGGGTGGGGTTGGGTGGTCGTTGAGTTTTTTGGGGCTGTTGTTGACAGTCGCCTTATTTCTTTTGGGTGTGGATCGTGTGACCTTCAGTGATGTTAAAAGGATGTATTGGACACTCATCCCTAATCACCAGTCAGTTGTTGACTCTTCACAGTTTCCAGGAATTGGTTTTTATGTACAGGGAAGCCACTTTGTTAAAATTAGATGTGGATAGCAGTAGAGGTGCAGTTTTATAATAATAATAATAATAATAAAAATAATAATAACATTCATTATAATAATTAAAATAATGATAATAAAGGATGTTTAAAATATGGATGGCGTTTACTGGGATGGCGAGTTATTATTGATGGTTTTAATCATTGCTGATGGTTGGGATGATGATGATGAAGATGTTGGCAAGGACTATGATGATCAGACTATCACAATGTCTAGGTAATTGCATTATAGCCACAGGGGTGTTTGATCATTCCAGACATTACAACAATACTGTTAATATGGCTGATTGTGACATACCTGTCAGTAATTAATTGTCTAGTGTTCTGTCATTTATCTCTTCTGTGGCACGACAGCCGACGATTACAATGGCGGTAATCAATACCTGTTTATATCTGGATGTATTACCTGTCTTTGTTAACTCCCCTTCCCACCTCCCACAGCACATCAAAGCTTTGGAATACCTGAGCACCCCTTGTTTCTATCACCTGTTCAGTTAGACATGTTCATTTGCTTTCATATGTTCCCATGATTCGATTTAATACTTTAGTTCATGCATACATGCAATCATACACACCTACATACATACAAACATATGTACGTACATACATACATACATACGTACATACATACATACGTACATACGTACATACGTACATACATACATACATACATACATACATACGTACGTACGTACGTACGTACGTACGTACATGTACGTACGTACATATATACATAACCATAACCAATCGTTTTTATACATACATACATATATACATACATAAATGCATACACATACATACATACAAATGTCATATATTTATGCATACTACACACCATATATGCATACATACATACATAGCCTGAACTCCCTCCCATCCTGTAGAATTTGAAACTGTGTTTGGTGTCCTCTGTCAGTCAGTCAGTTTGTGGTCTTTAGTTTATTCTGACTGTTCCTGCTTAGTAATTGTTATCGCATAAGCTATGCGTTTCTGAGAATGCACTTGAAAGCACAAGCGCTGCGTCAAGTCAGAGGGGTTGCCGAAGGATACAGAGCGAAGAACAGAGTCCGATCGGTAGAGACGACAGCGGAGATGGAGAAATGGAGAGATCTGTCGTAGTCGTGGCGAAAGAAATGGAAAGACCATGGATTGGATGGACGGATGGACTGATGGATGGATGGATGGATGGATGGATAGATGGATGGATAGATGGATGTTCTTGATGGATGCACGATAAGCTCACTGGCTCAAATGTTGGTCAACTGAAGCTATATATATAAATATAGATTAACAGTTACAAATTACTATATGCATTCAATTCATATATATATTTGTAAAACAAGACAATTTGTGTGTACTATATGTGTGGCTCATTAGTTAGAGTGGTCGACACGTAACGCTAAGTGTGCGCTGAGCGAGCGCGTTCGACCCTCGTCCGAGGCGTCAGTCACTGTGTAGGAACCTTGAGCATGTCCTTTGCACACAATTACTCTGCAGTACAACTGCAGTTGCGCCGTCAAGGTGTGTGTAGGCCTATGCACTTCTGAGCAAAAAATGTTGGAAGAAGGGCGATATCAAATTTCAGAATAAATAAGTAAATAAAATAAATAAATTGTGTTGATGTGAACATAGCATTTGTATTTAAAAGTTCTGCTAACCAATCAGTGGGAAAAGAATTTGGACAAATTGATAATCGTATCTTTAGATTTTTTATAGCGCCTCTCACGGAATAACTATTCAGAAGCAGAGGTCAGAACAGGTTATTGAGATAGAAGACCAGGTGATTGCATATTTATCGAGCAATTCAGGTTTGTGTATATATGTGTAATTTTGTATCTGTAATCATGTATTTAGGTTAAGTGCTGTATCGTAAGGTAAGATGGAAATGGCGTTTTTTATTGTAAGGTGATGGCAGGAGTGGCAAAAGGGAAGAGCGAGTAGGAGAGGGGAAGAGAGGGTAGGGAAGTAGTCCCAAGTGATGAGAAGAAGGAGAGGTGAGGAGGTGAGAGAGAAGAAGAGAAGAGGTGAGGCGACGAGAGAATACGAGGAGACAAGAGAGGACAGGAGGCGAGGAGGTGAGAGAGAGAAGAGGAGCTAAAGAGACCAGAGAAGTAGTGAAGATGACTTTAAGCCAGATGTCCGAGGTGATTTAAGATGATTGTTTGAAGTGTCTAGCTGGCTTTGTGTTTTATTAGGGTGAGTATCCAATTAACGGCGCTCTATAAATGACTCATGTATTTTAGACTGAGCATCCAATGAGGACGCTATATAAATTACTCGTTACTTTGGTACAAATGGAATAAGTATTGTCAAAGTCAAACTGGTTGCGTTTTGTTTTAGAAATGTCTTCCTCGAAAAGCTATTGACCGTTGGCTGGTTTTAGCAGTAACCAATTCAAAATTTATTTAATTGGCCCTTTCGAAAAATTTCCTTCTTCGTTGTGGTTGTGATTATTTTATTCCATGGGTTAGCCTAAACGTTGTTTTTCATAGACTGTGTTCATCAATTCACGATGATAATGTCCAAAAGTCCAATTTCTGACTTTTACATTTTTGGCACAGGAGTAAAAACATCACAACACTTTCTCCAATTCTAACTCTCCTGATGGCTTTCTAGCATCAGGTTTTTTCCTGTTATGGGGCTCTAGAATGCTTGCAACAAAGTATTCTACACTTCACCCGCCATCCCCGTTTTGTTCTCGTATGAAAATTCTATAAAAATTGTCCGCGGGTATCTGATGTGATGGCAAATTTTCTCATAGTAGGAGCAGCCATTTTAGGGATATCTATGCCAAGAGTATGACAATAATAATAATTATTTGTGCAGTTCACCTGCATTTGATGTTGATAAAACTGAAAGTGGTTTTTACTTTTGTGCTACTTTTCCGGAAAGTATTTTCTTCCTTTGTCTGGCTTTCACGGCTGTCATTTGTCCGACTTCATTGTATCATTATTCAGAACTTTGTAATGAGGGCATTATCTAATTACGGTGTGTCTTATTAACTTGAGTTGTTTGGAAATCACAGCTTCCCTTAGGTTTTATGTTTGCCAATTGTTGAAAAAATAGATCTGAAAAAATGCTTTTTTGTCATTAGTTTGTAGAAGTCTTATAATTGTAGCTCAAGTCTGTTTCTAGCGCACGTTAGTAGTTAGGTCCTCGATTTTATGTCTTTCACACACGCAGTATATGGACCTATTCGCAAAATGTAGATTTGCAGGAAGGGATATGTAGAGTAGATGCATAAATTAACGTGCACAAGTTTATTATTATTATCTATTATTATCATTATTTAATACGTTCTAAATGAAGCATTTTGCTAAAATCGGCCAATGATTGGAGCTACCGAAGATAACAGAGAGGTTAGACTACGAATTGCATGGATCCATAGTTAATACATGTCGTGCATGAATCGGTGTATTACGTCATGTGTGGCGACGTTTTGACGTCATGAATGACTCATCGTCTGACGTCATGCGTGATTCATCGTCTGACGTCATGCATATGAGACTGCCTAACGTACTCAACTGTGCTTCAGTATCGGCTTCGTTTTTACTGTTGATGTCAGTGTCTGTCTGTGGCTTGTTTTTTATATCTCTGGATGTTTCTGTGTTTGTGTAATCTTTCTGTTCCTTTAACGTAACTAGTGCAACTATTGCAACTATTGCAGCCTGAAGTATGGGTCAGTACCGTGTAACTGTTACAGGTGATGTATACAATGATATGATGTAAATAATGTAACTATTGCAGCATGAATCATGGGTAAATGTTGTGTAAATGATGTAACTGTTACTGCATGAAGTACGGTGAATATCGGGTAAATTTTACAGCAATTAAAGCATGAAGTGCGGGTAAATATGGTGTGGATACAGCATGAAGTATGGCTAAATATCGTGAAAATACGGTAACTGTTACAGGATGTTGTGTGGGTGAATATGATGTAAATAATGTAACTATTACAGCATGAAGTATGGGTTAAATGTTTTGTCAAATATTACTGCACGAATAACGGTAAATATGGGCTAAATAATATAACCATTGCATGAAGTGTGGGTAACTACGTGTATACACTTTGTTTTGCGTAATGGATACCTGTATTGGTGTGCCAAGCGTTCTACAAGTAATATCCAATGAAATAACTTGGTGTTCGTTGTGCTTAGTATAAAGTTGCACACATACTTTGTTTTGTGATATTACCTCGAGTTGTTTTAAATCATAGAGTGGATTTATACATGTTGTAAAGATGTCTCTGTGTTGTCTGTATAGTCTCAGACTTAGAGCTTGAACCGTTGCTCCATGTGCTGCATTGGAAACGTGTAGTGCTTCAAATTGGACAGCGTGTGCATTTTATTTTCTTGATGGAAATATCCAATAGTGGGAGCTATTGTATGGTGGCCGACGATGGGAAGATTCTTTTGCCTTTATTCGAATATTTGCATCGGTTTATTTACATGTTTTTGCTTTGTAATTGTTTAGTTAGGTATTTGTTTGTTTATTTCAGTATTTCTTTTTATGTTGTATCATATATGTAGTTATTGTTTTATGCGTTTATTTTGCATACGTGTATATCTAGTTATGTATTTATGTTTGTTTATACATTTATACATGTCTTTATTTTGTCAGTTTATTTTTATTGTGTGTATTGTATGAATAGAATGTATGTATGTATGTGTGTGTGGTGTGTGTGTGTGTGTGTGTGTGTGTGTGCGCTTGTTTGTATATACCATATTAGTGTCTGTACTTATTTGGCATGTATGTGTGTGAGTATGTGTGAGTATATCTGTCTGAATGTGTATGTAGTATCTCGCAATGTTATGCATTTAGGTGAGGACGAGTGTGTGGAAGCGGGACCGGTCGAGGCTCGATCGAGTTCCTACGCGGATACTATGATCATCGAGTTGGATCGAAGGGATCGAAGTGATCTGAGGATGACCCTGGCCAGGGACATTTCGCACCACTTCGAGGGTACGCCGCTGCTCGTAGCTGGCCTTGAGGGGAGTCGATTAGCCGATGGAAAGCTACAGGTACGTACGATGGATATATTGGAACTATAACACCACTAGTTATTGCTCTTCTTCGGATCAATAGAGAAATTGATTTTAAATGATTTTATTACAGATTAATGAATATTAATGCTCACTGTGCTTATTGACGTACACACTAGCAAATGCTATGGTTACGATGATAATAATAATAATTAATAATAATATTCAAATAATAATTTTGTATTATTGATTTCTAACTGACATGCCAGAGTATGACTGCAAAAACAGTATGAATGGATGATCACAAGTTTTTATAGGAGTCGAACATAGCTGTACGGCATCCAAGCAAGGCGCTGATCATGTCCCAGATCTTATTGAACAAAGCTGCACAGTAGCGAATGGAAGGACCAGTCAGCGTTATGGGGTGGCGGCATTCAAACTCGCTTTTCACACCAGTATGTTGTTGGTTTACTGATCGTTTTGTGTTGATCGATTGGTAGGTGAATGATAGGATTCTGCGGATAAATGATCGTCTGTCGGATCATCTGAGTCCAGACGAAGCAATCCGGATCATCCAGGACAACTCCTCACAAATGGTCATCCTGGAAATATTTCGAGGTTTGTCCAGTTTCAGTCTGTAGATCCGTGAGAATAAGTGAAGTGTGTGGAATGGATATTTCAAGAACCTCGGAAGCATTGGCAGTTTTTTGGGGAAATGGAAATACATTTGCTGCTCTGAAAAAAGGAAATCTTGACTGCTCTAGAAATGGGCAATGTTGACTGCTTCAAGAAAGGGAAATGTTGACTGCTCTGAAAAAGGCAATATTGACTGCTGCTATGAAAAATTGATATGGTGACTGCTCTAAAACAAGTGAAATGCTGACTGTTTTGAAAAAGGAAATGTTGACTGCGTTAAAAAGACAAATGTTGACAACTCCTTTTGACTGCCCTTTAGAAAACCCCTCTGACTTGACTCAGCACTCAATAAATAAGCTAGTACTCTCCTCATAGTTTCAATTTGTACTGTAGAAATTTCTAGCTACTTATTACAGTTGTATCTAAAAATGTTTTACTATATTACATGGTTTTATTCTGCTCATAGAATTTGCAGAAGTATAAGACGGAAGGGGGTAAGTTTTACCCTCCCTGCATGCATAGTTTTTGGGATTGTCTACCATTGCATGTAAATTCCTTTACCAACACTTTTTAGTATTACCTGTGGATGCAGAGTAACCAGTTTGATTTCCTTGTACTATTTTGTTCCTTCTAGATTCCATATAATTGTACCTTTATTTTACCTACGATCATACCTGTATTTTACCTGTAATTATACCTATAGTTTACCTGTAATTCTATCTGTATTTTGATCTTCAATTTTATCTGTGTTGTTACCTGTAATTGTGCCTGTATTTTTACCTGTGGTTTTGCATGAGGGATAGGACCCACCGTTTTGACATTGACCTAAATTAGTAATCCCGTAATCTGCTCAAACCTCAGCCCAAATGTTTTCAGTCGTTTCTGATTATTTGGATGTTTCACAAAGTTCTTTAAATTCATTCAAGGTAAAAATTCCTATTTGGAAAATGAGAAAATGAACTTATATCGACCTTAGGGTTATTGGTATGTGAAGTCTGCAGGTCTTGTTATTATCATAATTTTTACCCTGAGTATAATATAATTATGATCTTAGAAATTATAAAATTCTTCCGAGTACATGGCAAAATTATAAGACTGCTAGAACTCGTAAAGATCCAATGGAGTGAAAACAAGGACATTAAAGCCTTTTACTATTATTAGGTAATATTATATATATATATATATATTATTGTAACATTCAACTGATTACTCAATTTAATTAACCAAATGAGACTTTTGGACGATAAGGACATCTTGGTTGTCTCAACCTCCCCTAAACCTGTTTTTTAAAATGTCTTAAGACATTAAAAGCAACTTTTAAGTCAAGAATGGATTGA
Organism: Bimastos eiseni; assembly: GCA_959347315.1. Taxonomy (NCBI): domain Eukaryota; kingdom Metazoa; phylum Annelida; class Clitellata; order Crassiclitellata; family Lumbricidae; genus Bimastos; species Bimastos eiseni. Next base: position 2,955,338 of record OY365820.1, read on the forward strand.
CTGTGACCATAAATTTACGGTTCAAATGTTTACCTCTTTTACCATTTTCTTCTTTAAAGACAAATTACTGCCGTGATAATTCTTGAAATTGTAACTCAAAATTCTTTTTGTTCCCCTGAAATTTATGCTCCAACATCGATTTTAGCCCCTTTATGTTATACATGATGCAGTGTTGAAATGTCTGTGGTGTAAATCCAACTAATTACTTCGTTTAATTAAGCAGGTGCATGATACTAATCGTGTAATATCTTGCTGTGCTTTTTGTACATTGGGAGTATCACTATCATGCCCTCCCCAATCGGGGTATTGAACCCATGTTTTCAGTTGATTGTTGTTGATTGGGGGTGGAGAAATGTTGATTGGTTTTGCAATTGGGGAACTGAATTGATTTCGTTTCAGAAGAGTTGCATGACGCTAATTCCAGAGTGGGTGATTACCACCAGGCAACTGAGGCCAGTCACCTCCGGGTAGTGACTTCTCAGAACCCTGAGGAGGAGGAGGACAAGGAGGAGGAGGACTTGGGGTTTGTTACGTATTGCTTCTGTCCGACCTTTAACCTCGGCTGAGGGTTTTTTGCAATTGTTAGAATTCGGTGACGGCTGGACCAATTTTATAGCAGCAGAATTTTTTAATTACCATTACTTTGGGAGGGATCATCAAAAGTCTAGGCAGGGCGCAACCAGAACATTTTTCTGGAGTGCTGATATTGCAAATTTCGATACCGTGAAGCAGCATACTGAAAGTACCCCTACAATCCCCTCCAAAAAAACTCATCAGAATTGGATCAATTGTGTGGGTCAACTTTTTCCTGCAATGGCAACACCCCCTAGTTGCGCCCTGAGACTAGGGGTCACCGATTTAGAGGTCTGGCTAAAATCCCAAAAGGGCAGAAATTTGCACGTTTGATTAAGCATGACCTCGAATTGACTCTTGAGATTTTATGTTAAATCATCACTTCAGCGATTAAATTAATTTTTTCAGATTTCTAACATCACAAATAATAATTTTTTCAGTTTGATTTAGTTGCTTATGAAAAGCAAATCAAATAGATTAGATTATCAATGTTCTGGCAAGATCTTTCTGCATGTCTAGCTAGTTGATCGTTGACAATTGATTATATCATATACTTTAGAACATACAGTACATTACATTATATTAGGTTCAAGCCTCTTCTGGATGATTACTGTGTACAGCTGACCTTAACAATTGCTCAACGGATCACCACTCCCCCATTGTTGGGGGATATCAGCAGGGAATTGTTCAGGGCCTCTGCAGGATGACCGCACTGATTTCAATAACATAGTCTATTTTAATTACTTCAATAACCCAACTTAGTTACGTCATTAATTATGGCCGAATGACTATTTTCTGGCTGATTGCAGGGATGGCGTCGAGTGTCGGAGCATACGGTTGGAGCGAGGCGTTCAGGGATTTGGGTTTTCGATCGTTGGGGGATATGGAAGTCCGCATGGAAATCTACCCATATACATCAAAACGATTTTCGACAATGGTCCGGCCGCACATGACGGGCGACTGAGACGAGGGGACCAGTTGGTGTCAGTCAACGGGATTGCCGTGGAAGGGATGACGCATCAGCAGGCTGTCGATGTTCTTAAGGGTGTCCATGGGATGGCGCTATTAAAAGTTGTTGATTAACTCGAGTGACCATGTTAATCTTTTAATGACGGGCGTGTACAAAAATATATGGGAAACCTACGGAGCTCGCGCGCTAAAGCTTGTCAAATGATTGATTAGTGCTGTTGATTCATTTACAGTAGGACTATTGCACTTAATACCAACTGTTGACATTTTTAAAATATGTGCGTGTGGGGAAGGGGGCGCCTCTGTGTCTTGGTTTAGTTGATAGGTTGATTGACTTTTAAGAATTATTCAACAATTAAGTGATTCTGTTAATAGGTTGTTGACTAATTTAGGTAAGGATTTTATTGAACACTAATGAGGTATTGTATAGGTACATCAGCATTTCTCAATCTTTTTTGGCCGTGGAACCCTTTTGATCTTACATTTTTGGCAGAACCCCCGTCCAAAGCTAAACATATTCTGTTGTAGGTAAAAACGCTTCAGAATGCAGACAATTATAATTCATGTAACGTTGTACACATATATTAAGCGAAAAGCTTCCATTTGTTCACACTGGATGTTTTCTGCGAAATCCTTGTCTTCACCTCACGCAACCCTGGAGTTCCGCGGAACACAGTTTGGGAAACGATGATGTGCATAAACACAGTTATAGCTATTCAGAGTGATAGCTCTGGATACCCAGCAAAACCTTGAAGTTCACATTCCATTGGTTGTTTGTAAAAAGAGAATTTTAACAGTCCAAGACAATGCACACGTTTACACATCTTGTTCTCAATCACTCAATTTACCTAAAATATTGAAATTGAGAAAATGACTTTGTTATTACTTGGCGGCACTGAAACCCTTGCAGAGGCCGAACGGTAAAAAAATGAACGTTCAAACCTCTTAGTTCTTCAGGTGTAGGTTCGTAACTTTATTATGGTCTGGACTAGACGTGTAGCAGTTTCAAGATGATATTACTAAGTGATTTTAATTGAGTTATGCAGTTTTTTGTCTGTTTTTAAATTCATCCTAGTTCAGTTGAAAGGAACATGAGTTCAAAGTAGTTAGACGATTTTTGTCTTGCACCTTATGTCATAATAATATATGTATAATATTTTATGTAATGTTATCTCTAGGTTTTATATTACACTGGCAACCGTTTAAAGACTTTTCTCTGAATGTGATAATTAATACCCAGTAAACGTGATTTGTCTCAACATACAATTCACATTTTGTTCGGAGTTGTGCGCCAGTAACCGATACTTTTGACGGTCCTGTCAAATATGAGTCTTGTGAATTTGTTAATGCTGGCCTATATGTGATTATCTAAACGTAATGAGCACTTGTTATTTCTGACTATGAGAATGAAATGCTTGTAGGATTCTCTTGTTTCTTTACATTCCAAAAAATATTTTGTGTAGCTATTGATTGTTCGTTTGTTGATATTTTTTAAAGCTGCTTGCTGGCAACATTTTATCATGTTAAACCTAATTGCACAAAAAGTTTCATTTAGCATTATGTGAACTGGAAATTACTTCTGTCAATAGGTGAACTTAATCATGGAAGTCGCATTTCTGTTGCTTTTGCATCTCCGTGTAGAATGTCTTTCGATTAACTAAGAAATTTTCAGCCCTGTACAATTGAAAGTGTTGTTACTTGTTTCAATTATAACTATTGTTCAAAATGAATGGTACTAAATCAATGTTTTTCTGTGCTCAGCTCGTTTATTTTTATCATGATTTTCTATCCAAGGTTTTCAGCGAAATTATAAACCGATTTAACTAATGCATGTAAAAAAAATGTGAAAATGTATTGAGAATGTGGAAATATCCTTTGAGTACTGTGTGTGGATATGAAAAGACAGACCAGTAACGTTACAAGTAATGTGATGTATATGGAAATGTACCATAATTATACATTTAAAATCCTCCATGTCGTTTTACTACAAATGAATCTATTTAATTGCAAATCTAGGTATTTACACACGAAACCACCAGCCATCTGTTTATACATGTTCACCTTATCACCGTCTTTTTATCAATTATCATATCACTGGAAGTAGCCTTTTACGAATGCTGACCAATATCATGATACAGTTACTTCTACCTTGAAGTCATTGGAGCAACTTCTTTCCCTCTCTGCTCCCATTTTTAAACTTCCCATGAGGAGATCTCTCAATGAAATCTCTCAACCCCATTTCCTGGCATCTGCTCCAAGGAAATCTCCAAGACATACAAGCCCCTGTCATGAAGCAAATTCCTAATCAGAAGACTTGAAAGCAAGGGGAAAACAGATCACATTTTATTCCTAGCCAAGGCCCATTCCTTCGAGATTGCGTTAGAAACTAACAACCATCGTGACAAAGTCTTCTGGAAAATGATCCATCACAAGAATTCCTTTCTCCCGATGGACGTCCAATTCTTCGACAAAACCGAACCAGTAAATGACGAGACCAGAACCAAACCTAAAATAAATAAATTTTTCAGCATATCCAGAAAACTCAACAATAATATTTGTGTTAATTGATTTCAACTATGATTACAAGTATAACACAAACAGGTTATTACAAGTGTCGGATTCTTCGTTTGAAAACAATATTGTAAAGAGCAGCAAATTGAAATCGATATGGATATAGTTACCTGTTCCAGTAGCTCCAGAACTGATCTTTGAGGTAAGCACCATGGCATTCCGGGTCTCCAAACGAGGCTTTACTCTCGATCCAGTTCACAACGCATCCTCCAATCGCTGTATAAAACAACACAGAAATGGTTGATAAACATCGAATTCGGTTTCAAAAGCTTCTTCATGTACGACATAACTTTGCTTTAGGGACCGACCGGGTAGACAATTTCCACCGGTACAAATCAGCGCATTGGAATGTGCTATTTGCTGGATGCAGGTAAGAACCGAGTAGAAGTGGGTCCCTACATAATAATGAGATTTAACTAAATATTGTACCTCTAATAAACTAATAATAATTATACTAGAGTGGCCACTTTGGCAAGTACCATTGCCTCATTAATTATATCGTCGTCACGTATCGTATGGCAAATCCTAAAATTAAGAATGTTATAATAATGAGATTTAACTAAACAATATTGTACCTCTAATAAACTAATAATAATAATGCAAATTAAATTTTAGCCTTTAAATGCTGCAGACATAAATCTAGGAACTATATGGTTAGGTACTAAATAACATTGATAAAATTATTTATCAAATTACGAATTTATTAATTACAGTTTCAATTTTTTAGCTATCTATTTGCGTGCATAGGCTACTATTTGCCGAGGTGAATACTTCCGAATTTGTCAAAGAAAATAAGATATTCGGCCGAGGCAAATGTCCGAGACGATTTCCGGTCAGTCCCTACTTTGCTTAAACACAGCTGTATTGACTCGATAATAGTGCAAAGTCCTCATCTCCTAAACTCTATGGAAACTAATCCTTTTTTTGTTTAAGCATTACAGTAGGACAATAATAATCATAGTCAGTTATATTATTAGCATCAAAAGATAGAACACAACTTGGGGAAATAACACCACTTGGGGAAATAACACCACTTGGGGAAATAACACCAAATGGGGTACATAACACCATTTGTCATATATAACAAGCAGCAAGGAGGAAATTATAAGTAAGTTACTATTCTCAAACCTATGGGGACTTGCAGTCTGATATCGGGGGTCTTGTCGTAGCCCTTCGAGCGTAACTGATCCTCGTCTGTAAAATGAACAAACAAGTAATCATTAATACATTTACATGTAAATAAGTATACTACTAATTTCCGTATTAAGTTCGTAAGTTCCTAGTGGTAGACTTATTAGAGAGCGGCATTAAAATATATGCATGAGAAATAAACGATAATTATGTCACCAGTTCCGAACATATTCGTTATCTAACCTTGGTATGGAAAACCAAGTTCTTCCAACTTCCTTCGTAGAAACTCTTCTTTTTCGTGGCCGATAGAACTGATAGGCCAAAGGTCAAGCAGAAATACACAACTGCAAATAGTCTACATTTACCGGCCTCTGGTAAATTCAATGCTACATCCTGGAAGCGTTTCCTGTGATATTCTGGTGCTCTATTGAAACTGCTTAAGAGAACCAGAATAAGACTGTCAACCCAGATCTTAGGGTTCAAATCCCTTCCATTAGGGGCGCCCAGATAGCGGCAAATACCTCCAATTTCAGGTAGGGGGTATTTTTTGTGTCTTAGGGGGATGTCTTGCTTCCGAGACACTTGGCACCATCACTCAGGGTGGGGGGATTGACGCCCCTGCCTTCGATGTTGATGTAGTCAGAACACAATCCATGTAGACATAATACTGATCAATCAATGTACAATCAATAAATCAATCAAAAGGATACTGTTTCAAGGTGTCGACCACTGGACCGTAGACTTCGTCAGCCATTGTGCACTAAAAGAATGAAGAATTCACACAACATATTAATTATTATTAATAATCAGTATAGCTTCTATAGCACCACGCTGTAATACTCAAGGTATAAATCTGTGTCACATCAAAGTCAAGCCCTAATCGGGTCAACATTACTATCTAATTGAGAGTGACCTTCACAGAGTGGGAGGCTCAAACTTATACTCTTCGCAATGCAAGGCAAGTGCTTAAACCAATCAGCCACCGTGTGCAACACCCTTTTAGATGAGGGCCATTCCAGAATGGCCCATGTCATGGGCATAGCCAAGAAACAAATCTGGGTGGGTTTTCCACCAGGCCACTGAGTACGGGGTCAGTTATGAAAAGTTAAGTTTTTTCTGCAATTATCTATTTGGTGGGTTTTGATCCAGTAACCCTCAAACATTGCCCTCGTCCATGTTTTAAGTCTGACACTCAACTGCCAACTGTACTGTGCGTTGGTGACTGTACTGTGCGTTGGTGACTGTACTATGCATAGGTGATGTACTGTGCATTGGTGACTTTGAACCCACAATCACCAAATATGCCCCTGGTCCATGTACAGCAATGTCCATCCCCTTAGAACAATGATGTCCACCTGACATTCGAGATCTACCGCCAAACTCAGCGCCAGTAACTTTTTCCAGCTACGTTAAGACCCAAAAGATCCATTCAAAAAATTCATCAGACCCATTGCACAGCCATTTTTTCATAGGATTTTTGAGGGCTTCAGTAAATGCAGTCCAGACGTACAACGCACAGAGATCTAAAGCAGACACTGTTCACACTCTGACAGTGCCACTCCCACGCCTGGTCAAAGGAAGAGGGCGACACTAATGATCCTTGCTATCACATTGTCGTAAAACTGAAACAACCACCACTAGTTACCAGGTCGATTTCCAAGGCAAGCCGAGCATCGTCGAGACGACTCGTGTCTTTGAGCATCTGAGTCACGACGGATTTTGGCGCTGAGACAACGAAACAAAGAAGTTGTCATTAGAAAAAGCCTTTATTGGAATCAGTAATTATCACAAATAAAGAGTAGAATCAAAATCAAAATCACGGTCAATCCATCAATTTCTATGTAAAATCTTAAAAAAATGCAATCAATAACATGTCTCGCAATCAACGTGAAGGTCAAAGCTATTCCATGTCAAACAATGACTAAAAATCCCTGCAGTCATCGTCATGAAAGGGTGCTTAAATCTACAAAATGAATGAATGAACCATCAAATTCTTATATATCACATAGGGGTAAAATAAGACCATTAAGGTCACAACAGAGAGTGCCTCTGAGCAGATATCTTGAACGGACACTATATAAATGTTTTGATTACATTACATTATAAAAGAAACCTGGGAATGACCATGATGTCAATAAAAACATGAAGTCGATGACAAATTGCAACTAAGACCACATAACTGACTGCAATGTAAATGCAAACTAAGTAGGCTTCAAATTCCAACAACCGATTATCCACAACTAACGTGACTGTCCGTTATATTCGGTGTACATCAGGTGTCGCTCCAGAATTATCCGTGCCATAAGTGCTGGGGTCAGACCTGTCTGAAAAATCACCAGAAGACAAATCAGCTTCAAGTATTTAGAAGATAAATTATCTTAATTTGTAATAATGAACAAAATCTGTCAATTGGGACCAACTGCTTGTAATATCCTCCAATTGGACCTTTTACTCTTGTCTAGGAACTCCTATCCCATTTCAATTCTACTCTGAAATCTGTCTTATTTGGCCGAGGTTGGACCGGGAGTGTCTCTGAGTAGATTTCTAAAATAGGCGCTACATCAAGTTTTATTGATTGACTGAATAATATAAAATCATCATAAACTTCATCTCACTGCACCTAGTGCATTTTAACATTTTACAACCAAAGCATAATATATGCTTGAAACTGGTTATTGTGGATGGCACAGGAAGAAGGGATAGAGGTGGCAAAGCGACTTCGTATGAAACTGCTATCAATAAATAATCAATATGGCTAAATTTTGATTCCTTGCTTCAACTAGCCCCTCCCTCTGAAACATGCTTTCTCCATCTGTTTGCCCCAAAATTCCATCTCGCAGCTTGTCTTATCTCAAAACCTGCTTCTTCCAGTGGGGTGTTGCACACTGGCAACGCCTCTGAACAGTTCACCCTACCAGAGGCACTTTACAAATTATTAAATACAATACAAAATACAATGCAAAAGCTGTAAGGTTATATTCAGGTTGAGCGCCTCTTTAAGAAAATTCTTCACACTTGAATTCAACGAGTACAAACCATTTTAGCGAGATGTAGAATGACGTGTTTCTCTGTCTGATGTTGTGATTCTTCGATGTATCTAGACATTAAGAAAATACAATAAAAATTAGCAAAATATCACAGAGTAACATATCCTTCAAACAGATTTGCTCAGTGTTTTTCCGTGTGTGACCTTCTGAACTCCGGATCAAGGTCAAAATGAAATGCAAATATATTGTATAATGCACATAGCTTGCATTGTATAAAGTACATGGCTAAATGGAAATGGAGTTTTACCTCAACTCAAGAGAAATTTCTATACAGAGATATCTACAACAATGGTATTCAAATATCAGTCAACCTGTAAACACTGAATAGTTTATTGAACATTTTTTACTGATAGGTACATGTATCGATGGGTATTTGTAACTATACCGGAGTGCACCAACAATTGTCCAACACCATCTAATGGCAATCTCTCCAGCTTGTAAGATTATCAACCAGAATCTGCTGTTTGTCAGTTCTCTGTACTAACTAAGTACTAGAATAAGCACACTGCATTACGAGAAAGCACAAATAGGATCATAGTAATTGCAAATGTAAGGTATTGCCTAAAAGAGTTTGGAGAATTAATTAATTCGTTCATTACCTGTAGTAATATTCATCCATCTTGTCCGGAACATGATGCCTTGCGTGAATTCTCTTTACCTTTCTCTGCAAACAAAATCAAAACATATCCATAACTAACTAGAAATGAAACATTAGCTCAAGATCATTAACAACCAGGACTAAACAAAAGATTCTAAAACTTGGTTATTCTGGTTCAGAACAAAGGCAACCAGCCACAAGAATACCAATACCAATTGGTTGTTGACAATCAGGTAAAAGAGAACATAACAGGGTACAAGAACATGGGAATAGGCAGGGAAGAAAACTCTAAGGGACTGAGGTCCAGTTAATAGGGGCACCCGTTCATGGGTCAGTAACAATAATGGGACGTGAATAATGGATATTGGCAGTATCATTAACCAGTTAACTATAAAGTTCGAACTGTAATTTAGCGCTAACAAACGGCAGATGGTAACTACACAGCGTACAGCTTAACTTGGTAGCACTAACAAATGAAGACATAGTTTAGATTTGAATAATGCTATACTGGATGGGCAATGTAACTCGTGTGTAAGTAAGTAAGTAAGTATTTTCAGGTAATCTATTCCAAGCTGCTGGGCCAGCAGAGGTGACTGAAAATTGACGGACGCTGATGCGAGATTCATGGGTCTATAATTGCTAGAATCACAAGGTCATGAGGTCACAAGGGTTAATCTGAGGAACAGTGGAGATTAAATTTGCAAAACATGATGGCAGTAGATGACTGTAATGTTTATACGTGAAATCTTTTACTGGAAGTAGGGTCACTTGCTCAGATTGGATATGTGCATTTAGGAGTCACTATCGAGTGAAGAACGATGGTCAAGAGAGCGATGAATGATTCGGAATGCTCGATTTTGAGGAAGTCACTTGAGGTTAGAGGCATAATTACCTAATAGACAGACAGATGACTTTGTCGCTTACCTGATACTCCTGAGAGAAAATGCTGCACAATGTCTTCGGAGGAACTCTACATATCATTTCAAAGACAAATTAGAGGGTCGTCAGTTGAGAAGGAGCAAAATTCACAACAATATGAACACTGGTAATTAGCAAGCACAAAAGGGAGGGTCACCCTAAAAAAACAGCAGCGACATGGTTAGGGTTACCATGTGTCCAGGTTTCCCCAGACAAGTTCTCTTTTTAGGCTCCTGCTCAGACGTCCATCCAGAAATATGGTTTTTTCCCTGGGTTTTTCCCTGTTCGTCCCCGATCGATCGATATCTTCTTACTTACTTTTCCGTGATACACAATATTCAGCTCAATGTAAGGTTACTATAGTTTACAAGGTAACCATTGTTGAGGCGACTGTAACGAAGAAGACCTCGTAGCGCAACTGGCACACGAGAAGTGGGTGAAGTATTTCAGCAGCGGCAAAAATGAGGAATGTTTTTCAGAACTTCTTCTTATTGCTGAATATTTTTTGCCATTCCATCACGCAATGCTAACACTGAATGAGTGTAGTCTCTGATGCAAAGTAAATGAGCAGAGGAAAGAAACAAGTTGCTTGTTGAGTTGAATCTGTCACAGGAAATCTGTTTTTGCAACATAAGTTTAAGCATATCTCATGCACAGAATTTCATACATATCTCAGCAGTCAACTTAACTTGTTGAAATGCATAAGTTCTTCACCAAAATGCAGTTGGGCTCAGCCCAGATGCACTTTACGGACCCCAACCTCGATTTCCTCAAATCCGGACGATTCTCGTGATAATGACTCAGAATGCGGTGTCACAACTGTCTTGTCAGTTGGTCACTGTTTTGTTTCTGTGTACAGTTAGTGTAATGTAAAGTGTACTGAACACTCACTCAATACAGCTTAAAATTGAAACTATTTACAATAGAATAATATTTTATGCAATTTGACTTTACTTTATTTGTATAACACATAAAAATTGGCCACAAGATTGGCCTTTTACGGTATGGTAACCGATTCTGATGAAAATTTTATGTGTCCTCTTTTTCTTCTGAGCATTTATGGTAATCCTAGGCAATTTATACACATGGCAGTGAAGGAAACACGTGCTTATCAGTACATGACAGATATATAAAAATTAATACGTCGTGATAATACGGTAAATACTAACATGCCTCGTGTGATGTGGAAACAAATGAAAGACATGGTCTAGTAAAATCGAACTACATTTACTTACTCGGGAAACTTGGCAATCACGTCAGCCAAACAGATATTTTCGGTAGAAGTTATAACCTTAATGATACTATTATATTCATGCAGTTTCATTTTATCGGACAACGTATCAACTGCAATTATATGCTAATGCAACTAATTATTTTTCACGCTTTGCCAAAAAATAAATATTTATCAATGAAATTGAACACTCGCGGCTTATATCAGTCATAGATACACTCTGTAAAATATGTAGTAGAATACTATGTAAATAATAGAAGTAAGCAAGTAAAACACGAGAGAATGGTTCTGCGGGATATTGCATCAAGCTTTTCGTATACAATTTGCCAGATCAGGACTTGTACCTGAATTAGCCTTCGTCAAGGATTTCCTACTTGCTTCAGCATCTGTAAATAAGCAAATTCTCAAACTTTCCTTAGGAACGAAAGCCAGTAGGCCTAGTTACAAGCTCACGCAATTGCTGTGTTAGTATCGCTGTATTATTTTGCTTGAAATGAACATGGTTTGTTTATTCTACACAATCTCCAGACTTCTATAGGTCATGAAGCTTATTCGAAAGCTATAATACAGTAGAACAATGTTTCCGAATAATCTATTTTATTTCAACTAAAGGTATAGACGAGTCAAAACAGCCTCGACAGTCCGTCTAGTCCACGATCTACATTAAATGGTCAATGTTTGCATATATAGGAATACGTGTACAATTCGTGTTTACGATGCTATCCTACATGAATGCAAGTTATATGTTTATTAGAGTTTAATCGCTTATGGTGTTTAGAATGCTGTTGCTACCAGTAATACTTGCCGTATTGCTTTTATTTTTGTTCCTGTTGCGATTCGGCAAAAATGCAAAGAGGGTGCACATCGTTGTTTTGGGCGATATTGGAAGAAGTCCGCGTATGCAATATCATGCGATATCATTTGCCAGAGCCGGATTTGAAGTCATTCTTTTCGGATACGGAGGTAACTTCGGAATGATTTGTCTTTGATTCCACGACGTATCTCAGTAGCATAGGGCTATGTGTTTTTACCGTCAAAGTGGAGCCTGAACAACATAAGGTAGCGGTCTGGGAGGGCCTTGGTGTGCCCATTCCAAGCAAAATTTCTTTTACAATCTTTAATTGTGGATTTTATGGCATACGAACAATCAAATTTGGCTCCTACATCTTTATTTTGATCTCGATAGTCTTGTGTAGTCTTTAGGCAAACTCCATAGGCCAGTAAAACATCATTGGCGGATATGACCCATGTACCAGCTTCTTGACACCCCGCTGTTTTTGGACTCTGATTTGCTTATGTTTTATGTTTGTACCTGTACCATTTGTGATACGTATTCACCATATACAAAAGACACTCTTCCATGCTAGATTATACAGAACCCTCGAACATGCATTGAAGGAGAATATTTTTACATCCGTAGTTTTAATGAATGGCAACCGCGAGGATGCTTTTTGTGATGAAGGCCTTGTGTTTGTTGAAGATGCTTGCAAAGAAGTCGTGATTTGTGATTGAAAGGCATATCTTGTACACTCTTCATTTCAGGCTCAGAATTACATTCAGAGCTGAAGTCCAATGATGCAGTTCATGTCGTTTACCTTCGGCCAGTTCCCGACAGTTTTCAGCGTAAGTATAAGATCATATATGGAAGTTGGATTATATCAATTCATTCATACATTATGAAAATCTACTTAGCGCCCCTTTAAGGTTAGTACTTGGGAGCGGCCTCAACCCATTCCCGGTTGAGAAAGCATGTGTATGTTGAGTTTTTTAGCGACACTGTTCCATATCGAAGATGATTTGGTGTCGCCCTCCTCCTTTCTCCAGGCTTGGGACTGGCACTGTCTAAGTCCAAACAGGGGGGGTTGAGAAAGCGGTCTTAAGGCTACTTTTAAATGCTTCTAAGTTAACCCTAGGTGTAAAGGGTCATGGTAATGGGAGCCCATTCTGGAATTGAACTGAGAGTGCAGTTTTTTTAGGAGAATGGATGCATTACCAGGGTGACTTGCTGGGGCAAATGTACCCTTGCTTTCAACGATTTGGATACCTAACTGCTTCTTTATTTGGGGGCTGATTTTCGCACACAGATTCACATTTCAGTGTAACCGTGCACGCTTAGCAAATTTAGCTGTTATATTTATAATAATGGCCATGCTTGCTTAAGCAATGCTGAGCAATTGACAAGAACTTGTGTCCTAAACTGGTTCTAAGCTGTGCTCTTTGCATTACAAGTCCTATGGTACATTTGCTTAAAATACCTACCATGTGCTTTGTTTTGTAATGCATTTATTTCAAAATAATTGTTGGTTTTCTTAGAAATATTGAAATATCTAAAAACAACTTGATTGGTTGTTAGGGTTGCCTCGTCTCTTGGTGTTCCTATTGAAGGTATTGTGGCAGAGCGTCACTCTGACTGTATCCCTACTCTACTGTCGGAGGCCTTCTCATATACTGGTGCAGGTTGGTGTTATCAAATATCTTAATCTGTTCAGTGATTCTAATTATCACTGCTGGTTGTAGGCTACTACTCTGTATGGGTGCAGTTTTCCCCATGATGCAGCATTGAAATAATGAATAAAACCAATTACACAGAGTAGCATAATTTATGGTGTGCACTTGGCTTGTAAAGCAGAGAGTATGATGAGTTCCAGCCTCTCACTCTGAGTATAAGAGAAATATGTGAATTGATCATGAGTCAGTCATTTTCAATTGCTCGATTGATGATTTATCATTAAATCGTAGTGTTTAATAAATGCAGGCTAAATAATAAAAATGATAATAGTAAATAATCATAATAATTGAAACTCTTCCAGAATCCTCCTTCGTTACCTGCCCTCGCCATCTGCTGGATTGTGAGCGAAATTAAATCCTGTAAATTCGTAATAGATTGGCACAACTATGGCCACACGATCATGGCTCTGTCCGTTGGTCCTCGGCATCCGCTTACGAGGATTTACGAATGGTACGTAATCGGATCCAAACTGTAAACACGTAAACCTGATTGATATAAATTAATTAGTTTTTTTATCGTAAGAACAGTGATAGGTTTAGTCATGCAAATTGGTGGCATTGCTTTTGGAGTTAAGATTATTTTCTCTTATTTCATGATGTAAATTTCATAATACAAATCAATTTTTTCCAAACAAGCATCTGCTATGTCTTTTGGTCATTTATTCTAGGTATTATTTTCTACAATGGCCATGTCGCAGCACCTTTCAGGGGTTCTTTCATAAGGCTCTATAAGAATAGGACTTTCCGGTAAGGTCAGGTTTTTTTATTATAAAGCGCTTGTAAGATGTGCATATGTATTGTTTATGCTTCTGAAATTCTTCTCTTCTAGGTTTGAGAGAGTCTTTGGCAGGTTCTCGGCTGATAACATCTGTGTGACGCAAGCAATGCGTGAAGACTTGTTGAAAAACTGGAATATCAGGTGAGCAGAAAAGAAGAAATGAAATGAATGAAGAAAGAAATGAATGAACAAAGGAACGAATGAACAAAGGAACGAATGAACAAAGGAACGAATGAATAAAGGAACGAATGAACAAAGGAATGAATGAATGAAGGAATGAATGAACAAAGGAACGAATGAACAAAGGAACGAATGAACAAAGGAACGAATGAACAAAGGAACGAATGAACAAAGGAATGAATGAACAAAGAAATGAATGAATAAAGGAATGAATGGGTTTATTTAAACGATGTTTGCGCTCTTAAATTCTCAAATTCATATTTTCATTGCTATTCAGATGATTCAGAGTTTCTGTCCTTACAAGGAAACGGAAAGTCTATCATTTGAAGCTATCATTAATTGTTTCTTTAATGCGTAATGACAATGGTGCAGTGGCAGTTATAAAAACGTGAGACTGGCTAAAGCACTTGCCAATTACAAAGCTGGAACCAACCAGCTCATTGTTTTGACTTCCAGTAGAACGTACTTCATAACTGGTCATTTTTCTTTGGTATTTGGGTTGTGCTGTAGAGCCACAACAATGTATGATCGACCGCCTCCGATTTTCCGAAGTATGTCTCTGGAGGAGAAGCACGGCTTCCTCTACAGCTCAAAAATGTTCAGGTTGACTGCGTTTCCGTCATCTTAAATACTTCCAGTAGAGTATATGAGTTTGGTTTCTTGGTCTGCAGATCATTTCTAGAATAAGCATGATGAAAATTATTAATAATAGTTAATAATTATTAATTAATAACTATTATTAATATCTGTTTTGTTAGTAAACGTAAGTATTTAATAATCATTAATTAATCACTTATTGATAGCTGTTATGGTTAGTTATGTTAATAATGGTAAGTAATTAATAATAATTTATTAGTAACTTATTAATAGCTTTTATGGTTAGTAATATTAACAGTGGTAAGTAATTAATAATTATTAATTAATATCTTATTAATAGATGTTGTGTAATGTTAATCATAGTTATTAAGTAATGAATATTAAAAATTAGTAATTATTAACTTGTTAACATATGTTGTGTTAATTTTGTTAATAATGGTTACTATAACATAACTAAATAAACAGTAATAATAACTATTATGTTAGTAGCATTAATGATGGTTGTTAATTTTAATCAATATTGATTATTGGCATAACTAATTAGTAATTAATAACTATTTTTACTAACTATTATTCACATAACTAATAATTAGTAATTAATAACTAATTATAATCAGTTGTGTTACATTATGCTGCAATTCATTGTTTACGATGCAAAACATGATCTCTTGATTGGAATAAACATCTTTTTCTATTTTAAGTGGCGGACGTAGTGACATCAAGACAAGTGACCAAGGTAGCCAGCTGACAACATTCACAGAGCAAGACGCCACACTATCGGTCAGATACAGAAACGACAGACCCGCACTGGTCATCAGCAGTACCAGCTGGACAGGTCAGTTTAACCAGTGGCCAGTAGTTAATTAATTAATTAATAATAGTTATTATTAATTAATTAATAATAGTTATTATTAATTAATTAATAATAGTAATTATTGATTTGTTAGTTAAACTAATTAATTCCTTCTATAGTGCCAATATATAATGCACAAAGTATGAACTAAGGGAACATCAAGGTCCACGAAATACTAAGCATTAGAGATGTTCTATCATCTGTTTTTCTTAAGTTATTTTGCATGTAGAATGTTGATGGGTTTTAGAGTAAATAGTTAAAATTTTAGAGTGAATTACTACAAAATTTTTGCCTTTGAAACAGATTACTGCGATTTCATATGTTCAGATTACATTTTTGATGATTATTTTGTTTAAAGTTTTATCTTCATGTTGTGGATGTTTAGTTGTTGTTTTCATTTAAGAGGATGAAGACTTCTCGATCCTTCTCAATGCACTCGATCGTAAGTATCTGCAGTCATCTCCTCTGACCTTCTTTATTTTTTTATCCTTCTTGAATTGGTCTTTCATTTGATCATTTGATGCAACATGATTGGCTGGATACAGAATCGATATGATTGGCTGGATACAGAATCGATATGATTGGCTGGATACAGAATCAATATGATTGGCTGGATACAGAATCAATATGATTGGCTGGATACAGAATCAATATGATTGGCCAGATACAGAATCAATATGATTGGCTGGATACATAATCAATATGATTGGCTGGATACAGAATCGATATGATTGGCTGGATACAGAATCAATATGATTGGCTAGATACAGAATCAATATGATTGGCCAGATACAGAATCAATATGATTGGCTGGATACATAATCAATATGATTGGCTGGATACAGAATCGATATGATTGGCTGGATACAGAATCAATATGATTGGCCAGATACAGAATCAATATGATTGGCTGGATACATAATCAATATGATTGGCTGGATACAGAATCAATATGATTGGCTGGATACAGAATCAATATGATTGGCCAGATACAGAATCAATATGATTGGCTGGATACATAATCAATATGATTGGCTGGATACATAATCAATATGATTGGCTGGATACAGAATCGATATGATTGGCTGGATACAGAATCAATATGATTGGCCAGATACAGAATCAATATGATTGGCTGGATACAGAATCAATATGATTGGCCAGATACAGAATCAATATGATTGGCTGGATACATAATCAATATGATTGGCTGGATACATAATCGATATGATTGGCTAGATACAGAAGAAATAAGCGTATTCTGTGCTCTAGCATGGTGTTCAGTAACAAAGTGACTCAGGAGCAAATTCACTATTTTAGTATGCATTGTTTTTTTTCAGAGTATGACCATGAAGCCTCAGCACCTGGTGTATCTCTGCCTTCCTTGGTCTGTGTAATCACTGGTAATGTCTTAATTAATTCTCAAACTACTGTCCAATACATTTGGTTGCGATTACTATTTACATATGTATTTACATATGTATTTACATATGTATTTACATATGTATTTACATATGTATTTACATATGTATTTACATATGTATTTACATATGTATTTACATATGTCTTTGTCTACATACATTTTTATTTGTGTGTCTATCTACATATGTATGCATGAAACTAAATAGCATAGTATAGGAATTTGATGAATGCATTAGATGTAATAGAAAAATATGCACTCGGTTAAGTAAGGTGTTACGGATACTGAGGGCGTTTCTGACTAATGTTTCCAATTGGACCAGAGATCGAGTCCTAAATATTATATCTATAACTTTTCATCGTGCTAGACATGTCACTCTCCTTTACATATTTTGGATTTAAAACCATCTGTTACTTAAACCCATATTTTTACTCATGTTACAGATTATGCTTTTTATAATTACAAGCCCTGGGGAATAAGAGAAAGCCTGTCATCTTTCATACATGTGATTATATGCACAGGCTGGCAATTCAGTTTTAGATAACATCATAATACCCAGGAACGAAAACAGTGGAACGTGTAGTGAAACTGTATCGTACATCAATACCGTTAGCTACATTGATGACAACTTCGTCACTGCTTGCACTCTAGCAGTGCCAGTCTCAAGCCTGTATAGGGGAGGAGGGAGATGTTAATGATCTTTGTAACCACACAAATAATGATGATGTTTATAGGCAAAGGTCCACAAAAAGAACATTACCTAAATGTGATAAAGACAAAGAATTGGTCGAAGGTCAGTGTCTTTACTCCATGGCTGGAACCAGATGACTATCCGCGACTCCTCGCCTGTGCGGACTTGGGCGTCTGCCTACATAAGTCATCGAGCGGCCTTGACCTGCCGATGAAGGTCATCGACATGTTTGGATGCGGTTTACCAGTGTGTGCAGTTTGGTTTAAAAGGTTTGTTAGCCTGAGCATGTTCTTCGTTCTACAAGAAGTTTGTTGCTGTTGAAAATATGGTGAATGTTGATCTGCTTTGATACGGTTAGCATGTAAGGACACAGAATGTGTTGTTTGTTCAAATATTAACCAGTATGTGGTCTTTCAGCTAAGAGCGCCTACCTTTTCGTTGACTTAAACCATTTGGTTCTTTTAAACCATTCGGTTGTCTTAAACCCTGTGGTTGTTTTAAACCCTTTTGTTGTTTTAAGTTCTTTGCTTCCTTGAAACCCTTTTGTTATCTTATTAAACTCTTTGGTCGTTTAAAACACTTCGATTGTTTAAAACCAGTTGATTGTTTAAAACCCTTTGGGTGTTTAAAATTCTTAAATCCTTTGATTTCTTTAAACCCTTAGATTGTCTTAAACCCTTTTGTTGTTTAAAACACTTTCTTTGGTTGTCATAACTTTCATGAACAATGCTCGTGATTTATTCACAATCTCTCAACAGCTTACATTAATTTTTGTAAACATTTCGTACACCAATATTGCAAGGCTGTACACAGAGCATTGTAAATGATTTGTGGTTGCATACATGTAACCTTATTAGGGGTAGTAAATTTACTGCTGGTTGTTATGTTGGTTCGACCAGCTTAAGTGAATTGGTGAAACACGATCAGAATGGGCTTGTGTTCAACTCAGAATCGGAGCTCGCTCAACAGCTTCAGGTACGTTCAGACATACACTGTTATTGAGTAAAGTAACCAATCATTCAATTTATGCAATTTATATAGCGCTATTCAAGATTACTATTCAGAGGCACTTCCGACCAAGGCCCGAAAGAGCGAGACAGGTCGTGCAGGACAGAAGGGAAGCTATTCCTAAAATTATTTTAATTGAAATATTAGCGAAAAGGTAATACTGAGAATCATCAATCGACAAGAAGGCAAACGCTCAGAATGAATGAATAATATGTGAAGTTTTACAATGGAAACTTTATATATAAATTTCTGTTGTGATATCAATAAAACAAACAGATTTTCTCATTACTAGCTGTATGCTGACGTGTGGTATTTTAACCACGGTTGTATTTATTCCATAAATAATTAGCCAATTAGAAATATTCCACATTGTCTGGTGTTTTCTGGAAACAGAATCTGCTCCACGGTTTTCCTCGTCAGTGTACTCTTCTGGAGAAATTTCACAACAACCTTAAAGTCTTTCAAGAAGTGCGGTGGAGTAACGTCTGGGAAGAATCCGTTTTGCCAATTTTTTCATAGGACAACGGAGTAACTTTTTATTGTTGAACTGGCGAAATGTTGAAGTGAGACATGAAAAACTTCTACTGAATGAAGCATTTTCGTTTGTGATAATTAACAGATGAATACTGCTAAAAAAAATATGTTCAGATTTTGACTTGCATCGATTGCCTAGATAGGAGTATAAATAGATAAAATGAAGATTTTAATGCCCAACATATGTGAGATGTTTTGTATATGTATATGCCAGACTTTAGATTTCAGGCAATTTGTAAAATCACCAATTTACGGTTAGAGTTTTAGTGTAGAGTTAATGCAGGGTTAGGGTTAGTGTAAGATTAGTTTTTACAAATTGCCTAGGCATTTTACAAAATTCCTGGTTTCACACATTGCCTGTAACGTTAATATTTCAAGCATTTCGTAAGATAGCTCAGTGCTTTAGAATCTTATCTTTTACAGCATTCTTCCATTTAGCTGTGAACACATTAAACATTTCTCAAACATGGGTAAATAATACCTGAAGCAGTCCAATTACCAGTAATAGTCACCGATAAATTATAATTCTAGCAAATCAAAGTAAGTTAATGTAAATAACTACTTATACGTCAATATCTGCTAACTAAACAAACATAAATATTAACTATAACTCTCCTTTTAAATGTCTATTAACTATTAAACGAACATGAATATATAAAGTAACCACGAAGCTCATAAAGCGTCTTGAGTTCTTTCTGGTATAACCAGTGAGGTATCATCACCAGTGAGGTATCACCAGTGACGTCACTGTTGGGCGCACTCCAAAGTTCCCGTCTCCCCTACTGGGATCGGCATGATCTCGGCAGCCGCTCTTATCATGTAGACCATGGTACCGTACCTGCCAGTTGGCGCCACATCGTAGAAGTACAGACAGATGCCACCTTGCCCTTTGCACGGCGGGGTGGACGGTCTCGGAGTAACGGCACAGCACATCTTCACATTTGCGTTCCTCTGTTTCAGCAACATGAGCAGTTAATGCAGCATTCATGAACGGAACATTTTTGTAGCGCCATCATATCAGCATTTCACAGTTGCGTGTACCTATCATATTGTATTTACAGATTTTTCTATATCGCTTCTCCCAGTACAACTAAATCAGAGGCACACTCAGTGTGACAAGCCCCAAAGGAATAGAAAAGTGTTAAGAATTTAGGCAAAAATAGAAACACTCTGAGCGAGGGCCGTACCGAGCAATAATTGCGCCCTGTGCCTAGCATCAACCTGGCGCCCCCACATTTTGAAAAGTGCATTTTATGAAATAATAAGTTATCTTATCCTGAAATTTGCGCCCTTCCCACATTTGCGCCTTGGGCCACGGCCCCGCTGGCCCCTCCCACGATACGGCCCTGCTCCGAGCTAAGTTCACAGAGCGAGTCGAAAAGGGAATATCATTCCGAAGCAAAGGGCCAGCCACAATGATACAGAATTGTTATATGAAGTTTTATAAGGCACAAGCAACTAATCCTTCTGCCTACTTTCTCTGGTATCTTGGGAGAATTGACTTGGATCTCAATTCTGAATCTCAACTCCGCCACTGTTTGCACTCTGACAGCGCCAGTCCCAAGTATGGACAAAGGAGGAGGGTGACGCTAATGATCTTTGTTATCACACATTGTAGTTGAACTGCAGCAACCACCGCCACCAATTCTATATCACCGGACAACCTCCCTGACTTGATGCAGCGCTCACGAATAACCAAGGTTTTAACTGCTCTTAATTGTTGCTTCATTTGATCTGGAGATAACGATTACACGCTGTGTACCTGTTCGTTGAGGAAGATGTCGTTGGCCCTCTGAACGATGCTTCCTATGCTGACTGGGATGTCCCACTTCCAGTCCCTGCCGAGATTTTCTGCCATTAGGCAGAGAACCATCGTCGCTTCAACCATCAGCTGGCGATATTCAGGAGAACTGATCTGGTTCAGGACGGACTCCACCTGAATGGCGAACTTCATCTCGCCTGCGGTGGACTAGGGAAAATGACAGACGTAACGTAAATGGATGTACAGTGTAACTGTGTAATGTAATGTAAATGTGATTCAGGCAGAGCAGTCCTCAGATGATTTTGCACCCTAGGCAGTCATCTATAAGACCGCCCCCACCCACGTTACATGAACAGTAGAATGTGAGAAATGTGGGGTGAGGAACACACTGCACGGAGCACATCAAAATTCGTTTTTCGGCAAAATAATGTAGACAATTCTGGGATAGGAAAATTACTAGGGAAGGAGTGGGAGCTTCAGTGATGTGTTAGGAGATCGAATATCGTTGTTGGAAAAGCCTAAACTGTTTTTTTTAAATAATTTAAGAATTGTTTTTTATTATAATAAAATTTTAATCATGAAAAACATTTTTTTCTTAAAAATGTGGCATCCCAAAGATTTGGTGCTCTAGGCGGCTGCCTATATCACCTATGCGAGGACCCAGCTCTAGATTCAGATTAAATATCTTGGCGCTGCGTGTAGCCGATATACGACCCATATCACCATATGGGAGCTGCTCAGAGCCCCAATGGAGTCCAGTTCATGACCATGGACATGATGGCAGGAGAGTGTAGCTTATACACCAGAGCTATGTCAAATCAGGTACAGATAAGCGAGGATTGGGTTAGGTCAATTTATGAGCCAGGTCAGCAGTTCAAAGGTCAGGAATCCAGTGATTGCAACAAAAGGCAGCACAACAAAGCCTCAGATTAATCCGCTTGTGACCTTACTTACTAACCTTGTACACAATGACAATTCCTGCATTTATCAATCATGCATTAATGCTGTGTCACACTTCAAACCAGTTATAAGTTCAATTTTAAATCGGTTGTTGCCGTCTTAAGTCGACTTTGAAATCAGTTATCTTTTAAATTTTTCAGTTACAATTAATTCTTCTGTGATATAATTAGATATTGTATTATCAATTAGCTGTATAGTTTAGACAGGCACTCACCTCTTTTATCAGGCTGTGTACAATGGAATGGCTTCCAAACTCCAACTCAGGACACTAAAAACAACGCAGACATTGATTCTCACTCAAGGTTCATTCATATATCTACTTACTCATTTATGTAACCCTAATACCTGACGACAACCGTTAAAAATTAGTGCCTCGCAACTGTGCATTATTAAAGTAAGAATTACAAATGGTCGCATAGTAGATCTCATTCATTTGTATGTTACCCAATTCATTACCATACCTCCTGTTGAACATATCTGCTTCAAAAGAAACTCGTCAGATAGGCGTTAACTACATCTAGTGAGCACTTTGCAAAACAATACATTACGAAAAATGCTAATTACTTACTTACCACGATCCATTAACAATCATCACAGGTGGATCCATTTTAAATAGTTCGTGATGACCTAGAGTATATCTGTGGATCTGGTTTTACATCCGGGTCTTTTGCGGCATAAATCGGCAATCACGTTTGCCTTTTTAAGGAAATAAAAACGATTTAATAAATGGAACTTGCAACATAAAAAATGTGTTCAAAGGTTTTGACTGAAGTAGCATAAATTTAAATGAACTTATCATACGTTCAACATCCACCTATCGATTCTCGACCAAAACGACACACCTCAACAGCTACTCTGCCTCTGCTGACCTCCTGGAAGACGGACTACGGTCTACCATGGTCTATCCTTTGGACAACCCCTCTGATTTGATGCAGCGCTCGTCAATAAGCTGGTGCCCTGCGTTTGGCTTTCAAGTGGTGCTTTAGAAATTTGGAGATTACGATTATGAACCTGCCAAGGAACCATTACATGTTCATTACATAGCCAATCACAGACATCACCTGCAATGTATCAGAAAAGACGACCTCTGATTGGCTGACACGTTGCGACCTTAGCCCCAGATTTAACCAATAACAGACGTACGCGATTCAGAAGATGCCATACGCCTTGGTAAAATCCTACTGGTACCCTGCTCAGAGAACCGTCAAGTTGGCGACGTCGCAACCACCGACCCAATCGATCAAAGGCGCTGTCGTCCGACTGAACAGAAACGGTCTGGAACGAATCAACACTCTGCACTCAAGCGGAACAGAGATTGGAGTTTCCTGATCATTAAAACAGAGACTCAATTGCAATTGTAAACACTCTGACAGTGCCAGTCCCAAACCAGGACAAAGGAGGAGGGCAAGGAGAATCATTGAAGAACTTCTCTTATTGTAATTATGCAGTTAATGAGAAAAGAAGGGAGTTACATGGAAAAGGACATGATCCAAGGAACAGTCCCTGGTAGACAAAGAATGGCATGGATGGACAACATTCAAACGTAGACTGGATTGACAGTGGAGCAGCTCACAAGAAGGCGGGGACAGGCGTAAAAATGGAGAAAGACAGTTCATTGATACTACGAGGATGGCTGAAGACAAGACATGGTGGCTTTGGGATGCTTGAACCAGTCCTCTCCATGTTATCAGTTGAGCCTGAAAACCAATTAGTGCCACCTAATTGTTGCCTGTAACTTGTTGCGATATGTCAACATGGCTCCAATAAACAAATATATCATATCATCGTCACCTACAAAATCAGCAATGAAATAAAAATGAGTAGCTGGAACTCAATGAGCTCCAAGCGACATAAGGCTACTCACTGATCGTCTCCTTCTCGCTCGGAGCATCTGAGCAGCATCTTTAGTGGTTTTTCCTGCTGTGACAAAAAAAACAAGACGAATCATTACGGTTGACCAGTACTTCTCTCGCTAGGCGGCAGCGTTGGACAAATTAGATGTAAAATTAAATGGATGCCTTGCATGGCTGCCAACGGTGAAATTCGACTTCTGTAATAACTCGTAATCATTCATTCACACTGTACTTGTAATCAAACTGTGGTTTGTCAGTTTGAAATTGAACAAAGATTATTATTATTATCATAATTATTATTAATATTATTATTATTAAGTTAACGAATTCGACCTGACCTTCAATGCCAGGCGTGTATTCCTTTGCAGTTATAACCTTAAGCAGAAATGTTTGAACTTCAAACGGACTTAGGTTCATGAGTTCCTCTGAGGCATCCACAACTATTGAACAAAACAGCGACAACTATCGACAATCAATACCAAATCAAAAACTGTTCATTTAGACGAAAATTTGTTCCGAATATCAAGAAACTCAAGAAATAATTGTTTTCATTATACACAGAGAAGTTTCTTATCATTTACTCTTTTTGTTGCCTTGTGCAAACTGTTTGTTGCGGCTACAAATAAACAAGATTGATTGATCGATTGATTTGCTACCGAAATTATGTAGAGAAGATGGTTGATTGATTGAAGTTATTCTGGTTTAAATAACGCAAGTTTATGCAAACTGAGACTTGGTTTCAAGTCAAACTCACCCTAGTAGAAAATGCCAAAACTTTAATTCATTCATCATCCATTTATTCAATCGTTCATTCGTTCATTCACTGACCATCTTTGCTACTTGACCATCTATTGCTACTTGACCATCTTCTCAGCTTGACCAAATCTTCTGTACTTCACCATCTTCTCGGCTTGACCATCTCTTCTTGGCTTGACCATCTCTTCTTGGCTTGACCATCTTCTTGGCATGACCATCCTCTTGGCTTGACAATCTTCTTGGCTTGACCATCATCCCTAGCCAACTCAGCCATAATGAGCTCACTGACCACGCACTGTAGGCGTGAAAATGAGATGGTGAGGAATTGGACCAGCTGCCCGTCCTCGTATGCCGAGGCTAAGCAAATGAAGTCGCTAACACCTCGCACCCACGACTGTCTGAATTGCTCCTCCAGCTTCATACATTACACTCAACTCGTTCAGAGCATTGTGGAGCATACACTTACCTGATATCGTGAGCATCTGCGCGAGTTCAGTAACCATGACTTGTATAAGAAGCCCAACCCTGATGCGAATCATCTCGTCGAATGCCTTTGGGTCCGTCACAAAGAACATCGCCAGATACACAAGAATCTCCTTTTAACATAAACCATAGCCTCTTGTAAACATAAACAATAGCTTCTGCAAACATAAACCACAACCTCCAGTACACATAACAATAGCATCTTGTAAACAATAGCCTCCTGTAAACATAAACAATGGCCTCAGAAACTTTAATCTTATCATACCAGATGTTTTTCAAGTGCAGAGGATTCAGTAGTAAATCTGGTAACTTACCTGAGTAAGCATTGCAACTGTCTTGTCCTCACCACATGCCTCGTTTATCAGGGATGCAAGCTGGTCAACAGGAAGAGGCCTGAGTTGAAATATACACAGAGAAATAAATAACCAATAAGTTCAATGCACACAACATAGATGCATAATGTAACGTAATCAAACATTTATATAGCGCCCCTAATTTCTACTCTGAGCTGGCCTTAATTATGCTGAACGTCACAGTGAACAAGTAAAACTAGATCGATTAGCAAGACTATGCACAGCACGCCGAAAAGAGTCATTGGTGGTGGGTCCACATACAAGCGTGGAACCGACCAACAGATTATCTGGGCAGCCAATATCTTGACCGTACCTTGGACATGCTCTGCTGAAAGGTGTCACCTGAAATGACAAACCAGATACCGACAGCCAACGGTGGTTAATGTTTTCATTGAGACAAAAGACAGAAAACAGCGGTAACTTCAAGCGAAATGGCAGGCAAGAAGCATAAACTGCTTGTGAGGCACGCATGCATTTAGCGCTTCTGAACTGTTCACCCTACTAGAGGCACTCTAGTTTGCACTCGAATTTGTGTTCGGCGTGAGAACACCGGTTTAGGCTCGCTCTTGTGCTCGGCCTGGGTCGGGAGCGCCTATGAGTAGTCGCTTGAAGGGGCACTATGTTGAATCCATAAATTATTTATTCGTTCATTCATTCATTCACTCTATAAATGCTTGAATACAATACAATTTAGATCAGATGGACAGATGGTATTTGATAGCAGAAATTAATCTGGTATCACCAGGTGCATAAATAGAAACCATACTGTTGTCGGTCCTAATCGAAAAAACAAAATTTAATTGATATAATTATACAGCTGCAGCACACATAAAAGAGACAGTACATAGAAACCACAGTTCTGTTAACTCTGATTAGAGAGACAAAAGACCTCGGAATGACTTTCTCTCGTGGTTCTGGTGGCAGACCGACGGTCAGCTGCTTCTGTTGCACGATGATATCGGTAGCAACGGTGGCCAGTTCCTCGACCCTCTTGCCTAGGATTCCGGCCGTGTGCCGTACGAGCCACCACCGCTCGAACATGGCGGCCTTATTGTACAGCTCGGTCATCAGGTCCCGGATGGTGTAGCTCGAACCATCGTCCCTCTCCACTGTAAAGTCTAGACCCCTGCATGCAAAAAAGAGTGCTAAGTAACTTTAATTGTAAATGAAAATTTTTAAAGCGCCGCTCAAATCAGCGGCGCTCCCGATCCAAGTAGGCATCTAGGTAGGAAACAAGAGCAAGGAGCTCCGTCCTAAGGGAAGAGAAGACTATTCCAACTGTATGTAGTGGGATGTGGTGGTGTAGCGGTTTGTTCTGTGCCTTGCAACCGAAGGGTTGCAGGTTCGAACCCACCTCAAGTCACTGTGTAGCGATCTTGGACAAAGTTTCTCATCTGTTATCATCTGTGAGGATGGCAACAGGGAACCACCTTACTCATCTTATCCCTGGATGGCATAAAGCCAAATGGACCTGCCTTTGGGTAGAGAACTTATCATCGTCGTCGTCGTCATAATCATCATCACCATCATCTATCCCCAAAACACAGGACCAAGTCTCTGCCGATGATATATGCAGATAATATGTAGACACATCCTTATAATTGATTAATAATACGGAGTGGCCATCTCACTTTTCACAGTGAAGATGGTAGATGATGTCGACCTGTTCATGCAGCAGACTGGTCTCCCCAAGAACCTGGATCAGCTCCTCATGACTCATTCCAGCATACAGTTCCTGGTTCGTTGAAGTGATCTTCTCACTGATTCCCGTGCTCTCCATCAGATGAGGGACCGGCTTCTCCAGGCTCTGAACGACCTTTGGTGGAGGCGACATATCTAAAGTTCAGCCAACAAAGGTCAGAGAAAATTGCAAAGACCCAATATAAAGTTCACCTAAAGGACATTATTTTTACCATTTATTTTATTATTAAGAGAATTCACGTATAGTGCCTCTTCAACGTGACTACTCAGAGGCGCTCCCAACCCCAGCACGGCCAAATAAAGTAGTCTTCAGATGAGAGAGGAATGCCTGAGAATGGATTCTAGGAAAAGAGCAGAGAGTCAAATGGAGACCATTCCCGATCGAGAAGGCACAGCTCTGCCTGGTGATGGTGTGTGCAAGTAGGAGCTTTTATATTGATATTGCCCTTCTTCCAACATTTTGTGCTCAGAAGTGCACACGCGCCTTTACCGCGCAACTGCAGTTGTAATGTTGAGCAATTGTGCGCGAAGGACTTGCTGCTCGCCCAGCAACACGCGCCCGATGCCCGTATCAAATTATAGAGCTTGGTCATGTAGAAACATGTGTGAAACATTCGTTCGCATGCTTAGCTATCAAGTGATCGATAAGAATTGAACTGTTGAGTTCTTGGAAACTCTCTAATCAAAACTCAGTAAGCTTTTCTTTGAGCATCTATCCATATCACCAGATCGAAGAACTTGTGAACCTATTTTGGAGTGCCACCCAATGGGTGCCGAGTAATAAGGTTGAACAAGCAAGACCTTTGCTCAAAACTGCTCAGAACAATTAGTAGATGCTTAGATAACGACGCCTAATAAAATAAGTAAGTATATTATTTATTTAACAAACTGCATATCCACATTCCACACTCTGTTGTACAGTACATCTAAAAGAACAGCATCACAAAGGATTTCTGTGCTAGATTTTCTAATAATAATAATGATAATAATAATCATGATAATAATAATAATAATAATAATCGTTTAATTTCAAACAGACAAACCGCAGCATGATGACAAGTTATTACAGCAGTAGAATTTAACAGTCGGAGACCACGCAAGGCGTCCATTACATTATACATCTCATTTTAACAAATGCAGCTGCTTCGCAAAAGGACTAGCCAACCTTACGAGGGATACAGGTCTTGAACTCATTCCCTCTGCTCTGTACCCCAGTGTGTTCACCATTACTCTATTCTTAGAAATTGATAAACTGCTCACCCTCTTTGAAGCTGACCCTAGGTACAGTCATATCAGGCGTCGCTCTGCTCTGCCTCACACCTGACGAACTGAATCGCTGCTGCTGGACGATGCGATTAAAGTCTGTTAATCAATCAGTCAATCAATCAATCAGTCAGTCAGTCAGTCAGTCAGTCAATCAGTCAATCAATCAAAAACTTGCATATACCACAGTGCTACAATGATCAGGTGCTGTGTCACAGCACCTGATCGACAGTTGTCACTGTCAATCAATCAATGCAGTTTATATAGTGTCTCTTCAACTGATAGTGTCTCTTCAACAACTGATTGACAGTTGTCACTGTCAATCAATCAATGCAGTTTATATAGTGTCTCTTCAAGATAATTATTCAGAGGCGCTACCAACCCAGGCCAGGTAAAAAAGAGGTTTATAGCCAGAGCCAGACAGATGAGAGGTTGTTCCAAACACTAGGACCCACAATTGCGAAAGCTCTATTCTGTCTGTGGGCAGTGCAAGCATGTGGAACCACAAAGTCGCCTCTTGAGGCCGAGTGAAGAGATCGGCGACCTGAGCAAGCCACCAGAGTTTTTTGCGAACAGCAGTCATCAATCTTAACTTTCAAATAAACAGGAAACCTGCACATGTCCCAAGCATCTCCCTATGAAACGCCTTCAAAAGGGAAAGGCTCACCCTTTCTGCGCAAAGCATCGTCGTCTGAGCCGTACATCTGACAGAGAGTCGCTGCCTGGCTCCTGCGCCTCGCAGTGGACACGAAACCTGGCGGCAGTTCAACCCTGTTGGTCGGCTTCAGCGAATTTTTCTTCGTCGTGTTCGCAAGAAGAGAAATGCGTCTCAAGAAGGCCTTCTCTGAAATTTTAATCCTTTCCTTAAGAATCTGAATTTTTAATTTTGCAATAATAAATGAACAGACTCATATGTCTTTTTTATTTGTTATGAAATTTGATATCGGCCTTCTTCCAACGTTTTTTCCTCAGAAGTGCATAGGCCTCAATGGCACAATTGCTGTTGTAACTGTAACAAATTGATTTAGCACCTCTTCCACCCTAATGATAATAATGATGACAATAATAATAGCAATAATGATAATAATGATAAAAATAAACACTTGAGATAAATGTCCCATTCCAGACAATCCGTGCATTAAATAATGTAAAAATCATTGAGGGATCATTTTTATCTTGAGGCAAAGGAAATAATAAATAAACGATAACAACGACGACGACAACAACAACAATAATAATAACGATAATAATAATAATAACGATAATAATAATAACAATACTAATAACGATAATAATAATAACAATAACAATAATGATAATAATAATAATGTGATTTAGATAGCACCTTAGACCACCTGAAATGTGGTTATATAGCACCATAGAATACCTGAAAGTGAAATAAAGGTTGTGACACACAAGTTAAAAATCATTGACAGTCATAATTTTATACGACAATGACATGGGATGGTCTGCATGGAATAAAAGATTTGAGACTGACCAGAGATGCTGTCCGTGGCATCCACCAGGAACGACAGGTTGGACCAGGCGGATGTGTTCTGGAATTCCTTTATCGTTCCAACTTGGACTCTAAAATGGAAAAACGCCATAATTTAAAAAAAATTTATTTATTCTGAAATTTGATATAATTCATAATAATTCGTCTTCGAAAATGTTTTGCTCACAAGCAAGAATGTAATATGACGTATGAATGCATGTATGTATTTATGAATGCAATAATGTTGTACTGGAAGAGGCACTATAGAAACAACAACAACAACAATAATAATAATAATAATAATAATAATAATATTAAATGCAATACAATACACTTTATGACACTAAGAGAATCAGTGACGTTCTCAACCGCAGTCATTGCTTATTATCATTTTCATTGCTCGTCTCCCTCGCTACTCCTATGTTTCTACCTACATGACCGATGTCCTCCACTGGCTTCCAATTCCCTCTTGCATCCAATCCAAGGTAC
The DNA here is from genome assembly GCA_959347315.1 of Bimastos eiseni. NCBI lineage: Eukaryota > Metazoa > Annelida > Clitellata > Crassiclitellata > Lumbricidae > Bimastos > Bimastos eiseni. Next base: position 2,986,060 of record OY365820.1, read on the forward strand.
TCCTCTTTGCCCTTAGAACTCAACAGAGTAATGCTCCTCAATATCTCTGCGAATTAATGCGAAAACCTCTGTCGGCTGTCTCCACCCGCCATCTCCGGTCTGAGGATCGACTTGATCTTCTTGTTCCACGGGCAAGGACTGCTATAACTCAACACCGTGACTTTGCCTTTGTGGGTCCTTCTATGTGGAATGACTTGCCCCCCCCCATTATCCATAGCAAGCTTTTAATTGGGCTCCCACCCTCATCCCTTCATTGCCGGAAGACTTTCCTATTTCCTTGGGGCTGTCACGTTGAGAGCTCTTCAGAATAGCCAGCACTGGAAGAAACGCTATATAAATAATCAGATAAAATACGATACGATTATCTAAATCCTCTGAGAAGCTCTTAATGCGTGCTATACAAAAAGTATTCTGTTACATTACATTAAAGTTTTACCATACATATAAATGAACCAACACACCTAAGAAAATCAGACTAGAAAATAACTTCTATTATTCCTCGACCTGCCTACCTTAATTTCCCAAGCCCATAATCTTAAAATCAGTTCTACTCGAAACTTAAGCCCATCTCTGCTGACCACATGTATGGTAAAACTTTAATGTAATCACCCAAATCACCCAACTACCATACATCTGCTACTCAAGAGAATGAATATACCCAGAATTACTTTGTTCCGTACTTATATCCACACAGAAGTTTCTTTATTGTAACAATCAAAGATGGATGAAGATTGCCTTTGGCATCTAAAACACAGCCAATTTAAAAAATCGTCAGAATTAGAATAATAATAATAATAATACTAACAATAATAATAATAGTAATAAGCATAGCAGTGGCAGCATTAATCACAGTAGTGGCAACAGTTGTAGCAGAAGCAAGGGAAGTAGGTGGGGTAGTAGTAGTAGTAGAATAGGGTATTGGAAGTACTGGAAGTACCGGTAATAGTAGTTATTTCCAGATGAAAATCCTAACCCACAGAAAGGTTCCAGAGCCCAAGGTCTCTTGGATAAACAGTAGCAAAAAGACCAAGTGAGAATGAAAAGAAGTCTAGCTCAAAATCAAGGCAGAACACAACATGCAATTTCTGTCAGAAAGAGACAGAATGCATCTTCAGCTCAGTACAGAAGCAAAAAAGCTGAAGGAAAGTTTTCAGACATTACTATCTCATTAAGAACAGAATCCTTAATTCTGATGACGAAAGAAACAACTTCATAATTTAAGTAAAACTCTCGTTTTTCAACCTTTCATCCATCGTAGCAATGGTATTACGAACAAAGGACGTCCGATACTTGTCCAATTCATCTTCACATTCGCCAGTTCTGTTTGCAAGAAGTGGCAGACAAGTTCAAGGTCATTGACCAAATAGAACGTCTCCTGATCAAGAAACTGGAAAATAAAACAACTTCTAATTAAGAAAGTTACAAAGAAACACTCTAAAATATGTAGATAAAGATAGTTTAAAAAAACATTCATCGATTAACCAATAAAACATTTGATAAATTACAAAGTTAAGACAATCAAATTACAATTTTCAGCATCTGAACTTATAAATTCATTAGTGACTCCAGCTTCTAACAACTCCATCCAATTACAAATATGTTTCAGATCTTTAATAATATTTAGCGAAAGTGAGACAAGACTTAACCCGAGGCAAGAAGACGATGGCCTGAGCTCCAAAGGTGTACAGTTGACTCGTGGCCAAGATACCAGCAACATCTGCCTCAATACCAGTCATTCCCAGCTTCTGATTCCTCCCTATCAGTTGAATAAGTCAGTAAAGAGAATATACTTATCAAACCGTTTAAAAACACTGAGTGGACATCTCATATGAGCAATTGAAGAATGAGTGTCACAGAATACTGAATAACACACTGGGGCACAGAGCTGAGGAACTGAGATCGATGCCTGTACCCGTGGTGTTGGTTAAATTAAATTAGATGCATACCATAATGGGCGCCTTGCATGGCTGCAGACATTATTCATTCATACCAAGTCTGTAATCATACTGTGTTGTTGTCAGTTTGAAAAAAAACGGAAATTGTCATTATGATTATTATTATTATTACAAAAAACACTATAAAGCAATAACAAAACAGACGTCTTCAGCAGAGAGAGAAAGCAATTGGAATAGAGTCCCTTGTCTAGCATCCAGGCGTTGAAACCAGACCGGGTAAAAGTGCAAGTGAACTCCACGTGGATCCTAAGACAAGGATATCCTCAGAAGGGAGCAGGTTGAAGTCATCCACAAAGATGCTTAGAGTGCTTGATTGGAGAGACAGAAAATTGTCCAACATCTAAACTAGACAGGTCAGAAGATCGGCTGATCGGTCTGTAGGCAATTATATAGGTATGGGTGAAATAAGAGACAGCATGAACACCAACTGACAGAGACGAAACCACAGAAGACCTTCGCTAGAATATTATACTCCAATGGTGACCATTGGTTCAAACTTTGAGTAACAGAGTGACATAGAATCTTGTCTTAACCCTGCCAACCTTTCCAGCAGTCAGAATTTTGCGACACAAAGGGAACTGCAGTAATCGAGCTTTGAGCGGACAATTGCTAAACTTAACTCTGTAAATTAAGTTGTGGTTTGTCAGCTTGATTTACAATTAAATGAAAATTGAATTGAATTTGAGGTAGCTCATCTATTGAGTCTCTCTTGAAATGATGCTATGAGAATTTATCTGTTGTGAACATTTATGCGCCTGTAGTCACCAATACTCAAAACTGATATTGACAAACCACAATGCTATTTTACAAAATTATATGGTACATATGATTAAGTGCCTGTGAATAAGCTGGTTCCCGCGACTTCACTTTTGTGGGCGCTGTAGAAAGCTGAGATTATGATTACGATTACATAGTCATACTGCTTACGCTGAAGATCCGACGATTAAGGAAGGAATTCAAACAATCTAGACAACCACCATCCTATTGAATAAATTTGCATTTCAAGAAGATCATCTCTCTATGACATCTCACCTAGATGTGAGTAGATGTAGTTCAGAATTCGTGCAGGAAAGACTCGCACTGGGGTAACTTCGTCAAATGTTAGACACGGAATGTCAAGACAACTCAAAGCCAGATCCTTCATCTCATGGTCTTCAGCAAGGAATACGACTAAAAGATCAACAAGAAATGTAACACAAACACATTTATTTATTAATTGTGCATTTATCAATTGTGCATTTATTAATTGTGCATTTATCAATTGTGCATATATCAATTGTGCATTTATTAATTGTGCATTTATCAATTGTGCATTTATCAATTGTGCATTTATTAAGGATTAACCGATGATGATGATGATGATGACGACAATGATTATTTTTATTATTACTATTATTTTTATTCTGCTACAATAATTATTACTCCTAAAATAAAAGTCCTTCTCCAAGTGAGGACATCATCCATTCATGCCATCGTTTGTTAAATCCAAGCATCTTTACCCATTATTTCAGTTATGCAAGTGTGACCTCGCCATCTGCTCCTGTTAAGTCTATTTTTAGAAGCATACAATCGCTGTATATAGTGCAATGCATGTGCGCTTGTCAAAGGAAAATAAAGGCCACCCACTTACTTACTTAATTATTAATTACAAAAAAAGAAGTGATGTATCATGTACATGCAAGACTTGAGACTACACCGACGTTTGTGAACCTGGCCAGAACGGAAGATCTACCTTGAACGACCGTTTCGTACTTTGGTTCAGCTGCAAAACGTCGATTCAGTGGATCGAGTTCACCCGGAGACAAGAAGCCCTTCAGAGAAAAATATCCTTAATTTTTAAAACAGCCAAATAGGCAATTATTATTTATTACGTAGAATAGTTATTATATCTGACGAAATTCTTCAGAAATACGAATCAGCACTCAGACTCTTTTTACACTCACATTAAAACTGTTCTTTTCAGCCGTGCTGAGGTCGGAAGAACTTCAGAGTAGTAGCCCTGAAAGGGGCGCTATATATATATCTTCGTAATGAATGAATGAATGAATGAATGAATGAATGAATGAATCAGTAATCATAATTGTAATCGTAGATTCCAAGCTTATAGAGCACCACTCGAAAGCCAAGCACAGGGCACCAGCATATTCCGTCACCAGCAGTGTGAGGTATAAACGAGACCACAGCTGCAACCCAACAACATGATTGACCCCATAAAAGTGGAAGGCTGGATTTTTTATCTGCGAACAGTTACCATTTTCAAGTACTAACCAAACATGTACTGCTTAAGTCTCATATAGCAACCATGTGTACCAGTAGCACTGGGTTAGCATGGTTGGAAGGGTGGGGACCTTAAATGGCATGGCACCCAGTCAAACATGGAGAAATGGGGAAGCACCTCATCCAATCAACTCATTGAAAGATGAGCAGGGTAGAGCACATACGGTCCCCATATAAAAGTGCTTACATTTTAGAATTTAATCTGCAGCCAGTTCCGGGTCAAAAGGTCAGACAGGATAGATGCTATGATTGAACAGCACAAAATTTCATTAGATAAGATTAGATTAAATAGTTTACAAACATGTTTTATGAAAACTTCTGTCGGTGAATGGTTTCGTTCTCTACAGGGATACTTTAACATCTTCTCGTGCATTGGACCATCTCTTCCATTACCAATTTCCAGCATTGCAGCTCAGGAACACTTTCTAAACTGTTTAGACTCTATAAGGTGCTATATAAATTGCCTATATAAATAACCATGTACATACATACATACATACATACATAGATCTTAAAACGACTTACCTCTTTAAGGAGACGGCCGACGACATACAGAGACTGTCCCCACATCAACGGAATCTTTCCCATCGGTTCCCTTGTCTGGCTCTTAGGATTCTTATACTCCAGTTCAACCTGCAGAAACACTAAAAGAACTAAGTTGCTTCAACCTGCTGTACTTTCTCCTCTCTTATTGGCCACGTCTTACTGAGATAACTGGAGACAACAGCAAAACTATATTTCTCTGTTAGCCGTCATCTGTGCCAACCGGTGCTTCAACTAGGAATGAAATGAGCTTGAATTCTTACTGAGTCTGAGCTTGAAATATTTAAAAAAAAGTCTCATTCTCTAAATTTTTAGTTTGACAGTTTGCACAACTTTATGAATTGTTCAGTTTTGTCTTAGTTTACTCCAAGAAGTAGTAATTAGTACGTACTAATAGTAGCAGTATTTGTGTGTTGTTAGTTAGGTCGATTGTCGTTTTCCAAATAAAATAACACCATTGCGTTTAAGGTTAGGTCGATTGTTGTTTTCTAAATAAAGAAGTCCGATTTTCGTTTTCAGAACAGAAAATTGGAAAGATTAAAACTCGGACCCATTGTTTATCCGAGTCTGAGTTTATGCCGAGTACTATGAAACTTGGGCCAAGCCGATTTGCAGTTCATCCCTTGCTTCAACACAAATTGTTTTCACAGTACAACTATTAGACCTACTGATAATAATAAAATCAAATCATATAAGAATCAAACACTTGCCTTGTCCTTAGGAACCGCATATAGTTCCGGAACGAGTTTGATTCCATCACCTCGTTTTATCATAATCTCATCCAAAGCGTGACTGTATTCCTCCACCTGCAAAACAGAGAACAGTTTCCAGATGCCTGTAAAAGGTGTATGCAGAGTCCTAAGCTAAAAGAACATCAGATCACTACGATGCAGCATTACGATGCAGCATTCTGCTTTTTCGACTATGGGCCAAACTGTATGGAATATTGCCTCCCATTCGATCTTTGGCGCTTGCCTAAGAACTCTCTACCCAATATTTATTCCACTCCTAAATCTGTCTTTAATATTTGGTCGGGGTTGGACAGGGAGCGCCTCTGAGTAGATTTCTTGAAGAGGCGCTATATCAAGTTTCATTGATTGATTGATTCAGTTGGTTAATTGATTGATTGATTAATTGGTGCCGATCTGAAGGAAGGCTATTGCATGTGGTAGGCACAACCACCGAAAAGGCATTCGTCTTTGAAGTGTGCACAAAGGAAACAGCAAGTCTTGGTAAACAAAGGCAGAGAGAGACCACAATAGACAGAATTCACAGGTTGTTCCTCTGCACACCTGTTCCTTGTTGCCATTGAAAAGTCCATCTAGAATAAGATAGGTAAAGAAGAGTGGCCATTCGCATTCGATGTTCTCAAACGACTGCAACTCCCACGGCTCGTAGTACAGGCGAGACGAATTCTAAGCGTCAACCAAAAACAGCAGATATAGCAGCAGCTCACTTATCAATCATCATCACCATCATCAGTTTCTTACGACAGCCATTTGGCGGAGATGGGTACGAATAAATCAACTTCATTTGTCCAATACATTGCTTCCGTTAGTGTTATTCGAAGTGATATTATCTATCCAGCAAATAATTATGAAATTATTATGGTCATGGTCTGACTTTAATCAATACTGAGCTCAGAACATTCATTATGAGAATTTGCATATAGCACCACTTCACGGTGACAACTTAGAGGTGCTCCCAACCTCAGCACGGCCAAATAAAACAGTCTTAAGATGAGAGGGGAATGCCTGAGAAGGAATTCTAGGAAGGGAACACAGCGTCAAAGAGAGGCCATTCCAAATTGAGGGGCATACCAAGCATGTAAACAACCACCATCAAATGCCTGTAAAACTGAGTAATCATCATCATCATGAATACATGACCACCAGAACACATATCCACAACCACTACCATGTCCACCATCACTACCACCAACACCAGCAGTTATCACGCTTTCAGGGAACTGATAAATAATTGCTAAAACTTCACTGTATATTGAAATGTCAATCAAACATGCCATAACATACAGACCACCACAATTGTGGAACAGGTGGAAATTAAGAATTTCATAAAAATATTGATGAAAGTACCAGATACAATCAATCAGATTCATTTTAGCTGGAAATACAATTCTCTACAAACTTCTTTCGGAGTTTTGTAGCCATCGCGTAGGAATCGACAGAGACCGTGTTGACCCTGAAAACACAATAAACAATCTATGGTAACTCATTTATCTCCACTTGAAGTTCTCCATCTCTCTCATCCACTGTCCCTCCCTAGGTCTCTCTGTCTGTCTGTCTCTCTGTCTATCCCTCTGTGTTTCTTATTTCATAACAAATTAGTCAACCACAAGAGCCAGAAAGTAATGTTCCTTTAAATCACCCCATAAACAAAGCCCTACAATGGAAGTTGACAATATAGACAACAATAAACAATATTTATATAGGGTTAGTTAGGGTATGTGTAAAATACTGGTCAACACACACTGCAAGAGGGGTGAGAGTGCTAGTCTCTAAATAGGAGGGATCAGAGGTCAAATACACACCAAACCGTAAATCTACTAAGATAGCTCATCTCCCTTTTTGGCCCCCCCTCCCCCCAATAGTCAAGTACACTGACAGTGTACACCATCGTTGGGAGGGTCACACAGCAAGGAAGAGGACTGGCTACATGCCCCTATATGCCGAGGCCAAGAAAATTAAGTCGCTAAGACTTCATACCCATGGGTGCATCCAGAGGTCGTATCAAGGGAGCGTTCATCTTCTGTGCCGCTGTCTATGATAAATAAAGGCAGGCACAGTAGCACATGTAAAACCGAGTAAACGTACCTGAAGCTTTTCGACGATGGTGTCCTTGGTCAGCTGTATCAGAGCCTGATCGTCGACCGCAAAAGCCGGATAACTGATGATGCTCAGCAGCCCAGCATCTGTTTCCTGTAGTCAAGGCAACCCCCTCAACGATCAGTTCTCTCACAGCCATTATTACAGCAATGCTCAGGTACAGCAGATTACAGTACAACGGCTTCTGATATCTGACCTTTGTCCAAAGTTGACAATGTAATGTAATGTAATACATGCAGCACCCCTTCAAGAAATCTATTCAGAGGCAAGACCATACGACAGAGCACCGATGCCACCGAGCAACTCCGCACGAAGGACTTGCTCAAGGTATCTGAGCTGAGGCCCGAACCGATACTTTCCATGTTGCAGGCTTGAGATGTGATGCAAGATAATGCTCTGTAATTACGACAATTTCTACAGCATTGTCTTATGCTAGACATCATCTAATGAAGTGTCAAAAAGTGAAAAGAAAACTCTCCTTACCTTTGAATTGGATTCTCGTGGCAATACAGAATTTAGAATTGCCTGCAAAATCAAACACGGAAACCATACAGCAGTATACAAACTCACAAAAGAGATAGCAAAAAAACATACTGCTCAGTGACACTGATGTTCTGTTATAATGCATGGTTGTCTTTCAGAGCCTTAGAAGGGGCCATCCATCAAATACAGTTGCATTGTATCGCATCAAATACACTATAGTTGTACTGCATTAAATAGAGTTCATATTGAATCAATGAAACCTGATATAGCATGCTCCCTAGGAACAATCTGCCAGCTTCTATCGTATCCCCAAGTCATTTTTGTTTGGCTGCAGCCTGGCTGAGAGTGCCTCTGAGTAGGTTTCTTGAAGGCACTCTATATACATTTTCGAAATGAAAAATAAATGAATGAATGAATAGCACCTCTTTAAGAAACCCATTCAGAGGCACTCTCTGCACTGGTCTCAATGATGTCAAATATCCTAGTGATCAAGTGAAATACATCTTTTAGCAAAACTATGCAAACTAAGCTGGAAAGGGTCATCAGCAGTGGGCCCACGCACATGCGTGGAACCAATCAAATACAGTTATCCTGTATTTTAAAAGTCGATGAATTTAGTAGGTCTAACTCGACACTGGCGTATGTCGTCTGGAAGGACGTGAATGACCGAGACGCCTCCGCTTCCTTTTCTTCCAAACAGATCCATTTCACTCATTGCCTCCAATGCTGCCTACAAATACACAGCAGCAGCAGCAACGAAAGTGACGATCAGAAAAGTAAAATTTTAATTTAATCATGCTTTTTTAACCATCACAAAATAAAAATATGAATAGAATAAATTAAGTAATCAATTGAAAACTATATAATTTAATTGACAAGCTAGTAAAATAGTGCACAATTTACCCTGACTGAACAATGAACATACATGCAAATATATATCTAAATATAAAAATATAAATGAACACAAATTCGAGAAGAAACATTGAAACAAAGGAAACGCATTAATAAACACTTGGAGTAAACGATAGGTGCTGCAGAAGGTCTCTGTTACTAACAAATGAATCTCTACCACTTCTTGAGCTTAGGTTCGAGATAGAGTGGTGCACCAAGTCTGTAATCCAACGATGACGGCTTTTGAACCTGCTACATGGACTCGATGTAATGACCCTGTGTCGGCAGATGGCGCATGGTTGTCTCGCAACAAATAAAACAGAAAATAATAAACATGAAAACCGATAGCAACTGACCTTTGCCATGCCGACAGAGGTGCAGTTCAGTTCTGGTAGCCCAGTGTTAGTCTTGTCGCCTCTCTCCCATATACCAAAATCCTAAAATGATTCATCCAGAAATCAGTCATTAGGACATGACGGCATTTCTCTCAACCTCCCACGGCCACAATGATGAGAATTTCTGGGTCCAACTGTGATCCCTTGACCCTCCTGGCAAATCGGACACTGGGATGATGATGATGACAACGACGACGACGATGATGATGATGAAGACGATGACGACGACGATGATGATTTCTACAGCACCCTTCTAACACGGCACATCTAAGCAAGCCATTCCAAAAATTGCAAATACTACCGGTGTCGTGTATGCACAGTGAATGTAGAAGACGAGATTCTGAATGAATGCAACCTCGTCCAGAGTGTAAATGATCTGAAGTCCTGTCAAAGAGAAAAAAGACAGCAAAACTTCACATCACCAAGTTGGCAACAAACTGTTACTATTAACACTGGCCTTCGTCAACACATTTATGTAGGTGACTCCATTTTCTACGGGCTTCTTGGTGTTTAAATAGTTATAACTCTAAATGCTATTAAATTGGAAAAGCATGCATTAAAAATAATGATTCTTACAAATCTGGGCACAAAATATTTATTGGTAATTTTCGCATCCTCAATTACGAGATGCAATAGAAATTTTTTATCAATCAAAGCCTGCTTTGATTGCTTGTCCCTTACAGTCACCAGAACCTGCTCTTCCAGCTTTACACCTGACATCTTCAACTGATTACAAATTTTCCTGCAATTAAACACAAAGCGATCATCCAGAGCATCATCAACCCACCAATGATATGGAAATCATTAGATAAGATTAGCAAAATAATTATTGTCCACGTAACCTATGTATCTTGCTTGAAACAGGGATTTTGTAAAATGCCTAATTTTTCCTATTTTAAGCAATTTGTGAAACCAGTGATTTATGGTCAAGGTTAGGGTTAGAGTTGGGGTTAGAGTTAGGATAAGGGTAAGAGTTAGGGTAAGAGTAGGGTTAGTGTGGAATAAGGGTTTTACAAATTGCTTAGGCACTTTACAAAATACCTGGTTTCCAGAGGTGGTGATCTCAGTTGAGAGGTGGGGAACACCCAATGAGAGGGGTAAGAAATGTGGGGTGTGGGACAAACGTATCAAGTGTCACTTCTACGTAAAAGATGGGGGGAACTGTCCCCCTCGACCAACCTGGGATCGCCACCCTTGCTGATTTCACATATTGCCTGTAACATATACGACATATTTCTCCACGACTCAAGATGTCTGGCAATGCCAAGGTTCTGACTATGGACACGAGCGTGGGAAGCGCTGCCAGATGTGCAGACCTGGATGGAAAGGACAACGGACCAAATAAGTATACATGGCAGCCACCTGTCGCCGTCATCTGTGCGAGCATGAGCAGATAGAGGGAAGTGGCATCCAGCTGAAGATGTCCCCATTCGTGATCACCGACCGCCTTCATTCTCGTCTTCACGTCAAACTTGGCGTGGATCGCGTCGTCGATGCTTTCCGTGACCTTGAACCGCTCCACTTTGTCCTTCTGCTGCATCATGCAGAACAGAAGGCCTCTCATCAGCTTTATCACGCTCTGAAATGAATAGAGATGTCAAAGTATCTAAGTTTTCTGCAAAGCACATTTCATGTATGATTATGCTCTGAAAATTAGCATTTATATAAAGCTATCCCAGTTTCTGCAGAGGGTATTTTCATCTATAATAATGCTCTGAAAATTAGCATAAAGTCATTCCAGTTTCTACCGCAATGCCTGCATATTTAACGACGCTCTAAAATTGGCACACTTAAAACCAAACCCAGTAAAATCAGCAGCAACACTTACACCCTTAATGATTGACATCTGCTTTACAGCTGACATAATCAAGGTGAATGCTGGGTTATGACCAGGCTCAGAAACAGCCTTATTAACTTCTTACTACAGCGGTGTTAGAGAGACTAGCGTCATCACTTGACGAATTTGCACCAGGTTGGTCAGTCAATATGGGTGTCATGCCACAATCCCTGGCCGCACAAGGGTGACATCATGGTGTGACAAACAAATTATTTAACAGTACCCATGGGAGAAACCATCTAATCTCAAAAACAACCTGTGATATCTCCATAGATTAAGCAAACACAGCCTGATAGGCCAAAAATTTAATCTCAAAAGCAACTTGTGAAATCTCCATGGATAGGCAAAAAATAACTCAATATTCGGTGACACATTCACCTAAATTCTTTAAACATCTCTCTACAACTTGTCAAGCAAAATTGAACATAAAATGCCGTAAACAGAATTTAAAACGTGATGTAGGCTACATTATGCTTTAACTGTACAGTATACCTTCTTCAGTTCATAGCACCTGGCCCTGTCCTCATTGCCATCCGAACTCTTCCTGTAGGCAAGCGCCAGAGCCCAGACAGCCAATGCTGAATACACATTTTCTCGAACCCAGGCATGTTGATCAAGCGGAGTAGCAGGCAGTAGTCCAGTAACAGGATCCTAAACATTAAAAAAAGAACTGTTTCCTTTGACAAAAATCAGCCAATTATTTTATCTCAAGGATGTTGAACCATTTACCACGTCTCTGGAATGATCTGCCTCCTGAATTCCGTACATTTTCAGTTCCTCCTCCATCACGGCCTGTCATCCAACATCATCTGTTCCAAGCTCCCCTATCCATCACCCTTTGGGCTCTCCATTCTAGTCTCACCTTTGCAAGAATTCTTACCCACACTCCTTACTTGATATTTCACCTATCAATCCTTGGCCAAAACGACAAAACGACACCCCCTTAACAGGTATACTCTGTCTCCGCTGACCTCCTGGAAACCGGACTATATGTATACGCTCTACCCCTGAATATATCCTTTGGACAACCCCTCTGATTTGATGCAGCTCTCATGAATAAGCTGGTGCCCTGCGCTTGGCTTTCGAGTGGCGCTTTAGGAACTTGGAGATTACGATTACGATTGAATAATAATAGTATTAACTCGTATACCTTTAGCATTGTAGTGTTGGCTATACCCAAATACCTAACAATCTTACACAATTGGAAATGTCTATGTTATCCGAACAAAGCGAACATCAACCACCGTACCGCTCTGTTGGAATTTTACCATCCCTTCTGCCTCATGTGTGTTTGTTTACTTGTCAAAGGCTGTCGTACCTATGACATCATTTCTGAACTGACATAAGTGCAGGTTTTTTAACTTTTTTTATTACCTTCTGGTTCCATTTTTTCACAAAAGGGACTACCTGGTTAATACTGGGTTGGGATCTCGCATGCTTAGATTCATGAGTCATCATCCAGTTGAACCAGTTCAGTTTCTAAATTCTGCCGGTTTATAATCGGAACCAGCATGACTTAATCGGTCCGTAATGGTGTTTCGGTCGCTACCATCTGCGGAGCGAAGAACTCAAAATATCTTATCGACGATGGGTGCACTTGTAGTTACACATGCCCACTTGGTTATTAGACAGTGCCGAGCAAATCGGCAGGGTTCTACAAGTTGCTCAAATCTATTTTTCTTTAGTCATGACTGTGCTGGGAGCGCTCTTCAGCAGGTTATTTAAGAGGCGTAATATAAATGCTCCGAATGAACGAACGAACGAATGAATGAGAGTGACTATGAATGAGTGAATAGGCCCATAGGCCAATGTTGATTATTCGATCACTACCATCTGTTAAGAACTAAAAACATATATCACCTGATATTGTAGAATCGTTTTAAAAACCATGCGCTGGTAAAAGTCAAGTCTAACTGCGGAGTTACTTCGATTTCTCATGGCGTAAAAGAAGGAAAGAGAACTTTATTGCCAAATTCGTCGCATAAGTGCGGCGTCTATGAAGCACGAACACATTGATTGGGCCTACTATGATGAAGCCCAATAAATAGCCCAATAAAGTTCCATCAATAAATTAATTTTAATTTCCCCACAATGCGTAAATTTGCATGGACCTAACTAATGAAAACGGTGCAGCTATCGTGCTGTATGAAATGGCGTGCCATTGGATCTTCGACTCTTGCCAAGGAACTCTCTATTCGCCCTTCTATTCTACTCTGAAATCAGTCTTCTTTAGCCGAGGTTGGAATCGGACCGGGAGCGCCTCCGAGAAGATTTCTGAAGAAGCGCTATATTTAGAGATTTCTGAAGAAGCGCTATATTAAGTTTGATTGATTGACTGATCTATCTATCGATTTAATTGATTAAATTGATTAAATTGATTAAACTGATTAAATTGATTTATTAATTGATTAATTGATTCATAATATTAACCAATCAATAAAATTTAACCAATGCAGCCGCCTAGTGAATAGAAGGACGGGTCCGTCAATATGGGTTATAGCAGGAATCGATCTCTCTTCCAACTATCTGTATAGGCCTAGGCCTATATACTTTCCACGCCTAGGCCTATATACTTTTCAGGCCTAGGCCTATATACTTTTCACGCCAGTGTGTTGTCCGTTAAAATATAAAAGGTTATTTATGTGCAAATATATACAAACGAATATAGTTTATCTACAATTTATTCATATACACAATAATTGCATACATCTAGATTCTCTTCACAAAGATTATATATATACATATATATACATACATATATATATATGTACATATATGTACATATATATTATATCACTGTGTATAGATATAAATTATATATGTATATATGTATGTATGTATGGATGGATGGATGTATACATGCTGTATGGAGCATGTATACATACATGTATATTAGTTACGATGGCAATCGTTTGAGTGTATTAGGTTACGAGGGCGAAGAGCACAGTTGCTAGGCAACGGGGCACTGAATCAAATGAACCCAATAGGTAGAGGGCTAATTACAAGTCAATTGCAAGAGTGAGACAGCGATACATGTAGAGATACATGGACAGACACAGACAGACAGGCGAAGTGACACGCATGTAGGTAGATGAGGAAATATAGAAAGACAACGAAAGGGTACGAGGAAAAGAGACGGACAGACAGGCAAACATAGACAGACAGAAGACATGGCGAGTAACACATACAGCGAGGAAAAGAGCAGCAGAGAGATAGATCGATTGATAGAGAGAGACAGACAGACGGACATAGAGATAGGCAGAGACGATGAGACAAACCTAGATAGATACCCACGCAGATGCGACACAGATGAGCGGACATCTTGCAGAGGCGCTAAATAATGCTCCATTACATTACCAGTGCCGTACCAAGGGCGGTACCAGAGGTGCGTGGCACAAAGCGTAATAGAAGGGGCGCGAATCTCAGGATGGGACAACTTTCATTATTCCATAAATTCATTCTTTCATTCTTTCTTGAGCCAAGGTATTATATATTTTATTCACAAATAAAACTAGAATCACAGTTGAAACGTGCAACTTAGAAAGTATTTCGGTGGACGTTACATCCTGTATAGGCCTATATGAAGCCTCCTATCTGCACAACAAAATTGTAAACCATTTAGAAAATATAATATTAATGCTGTAATATTAATGTTAAATTATTGCTTTTAAGATCTTTTTTAGCAAAACAACCAATTCAGTATTTTCAAAGTACTATTTAAAATAAATCTAGATTTGAAACGTTTATGAATGGCGCTATCACACAAAAGTGGCTATAAGGAGTCACAAATCATAGTGTTAGGTCCAAGTCTGCTATGATGGCGGCCGGCTGCCCAGCCAGAAACACCAATGGCGCGACTATAGACGTTTGTCATAGCCTTCAGATCCTCCAGCTATCGCGGTTTTGTTGTTCTGGATCACCACAAGAACTGAAAGAACAAGAACATAGTGTTCTGCAGGGCATAATATTGTAACCAGAGTTCGACCGTACGTACGGAACGTACGCTATTTTTTCTGCTGAAATGCGTACCGTACGCGTACGCTATTTTTTGGCTAAATTAATAAATAGCGTACGCTAATTTTTCTGCATTACGTGTCATCTTTATCACTATAATATCAACAGTATTATAAAGAATGAATGTATGAAGTTGCAAAACTGTATCTAAATTCTAATCATCTGGAGAATCTGAGTACTTGTACTGAGTCTTCTGACGTATCACTGATATCATCATTCGGTTCATTCCATTTCACGTTCTCCTCCACATAATCCACTTCTTCCACTTTGTTCATTAAACGTGTGTTGGCATGGATATAGACCATCTTCTCAATGGTCTTCGGATTCAGTCGAGCCCTCCTTTTATTATGGAAGAAACCAAATAATCTCCAGTTCCTTTCAGCGGCACTCGGAAGTTGCGGTTTGGCTTAATACGCGTATAGAAAATGACGAGAGAAAAAATGTGACGTCACGAGAAGCAACTAATATTAAAGGCTGCTCATACGTACGGAATACGAACGTACCGTACGCGCACGCTATTATTTTTAGTAAATTACGTACCGTACGCGTACGCTATCTTCTGCCCTAACGTACGGTCGAACTTTGATTGTAACTGAATAGTTTTAAAGCACCGGTCAAAAATCAGCGGCACAACGATAGGTTAGGGTAATGGCTCGTCTCATTCCGGGATGACGAAGAGACCAGAGTGGCATGCATAAAGCTTAGCAGATATTCTATAAAGGTAGATAGGTCTACAACGTAGCCGTAGTGTGCAGATGACATGCAACTGTGCTCATAATTACGTCAACTGTTTAAATAACAATGTCATCTATACGAAAATAAACATCCAACTTATTTTAAAAAGCAAAACAGGAACAAGACTGTTATGTTATGTAGTATTCTGACGACATTCGCTTCATGTAGTTCAGAAATGAAGACTAAACTAATTCTATTGCACTAAACACAAAGACGCGGAAGACAAACTGGATCGTCAGCGACTCTACGTCTTTCAATATATCCTCAAGATCTGTTTTTTAGTGGATATTTAAAAGTACAACATTAAATATAAACAGTGCTTCGAAAGCGATAGAGGGTGCGTACGCACCTAAAGAAACTTGTAGGCCTACAGCTACGCCACTGAATCCAGATGTTCGTCGTTGGCGAATTCAGCTAGTTATCCATGGTCTTCCATGCACGTATCAGGTCCTCAAGATGCAGCGGTAACGTCAGCAAGGAGTCTGAAATAACATCAACATCGCCCTCCTCCTTTATCCAGGCTTGGGACTGGCACTGTCCGAATGCGAACAGTGGCGGAGTTACCTGAAACAACAATAACACGACGCATGATTAGTAGACAAAAATGCACAGCAAAATAGACAACTAATTTAGAGAAACAAAATAGAGAGCAAAAATAAAAACAACCAAAATAGACGGCAAATAGACGGCAAATAGACGGCAAATAGACGGCAAATAGACGGCAAATAGACGGCAAATAGACGGCAAATAGACGGCAAATAGACGGCAAATAGACGGCAAATAGACGGCAAATAGACGGCAAATAGACGGCAAATAGACGGCAAATAGACGGCAAATAGACTGCAAATAGACTGCAAATAGACGGCAAATAGACGGCAAATAGACGGCAAATAGACGGCAAATAGACGGCAAATAGACGGCAAATAGACGGTCGGTCGGTCGAACGAAAAACTGCTGAACGGAAAACGCTCGAGGATCAAACTACATCGGCAACACACAAAAATCCCAGCGTACGTCACTTATAACTATCAGTTACACACAAAGCCCACACCCTATGCCATCTAACTATCGACAATACACAAAGCCCCCACATTAAATATCACTTAACTCACAATCTATGTCACCAAACAATACCAGCAACGCAAAACGGTCTAAGGAAGAGATTAAGGAGTGGCAATTGTTTATCCCGAGCCTTCTGACATCGTATCTACAAAATGAAGATGAGCACTCACGTGTTACAGGCATCAATAGCAACACAATGTTAAACAACAGGCAAAGAACCACACACTTAATCCATAAATGAATTGAAAAACGTGTTTCTCTTTCGAAAGTCGAATTAAGCAATGATTGAGTGAAATGGCAACGTTTAGTAACAGTTATCTAAGAAGTCAAACCATCGCATTTTAATAAAAGTGAACGAACATTGTGTGCGAGGGCTCCACCTAGCTCTGTGCTCTAAAATATAGGTCTATGACATTCTTACATATTAAAATTGTATCCACTTTAAAACACATTTATCACATAATATATAGCCTAATGTAAGTTGAGATAAGACCGCGTGCTCATAATGTACAATAGGTACTACACTGGAACTATTACGCTGGGGGCGTTGATGTCGACTGTTCCCTCCAGTTACACTTAAAGGCTACCATCTGCGCCCTAAATCGTACCCATTTAGCCTTCTGACCAAAGACTATAGGTGCTTTATTCCAAGAATTTTGTACAAATTTAAAGCCATTGATAAAGCTGTAGCGAAAAGATAAAGTAGAATTAACAGAACGCGAACCCTTTACAACCGAATTTCACCTTCGGCAACTAACTGCGGCATGTAAATTTATCTATTAAACGGTGATTATATATAGAAATATTAAATGCCAACTGTTAAAAGCAGCACTAATAGAATAACACGGAATGTCCACTGTCCACTTCACAATGACCAGGTCAATGTTTTATCAAGGGTATATCATTAGACTGGAGTTAACGTTTTATGTCACTCGTCCATGTGTTGCGATATAATTCTATCTGCCAAGCAAGACGTTAAACGTTACAAGTCCTTTGCATTTGACTTGACGAGTAATATTTCTTTCCTTATCTGAGTAAGACTTGCGTGTTTCGACAAATGTTGTCGAAGTAGGTTGGGTCGTTGGCTTCGCTCCCGTCGCAACCCTCTCCCGTTGAAACGCCTCCTCCAAATGAGCCTTCTACTCTCGTCGCAAATGCAGCTGTCTCTTGCCACTCCTTTTTCCAGAAAGTGAATTTTCACATGTGCAGTTATATAGGGCATTTATTTCACAGTGCATATCAGTGGTTATGTTACCAATTGTTACAGTTTTGGCTGAGCGACTTTTTATCAGTTTCATTTGGATTCTAAAAATAGCCTGATGTCGCCGTATAGAATTTTTGCGATATTGACAATACTCCTCAGTCCTACTCCACCTGCTGCATTGGCTTCCTGTTAAATTCAGAATAAAATTTTAGTTAGCTTGTTTGAACAAGAAAGCCCTCAGCATCAGTATACATACCAATCTGTATTCATGTCCTACTTACTTGTTGCTTATGATCATCAAGAACAGGTCTTTTAGCTGAGCCAGATGCAGAACAGTCAAAGGCGTCTACACCAGTGTTTCCCAAACTGGGTTCCGCGCAGAGGTGTAACAAACGGGGGGCAGAGGGGCACATGGGCCATGGGGGGGGGGCACTGAGCACCAGTTTTAGTGCTCAGTGCCCCCCTCATGGCCCATGTTCCCCTCCCCAAATCAGTTTTATTTGTATGTTTCTCCTGTAGATTTTTATATATAATGATTAAGGTATTGTGGGTCAATAAATTTCCAACAGTTCAAAGTTTGTTACTTCGATTTGTTTTCACTTATTGCAGATACAAAAACTGTCATTTACAAAAAAGAATAATGCATGATGTTTGGTTATTCATTCATCTAATAATAATAGTAATCGTAGATTATTTTTACAGCACCATGTACAAGCTAAGTCCAGAGCACCAGCCTGCACACTAGCACTGCGTGTAGTCAGAGGGGTTGTCCAACGGGCAGTTAATCGGAGCTAGGTTCAAGTCCAGTTACCAGAGGTTCAGAGGAGGCAGAGCAGCTGCATTTAGATTGAGAATTGGAAGATGTCAGGGTATGAATGTTTGAATAACCAGAGAAAACTGTCATTTGTCATTTGGAACTGGAAGATCTTTTGTTGTACCCAGTATACCACGACCCTGATGATTTCCTCCTGGCTTGTCCAAAGGACTGGGACATTTCTACTGTTGAATCCCAGTTTAACCCAAAACCATGATCATCCCATCCCAGTACTAGCCAATTCTGATCAAGTAGAATTATTGTAAACTATTGAGTTAAAAGACTGTAATTTATACACATTAAGAACTGTAATTTATTCACATTAAGAACTGTCAGTTATTCACAATAAAAGCTGTCATTTAATCACATTAAAATCTGTCATTTATTCAAGCAAAGAATGTATAAAAACCTTTTACCATACACATAAAATGATTAGAAATAAGTCACAAATATTTAACTGTTGAGAGCAAACACAAATCAAACCAATGGGCAGCATATTTAAAGCCTCACAAATGTTTAATTAAAACATATCTGCAGTGATTACTACTACTGTAATCTGGTGATATCAATTAAAAACAAATTTTATTAAAAGATTTAAGCAATCACAGTTTCATACAAATCAATCTTTCAATAAATACGTTAAATACATTACAACTGTTGTGCTACAGAAGTCATTAGATGTTAATGGTGTCACATCAGATTCTGTTCTTATACAAGAACGCCTTTCCCTGAAATGTCTTATACATGTAGTCTCGTTTCAGTTTAAATTGACATGGCTTATTGCTGACGTGATAGCGTTACAACTATGGCAACAGTTTTAAAAAAGAATTTAAGAAAAGACAACTTTAACACTCAAACCCACACACACAAGTACTTAAGATGTAGATCATTCAGACATAGTGCTTGCAGAACGTACACAGAAGTAATTCTATGGAAACTTAATCGTAAACACCAAAATCGTGTACATCAGATAAAAATGTACACTCATAGAATGGTATAGACTATAGAAGCCTAGTAAGTAAGTCTGTTTAATTTACAGCAAACTGTCCACGAAGTGCAAATGGAAGACGGAAAAGTGTAACTTCGCTATGACCGTGACCTCACAGTCAAGACCAGTCGACTCTTCAACTGCCTCTTCTCCCAATGCCTTATTCAAAGGAACTGTTTATCCAGGAGGATCTACTTCCATCCATCCTTCACTCATAGTGATTATCCAAGTAGACCTTTCCACCCACTCTTTCATCTCAATAGAAAAATCATCTAAAGATAATGAAAAATATTTCCATCTGCAGGTCATCCAGATCATCTCAACTCACCAGTATATACATGCCAAGCTCATAATACTCCGAATGGCGGTTAACGAGTTGGAGGGATGGGTGGATAATATACATAGCCAGGGAACAATTTTAGGGGTTTCCATTGGAATTGGTTCAGAGTACAGGTTCAGACTTGAAAAACTGTCTTTGTATTTTGCTACATTTTTAGTATTTTATAACTTTGCATTCAGAAAAAAGAATGGCAATAATTTATTTGAGGCGGCAGTGGTTTGAACTCAAAAGCCCCATGAACAGGCCAATAGGTGGATGGTTGGACTTCTAGATTGATTAATAAATAAAATAGTAATAAAGCTTATTATCAGTTCACTGATTGACTGGAACTTTCTACTGTATTACATTTAACCTAACGTTAAGTTTCTATAAATTAACATTGACAATGACTTCACGAGAACACATCCACCGCATATAAAAGTTCTGTATGTCAACCAATTCCTAGCTTTGACATCACAATTCCAAAGAACCCGACAGAACATTAATAACAAGCCCTACCAGACTGCACATCACACAATGTTAACTCTAATAGTAATTCTGGTAGAAAAATACAGTAATTCTGTCCAAAAATCATAATTAAATTTGTTTAAACCCATTTCGTTCATCTTATTTAACTGCTCTTTAACATCACAGCTCCATAAAATGAGACAGAATATTGAAAAGAGTCCTATTGGACTCTGTGACATCATATGAGCTCAGTTTTACAGTAATTCTGTTCAAAAATTACAATTAAATTTGCCTAAAATGCAACTTCTGTGAAAGAGTCAGTCTTTCGGCAGCAAACCGCAGAAGTTGGACAGCGGTGGCTGGAATTTCAGCGTCTCCCATTGCTCCGTGAATTCACCGAAAGTCAGTTTGTCCGCTCTTTCGCCCGTCGTGCATTTGCCTTCAAGAAACATTGCTACAAAGAAATAACAGCAGCAGAGATTAAAAAAATAGACTTACTTTAAATCTATTTAAACTTGGAGTGTGAATTGTCAAATTGAAACTTGAGGGATGTGGTTGAAAATTACTCGTGTGGCCGGATCTCCCTATCAGAATTTCTTACGTACCTAAAGCCAGTGTATACATCTGATACACCATTGCGTAATACATGATACATAACCAATGCCGCCACCTAGCTTATTAGAAGGACACGGGAATATAGAAATTGAACTCAATACCTCGGCTCTGTGCCCCAGTGTGTTATGCATTACACTCTGGTTTCCTACTTACATATACATCAGCATATACATACATCCTCACATGTTCGTGAACACCCGTATATGATCACGCTTGGTTTAAGTCAGTCAGACTACCAAATGGCATATGTATCATGCCTATTTCCTTTTGACTGAGCAAAAAAATTGGAGTTTACATGATGATGCCACGAAACTATGTTCAGTTGTTTACCTAAGACTTCTCTCGGTGGTAAGGAGATGCTCCGATTCCACGGCATCAGTCCGATAGTCAACAGCTCTCTGATCTTCTGTGTTATCGTCTGAAAAAAAGCATGGACAGAAATCAGACATGAAATTCACTGAGTGTGCATATTTCTGAGAGTATGTTAGAGGCATTAGCGACAGATGTACGTCTTGCTGTGATTTTCAGCATTACTAAACTGACATGTACATCTGCGGTGACGATTTTACTAATTCTTATGCACGTTACAGGCGATGTGTGAAACCACGGATTTTGTAAAATGCCTAGGCAATTTGTAAAACCGTAACCCTACACTAATGCTAATCCTGCACTAACCCTACTCTAAAACTATCCCTAACCCTGACCCTAACACTGACCATAACCTTACCTCTAACCATAACCATAAAAGGATGATTTACATATTGCCTAAAATTTAAAAATCAGGCATTTTACTAAATCCCTGTTTCACACATTGCCTGTAACATTGTAACAATGGACAACAAAAGAGACAATAAAACAACTTCTATCATATAAAATCTTGACACAAACTGTCTGTAGAGAGCACACATATTTACTAATTAAAAGTAACTTGATCAGATGCTTACTTTGACGTGATCAAAGTCGTAAATTCCGATCTTTGGCAGAGATGAAGCATCGATCAGAATCAGACGACGTCCAGTTATACAGTTTGACACAAAGCAATCCTAGAAATGAAATAATCAAATGATGTTTCAAGGTATTTGCAAATAACACTCAACTCAAGTAACTTCCACTCAAGGTTAATTTTTAAGATAAGGTCGGCTCGAGATGAAGACCGTAGCCCTCGTCTGGGTTGGAGAGATATGCCAACAGTGTAACATGTGAAGAAACAAAAGATGATTTGTGTGGACTTGGTGCATTTGAAGACAGTTTTGAAATTGTTGCGAGCCTGTATGGTCCGCCAGTGTAGCCACGAAGGTTGGAGATGATCTGGTCATGAGGAGTTAATTAAGTTTCTGATAAGTTTTTCAGGTTGATGGAGAACAGTATTAAGAGGTGGCAGGGTAGATGCAGTCAGATCATAGGTACAGGACCGAGTTGCAATAATCAGTTCTAGAGATGACCAAGGGCTGTACTGCAGTTGTTATTACTACGTCTATAGAAACCATTCTAATCGTGAAATACTGTCCTGAATACCAAGCAGCGCTTTTTTAAACTTACACGATATATGGCAAAACCGATAGATTCAACCCAATCGCCGACTTGGTCGATCGACCATTGCAAACACTCAGCCAGTTTGTTGTCGAGTTCAACTTCAACGGCTTCTTCAACGCTGTTATCGCTAAAATCAGCCGAATTCTCGTCTTCGCTCATCCTTACCGTATTTTAGTAATTCAGTTAAATTTCTTACATAGTCTTGTAGTAATTCAGTTCAATGGTTAGGCTATTATTGCATATTGCTTAACTTTGTAATTCGCATAGTTATATTATGGACAAGTGGTTGCTAAGCGCGTACGTCACGTTGCAACGTTCAAGAAACTATTAGTGAGTAAGCAGAAAGTGCAATATCTCGATCCCGCAGGCTTTTTGCTGTACGTGGATTCATACATTGCGACGTTGTCACTCCATAAGTTTTATTGTTTTAACCATAATTATAACAATTGGTTGCTATGGTTCCCAGTCTAATTTTAACCATGACGAATGTTTTGATGAAGCGTAGCTGCGATTATTACTAAACGACCACTTCATGGAGTCTAATTTACTCATTCATTGAGTCATTCTGAGCATTCATATAGCGCCTATTTAAGAAACCCACTCAGAAGCGCTCCCACCCCAGCCAATTTATATTGTGTTGCTATTGTTACATTATTGTCCAATGACAAACCACGTAGCATTGTAACAATTGTATATAGTCTTAAACCCTTAAACAGACGGCTGATGTGAACAAACTATAATAATTACAAGTCTGTCTTCTTCGAATTAACAGTTATACACTTGTAGGTCGATCTAAACAAAGACAATTTAGCGAACCGTGCAATGAAGGATCGATCAGTCTTTTTATCAATTACTGGTCCACTTCATATATGTACGCAAAACCCGACCACCATCGGTTGAATCATGTGACCATATATTTAGGGTTACCAGGTGTCCGGTTTTCAACCGGACAGTCCGGTATTTGAGCAGACTGTCCGGGATAAAATAAAAATAAATACCGGACATGTATATGTCCGGTTTTTCTAAAATTTTCTCAATTTCTGTTTGTGTTCGTGCTCGTTTTATTATTTACACATTATTTTTTACAAAAATCAAAATTTCTTAAAGAACTACGCTCGTTGTTGTTGTTGTTGTCTTATTTATCGTCGATTTCACTTAGGCAGCTGTGATTGGGCTGTCGAACTGCCTGTTACATAACTCTTTGCTTAAAATTTTTGTGTCGCCATCTATCACTTGAGTAAGTTGAGTTGGTATTTGTAACGTGTCACATCCGGCGAGAACGCCATTGGCTCATTTCGTCGTTTGCTGCTATCCACCTATATTAAATTTAACAACTCGGGCCGTGCGAGGCGCCACTATCGTTTCTTAAACGATTTTATTGTATTCGACGGCAATAGCAGTTCTTCTGAGTTCTGACTAATTTGTGATGGCCCGATGGGGAGGGTTCAGAGAGGGTTTTTTACGGTTTTACCCCCTACCTGTGAGGAAGCCCATGAAACACAATCAATCCTATGATTCCTATTTCAAAAAATGCACTGATAACAATAATATAACAATATACACAATTTTCCCATGGGTAATACTCTCGTACCCCTCCCCCGCTTTGCGTGATACCCGAGAAGGGAAGGATGGGATTGGGAAGGTGTCCACAGTATTTTCAGAAAAGGTATCTGGCAACCCTACATATATTCAGCTGTGCAAATTAACTGTGCGAATATAATCCGAACAGGGTTTTCTCGTATTGCATTGATACTTTTTAACGGTTTATCGTAAACTTTGATTTGCAAAGCTAGTTTCAAAGAGAGCGCTTAGTGATTTTAATTAAATGAAAATTTGCATCGAGTGCTAGATGACGCTAACTTACCAAGGCATGCTACACATCAACTTCAATGATAGATTATGGTTTGCAGCCAGAAGAGTAGTAATTATTGATTTATTCCACTGTATTAAGGTGTCAAATAACAAAAACTGTTAAAGTCCAGTGTAATTTTGGAGCTTAACTCCTTCTGGTGCTTTAAGTGGGTGTTTTATTTTAAACTAGCAATTGAGAGTGTTATGAATGCGCTTGCTCCGTTAGAGTGTTATGAATGCGCTTGCTCCGTTCCGCCCATCTTTGGGTTCGTGACTTCATGTAGCGCTATTTATAAAGGGCGTGAAAATATGTTGTGTGCCGTAAGAGAAAAGGGTTGTTGACCATATTCTAACTGAATGCAAAGTGTCTGTGAGCGAAGTATCCATTGTGGTATCATTTTGCTTTTGGTTCATGTAGCGCTATTCAAAAATGGAGGACATAAAAATGTCTTGCGTGTTGTAGCAGAGGAGAACTGCATGACTACTTTGCAGTGTTTTAAAATACAACTAAAGCTTTTGTGCCGAATATTTTTACTTTTAGTTTGGCGAGATATTTAAGGCACTATACAAAACTCTAATTGAGCATGTTTTAGAAAGTCTTGAATAAATATGAAATACTAAAAAAACTTGTGAAATAATACCGTGTGACTACTGACAGTTTTGCTATGATTAAAAATGTTTGTGTTGACAATCTTGACATTTGTTTGTTGCTTCAGAAATATCATGAAAAGTAAAAAGGTTTGTGTTAAGTAAGTTTCCACGGCAGAGACAATGACAGCCATAAAGCACACATTGCAAAGAGAAGTGTTCTTGCCAAGCGAGGAGAGTCTTATCTCAGTGGTCCATGTTACGAAAGAAGGCAAAAAGAAGAAGGCTTCCTTTCTGTGTGCTGCAGGTGTAGTATTCTTTAATGAGACATTTTATAATAAAGTTGAGTATTTTAATAATTTGCTATTTATTTAGAATGGCCTTCTCAAGATTTGCATCTCTTCTTGTCTAGGCATGTTGTACACACATCTTTTGTCTGTATCCTGAGGATATATTCTCAGTCATGCATGCAGTACCTTTCAGCGAGATATCAAGCATTTTTGATTGATTGATGTTACAGGCAATGTGTGATACAGGTACTTTGTGTAAAAATGCCTGATTTTTTAGATTTTAGGCAATTTGTAAAATTACCTCTTTGTTCGGGCTGGAGTTTGGAGTGCTTCTGATATAATATATATATATATATATATATATATATATATATATATTACCTTGAAAGGGCTCTATATGGATATTTTGATAATGAATGCAGTTGCCTCTAATGATTTATAGTTTTCTCTGCGTTGTTTTTGCTAATTGATGTACTATTCTAGTCCTTAGCAACATCCAACATCATATATGACATCACAGAGCTTGGATCTGATTAGAATGCTCTTTTGAGGTGTAATGTATAATTGTTCAATTACATTTACCGTTACAAATGTATTAATGTGATTCAGAACTAAAAATTCCAGTGTTGGTTTCCCGATAGTTACAACTGAAAAACCAGTTTCGGCCACAATATACCAGGTGAAGAAGCAGGACAGAGGAGACGTCTTCAAGAAGAAAGCATCGTGGCCAATCAGGCAGCTAAAAGTTTTCGATGCAAAGTTCAGCAACAAGGTAGGATTGCGTTAAATTTGCCTTTCCTGGTATGTTAAATTTATGATGCTGGCATCCATATGCTCCTGAGTAGGCTGTCTTGAGCTATATAAAATTGCTTTTATGATATTAATAACTGTGTCGATCCTGGTGACTGAAAAGAAAACTTTCCTTGGGGTGTGGTGTCTTGAAACAGGTTTTTGGCTCTGGAGACTTGGTTAAGGTGTGCGTGGGTTTCAGGTACCCCTTGACTGCATGTGCCAGGTGTTCCCAGAGCCAACGGTGTAGGTTTCGAGTGAATAAGTCTAAAACTCTGCGAATGCATTGCCTGACAAAGGCACGTGGACAGAGATCTCTATTTATATGGATAATAATAGTAGTAATACTAATAGTAATAATAATAATAATTAATGATTAATAATAATAATAAAAAACTCTCCTAATAAGAAACAATTTAATTGGTATCTCCTTTCAATGATAATTTTTGAAAGCCACAGCAAAAGACCAATCCCTTGAGATGACCCCGAGATGTAGCCTCAGTTACAAAGTATCATTGCATCCATTTTCTTTTGGCCTCAGCCCTTGGTCTCACTCTCTGGTATGTGAAATTTATGACACTGGCACCTGTTTGCTTCATATGATCATTTGCTTCTAAATGACAAAGTTTTTCTGATCTATTTTCCTTAGGAAGTTCCTGAATTCGAAATTCAGTTCGACAAGACATATCGCTGGTTGGCTAGTAGCATTGCCGAAAAGAATGCTTTTATCCAAAGCCTGTGGAAGGTGAATGATTTATAATTTACTAGCGACGCTATCATCAACGGGAGGTTTTTGTGACTCGTTCTATTACATGTTCGTCAATAACTGGTATATTTGAATTTTTCAGATCTCAGTGTTGATTTATCTTGCAAGATAACACTGCTCAAACCTGTATGGTGTTTTTTACTGATGATTACTGATGAACTGCTAGTCTTATCCAGTCTATTGCGCTTTTAGTTTGTGCGGAATATAACTGTCTCTCTAAAGTATTGTTTAGTTGGTCTTAGAACCGGCCTGCTGAAGACTACACAATTTGAGAAAGCAGTTCAAATTTCACAAAAGCTTCAGGTGACTGGCTGACCAATTCCCTTCCCAAATCCCCACCCCAATTTTGTTCGGGCACCTCTGACGCCATGGCCTGCCAACTTCTGGAAAATGGCATCACTGTCATGCTATTAAAAAGTGCTTGACACCTTTGCCGTAGTAGGATAGGCTGCTATTGTCCTTCTCAACTTGATCTGTTGACTTCATATGTTTCATGTGGCTTATCGTCCAAATGGCGTGTATGTTATAGAGGACTGACTATGTGGTTTGACCTTACTGTGACTTATTATGATGTGCAATCTTTCCATGCTTTTTACACTGGTCACTGACGCTATATATAGAAGTTGCTAATTGTGATTGTTGTGAATTGTTAATAATGATTGCTGTGGGTTAGTGAAGGCTCTGTTGAGTTTTACTGTATACACTATAGCGTTATTTTTTTCTTCAGCTCAGTCAAGCTTTCGTTGTTCAGAAGCCAGAGTTTATTAATATCCAGCCGGGCTTTCTTGAAGGTTAGGACTGTCTCGTCTGTTTTTTTATCAGAGCCACCTGGCTGATTAATGTTTTAATGTGCTGACCTGATCACCTCGTGTTTGATGATCAATCAGAGTGAAGCATTGCAGTGTGATGTATGAATTATTTTTACAAACATTTCCTCCTCATCCTCCACTGCCGTTCTTCCTTCAGCAAATCCTAGAGATATTATGTAAAGTGTCTCATGCTTACCTGGCATGCATAAATTTCTATTAATTTAGGTTGCTATTTTGTTAGAGTTTGGATTAATTCCACTAGTTTCCACATCAGATAAGTGCTTCACAGACATAAATAATATAGCCTTCCTTCATCAACGACACTTTTCTCACATTCAGCCTGTGGTCTCTGGTTTGCCTGTCGTGCATCCATTTTGTTACCCTGAAGGAATGGAATTGACTACAAAGAAATGCCGTGCTAGGGCCTCACTATTTCCTGCTGCCTTTGAAGAATTTGAACAACCAATAGCTCTTCACCTATCGACTGACTAACCTTCACTCTGATTCACTCATCTGCGCGACTTTGCACGCATTAAAAGGTTTTTAGCAATTGTTATAATTGATGCATGTGCGTTTGCTGGTGTTTGCTGACGTGGATCCTCCTACCTGGAATGACTTTCCTTCATCACTAAGAATTAAACTAATGATTTTCTTCTCTCCATCGAGTTCTCACTCTTTTAGGGCACTTCTTTTTCCCTGGGATTTCAGTGCTGAGAGCGCCTTTGACTAGTAAGAGAGGCACTATAAAAATCTATAGATATGATATGATAAGCGAATAACGTATGATTAAGTTGACAAATAAAGAGACGAATCTAACTGCAGAGGCCGTGACGAATGCGGAGGTGGAGCAGGCCGTGCATCAGACGGAGGACATTGGCCTCGTCCCGGAGTCCGACTGGAAGGCGTTGTCCCCGAAGGAGGAGTCCGACCTCGAACTAATGATGTCGCAGTGCGACTTTGCCATCAGCAATGCGGAGCTCTTCGTTGAGCAGCTGTCCAAAGATCTTTCTGTTCTTGATGGGGTGAGGGGTAAATTTTAAACATGTTGGGGTCTTAAAACACTTTACTTTAATTTAATGCCTGGACAAAGTAAGTTTTTCCTAAAGAAAGGGGTGGGTCGAGGGTATTTAGAATTACTTGCTTTGGATCGAGTTGAACAATTTCTAGATTAAGTGAGCTTTATGGAATTTTTAGACTATTTGTGATTTGGACAATGTTGACATTTTTTCAGATTTAACTACATTTTTTCAATTTTTTCAGTTTCTCAACTTTATGCAATATGAAAAGGCGGCTGAAGTTATTTCTAAATTAAGACTTGTTAAATTATTTAGGAATTGGGTCAGGTTAAGTAACTTCTAAATCAAGTCATCAGGAGCACTTTCTAACTTAGGTCAGGTGTAAACTTATATGAAGTACCAGGTAGCTGAAGTTAATCAGCCAGAGCGGGTGATTTTCATTTTATCACAGGAAGCTAATCAGGTCAGGTTAAGTAATAGTTAGATCAGGCAGGGCAGAGGTCACGAGCTATTGAATTTGCATTTTCAGGCCAACATCCATTCGATCATGGGTTCTGAGGACCAGGTCCTGGAGCTGATGCTGCTACTCGACACCGGTCTCCAGCAAGCGATGAGGATCGAAGAGAAACTGGATGAATACGAACATAAACTACAGGTTAATTACAACAGGTGGCAGTTTGGCATTGGTCAGAATGTGACTTATGAACTTGGGACAACGGAGCAACACAAATTCATTCATTCATTCATTACGAGAATTTATACAGCGCCCCTTCAAGGCCACTGCTCAGGAGCTCTCCCGACCCCGGCACGGGTAAACAGAACAGTTTTACAGCGAGCATAAAAAGAGTCTGAGTGGACTGTTCAGTGTTCACTTGCCACATGTTCTCAATGGTCTGAATGTGACCTGTGAACTTGGAGCATTGGGGCAACACATGTATTATCAATAGTAAAAATGTGTCATGGCTGACCCATTTATTTTCATTTGTCAGGATGTAACCTATAAACTGGGACAGTGGCTGCAACCTGTGTATGTTCTCATTGATAAGGACGTGACCTCTGAACTTGGCACCAATGGGGTGAACTCTGCATTCTAGAGTTGATTCTGTGTGTGCTTTCAGCTCTAGCTGCTGTGTGTATGCATCTAGATATTGTCTGCATGGTCTCTGTTTAATTGCCTTTAAGCAATTTTTAAAAACTTAGAAAAACTTGAAAAACTTGACTCAGCCTTTTAAAAAGAAAAGCTATTATATCATACATAGATGCAAGTGTTAAAATACCTGCATGTTTATGGTAACATTACGTGTCATCAGGTTCTGTATGTGATTCAAATACATTATTTTTTAGAGTGTTAAGGATCTGATGGACATCATGAAGGATAAGGACGCGTTAATAAACGTTCGTAACAAGAATCACCAGCGACTGTTGGAAGAACTTGATGGTTTAGTGGTAGGTTGCATCAAATGAAATGTAAATTTTTATTTAAAATTTGTCTTTACAAAAGTTAAAAAATTTGAAGCATTGAACACTCAAATTTACTGAAGAGGGGAACATATGACCATTACTTCATAAGAGTGCAAAATCAAGGATATAAAAAAAAAATGGATGCCTTTCAACCTGGTCTTGATGTGGCTCCTGATGGTTATAAAAATCTGCGATAGAAACGATACAATACTGAGTCCGTCGCGTGTGTTTCTGTTCAGCGTAACATGGATCTCGATCATAGCCACGTGAAGGCTCTACTGAACGCCGATCTGTGCTCCCCCAACGGAATACATCAGTCGTCGTTGGCGTCAAAGGCTCTTCTCAAGTGTTCAACGGCTGAGGTTCACCCGTGTGAGTTGATGTATCTCTGGTGTATGTCTGTAATGCTGTTGCCCTGGTTTTTGTGTGAATTTCATTTCATGTGTCATTGGTCCAGTGGTGTAATGTAATAGGGCATTATGTACTGTGCCTATGTAAAACCTCATGAAGGTGCTATGTTAATGTCAATGTGCATACATACATACAGACATACGTTGCGTAAGGACACACGTACCATACACACTATCGTACATTACTTACATGCATACAAGTACATACATACATTACTGACTTACATACATGTACTTTCATACAAACATGCGTGCATATATATACATAAATATGCATACAGAAATACAGACCTACATGCATGTATTACATCATGCATACACATGTACATACATAGATTTACACATTTGTGCATACATACAGTAATACAGACATGCATTACTTGCATACATACATATGCACACATACATGTGTACCCGCACAAGGTCCTTAGAATCTGATCCTCTGCCTTCCAAGTCTTCTTGACTAAAACATCGTCTAGAATTCTCTGGAAACCAGGCTCAGACCTTCTTTCGGAGACCCTCTGACTTGATGGCAGATAGATTTGAAATTGAGAGAAATATTGCACACTTCATCTATGCGAGGGCATTGTCCTTACATGATTAGCAATGATTTTATTTTTGTTGTATCTCTTACAAATCTCTTATATATTATATTATTTTTATTTCTCGTCCGTCTAGCAGAGGCTGATAATGAGGTTTTCACAAAGTTTCAACACTTTTCTCTGTCCGCAATTCTGTCCATTGCTGTTCTCGTATCCATGTCTCTTTCCTTGTCCCTTTCCTTGTCTCTTTCCTTGTCTCTTTCCTTGTCCCTTTCCTTGTCCCTTTTCGTGAGGTTACTAATCTCTTACTAAACTCCGATTGGTTGGTTGAATTGAAATTTGTTTGATTATTGTTTAATTTTTTGCATGTCTGCTATTTGAACAGCCCTGGAAAAGATGGCTGCTGTGCAGGCTCAGCGAAAACTATTTGAAAAACTAAAGGGAACATTTGCCAAGCAGTTGGCCCACCATCTCAACAATCTTTTCATTCACCAGGTAACTGAAAATCAATCGGTTTATAAGGAAAACTTGCCAATATTTGATCTGCATGTAATCGAGACTCGATACGTTGCTGCCTTTGGAAGTCTTATTAAGTCTGGTCAAGACTTTCACGGAGACAACGTTGGTGGGCTCTGAAGTGTTCTTGGTGACTGGGGTGAAGCATTGAAATTTAATGCCAGGTTCTTTTCATTTGAACGGTTCTGTCATGTCTAATGCAAGTCAAAGGGTAATGCTCATCATGTTCAATATACTTACCTTGTAATAACTGGGGTTCACCATTGCCAGGGTTCATCATAAACCAAGGCCCTCTGGAAACTGCTTCTGACCACCTTCTGAATACCTATCAGAAAACCCTTATGACTTGACACAGCACTTGTGATTGAGCTGGCACCATGTGCTTGACTTTCAAATTGAATTTTATAAGTTTGGAGATTATGACTACAATAACAATTACAATTGTTATGTTGGAATGTATAATGTCAGTATGAACGTCTATTGTTTTTTGGTTGAAGGGTAATGAACTTGGGGGTGGAACTATGACGCTCTACTCCCAGGAGCTGAAGCTGCCTCAGCATACGAAATGCCATCGGGAACTGATGCCGTATGCCGACCTCATGAACTGGCTGAAGGCTGTTGAACACGACAGCTACCTGAAGCTGAGAAAGGTCAGGTGTATTGTCTTATTAGTTGATTAGTTGCTATTAACGATGCTGTGTAATATAACAATGATGATTAGCATTCCCCTCCTCGTTTTGCCAGGATTGGGACTGGCAGTGCCAGAGTATGAGCGGTGGCAGAGTTAGAGCTGCACTACATAAAATGTAGGTCTTCTCTAAGGAATTGTTTGACTTTTGTCTGTTGTGATATGTATCCTGGAGAGAGAGAGAGAGTACCTTGGTAAAAGCATTTTGTAATTGTACAAATGTTACTAAGATGACACTACTTATACAGTATGTGAGTAATTGAAAGTTGAATGATTGAAAGATGAGTGACCGAAGGTCAAGTGATTGAAAATTGAGCGATTGATAGTTGTGTGATTGAAGGTTGAGTGCTTAAAAGTTGAGTGATTGAAAGTTGAGTGATTGAAAGTTCAGAGACTGAAAGTTGTGTGCGTTCTCACAGGTCTACACGACGAGCCTCAACAAACTGTACGACCGAGAGGTCAAGGAGTTCATGGAATCAGTCAAGCAGAACGTTACGATCTCTCGAGCAGATACAAGAAGTTTGTAGTCGTAATCAAGTAAAATTGCTGTAATAATAATAATTGTAATAATAACATATGGCCTTTTTGAGTCAGACGCCCTTGATGCAAAAGGCTTTTTTAGGGGATGTTCCGTTAAATGGCCTCTTTTTTAGTTAGACACCCCTTGTTGCATAAGGCCCAAAACATGGCTGTGTCCATTATATGGCCTCTTGTTTAGTGAGACACCCCTTGTTGCATAAGGCCCAAAACATGGCATTGTTAGGGAGAGTTCCAGCATATGGACCTTTTGAATCCTATATTTAACTGTTTTGATTTGTTTTATTTTGATTTGTTTTGTTTTGATCCAGGAAGTACATTGGTTGGAACCCCTCACCAGAGCACAAAATCGGCACATGGAAGTTCCGTCACAAGTCTTAACAAGTCGACGGACTCTAAGAACCGTTCCAGTTCACAGGGAATGGGAGATGCGGACGACACCAAGTCCCTCGACGGGGAAAATGCTGGAAGAACCAAGTTCGATCAGGTACGCCTTACCTGAATCTACGTTGAATCGCGGTTGCCATTTCTTTCTCATGATGACCTCTGACCTATTAAATTCAGTGTCTAAGCCGACCTTGACCTTTGAGCTTTGCCTTTTGGTTGATGTTTATTTTGTCCTTTGATTTTTGTTATGACAGGCTTCAACGGCCTACTGACCTTTAACCTTTCAAGAGAATGTGTCAGTTTTAGGCTTTAGATTCGATTGTTGCGTTTTAAACTTTGTTTAATTCTATTTTATTCTTTTATTTCAGTTGTGACAATCCACCGAACTTTAACCTTTTAGGCGTATTTGTCAGTTTTGATTCTATTGTCGTATACTGCTCTGCCGTTGTGTTTTTTTATATTGTTTGACGTTTGAATCGTTTATCTTTAGATGTTTGAGCACATCCTCAGTGAACTGGGTCCATGGTGCCTGGCCGAACAGGACTTCTGCGTCAAGTTCTTCAACCTTACGACCGGGGAAGACCAGAATTCTGCACCTCTGGTTTGTTAAGAGATTTTCCTAAATTAAGTGAAATTAGATAAGATATGTATGATACTAATTCTGTTAAATGTTCCAATACTTGTGATTAGTAATTTCTTCTTCAGTCTTCTGCCTATTAGCTGGTTTGTGACATGGACGATTCTTGTCTGCCTCTGACTTTCTCTCCAACTCCCTCTGGGGGAGTTGGAGAGAAGGATCTCCATTCCCCTTGACACCCTCCCCGGCATCCTTCTCTCCAGTACTGTCAGCAGCAAAATTCCCCCTTATTGTAATGTAATTATGATTAGTTTATGATATCATAATTTAGTTGCTATCTGTTCCCTGTGCATGCGGAACCTTGGTCTCTTAAGGGTCTCTCTCCCATTTCCTCCTGTTATATAATAAATGTTTCTACTATGGCTGTTATAAATGTTTTTGTGCGAACAGGTGGCAATGAAGTCTATGGTTATAGATAATATTAAGTGATTTTAGACTTAACGAGGCTGTTGACTGATTGCAGTTGGCAGCTGCTGCAACTGGAGAGGATGCGACCGAGAGTCCGTGGGTGATGCACGCCCCAAAGACACCGACCGCCAAACAGTGGGCGTTGCTTTTCCATCAGTTCAATTACTTTAATTATTGTTTACATTATATTAATTTAGTTTATTGATTTAATATATATTATATTGACCGTAAGCATGTAAATCAATCAAGCCTCCTGCAACATAACAGGGATAAATAGACAACCCTATATATATATATATATATATATATATATATATATTTATATATGTATCTATAAACTAATAAATTATACATAAACATATTGATTGATTGATTGATTGATTGATATGTACGTGTGACTGTGTGTATGCTTTGTAAGTTCTCTAAGAAGGGGTTGTGGTTAATTTTATTGGCATTTTTAAATATTTAAAATTGTAATATTGTAGTTGAACATTTATATAGCGCCACTCAGAGATCCAGATTCGCTCCAGCCCAAGTCGATACTGAATCTAACAAATAAATCAGTCTTCTGGTGTTTCCAAAACAGAAAGCAGAAGGCCGAGGGGCTCAAACCACATTTCCTGCAGAAAATGGCTCTAACTAGACAGGTCCGACATAGGCAGAGTCATTATTAATTAAACATTTATTTGACTTGTAGGCGAAGAATCAACGAAGAAGTTCGGTAATTTTGAACTTTTGTTTCATTTGTGGTTATAATAATAGTTGCCGATGCTAAGAGCTTAGCCTCATTTAAAAAAAATTTTTCCTAAATGCTTTATCAATTTATGATAGCATTCATCACCGTCGTCAGTTCCTGACGCCAGCCAATTGGCGGCGATGGGTACGAATAAATGATACCCACTGTTCTTCATCATCTGTTAAGTCCGCTCTGCATGTAGTGTTAGTCACATTAATTTTATATCCTCATTTATGTTTTAGCAAGGTCTCGGTTTGCCTTGGTTTCATCTTACATATGGGTAATAAATGTTTCTACTATGGCTGTTATAAATGTGTGATCCATTTGCTGTGCTGTAAATCAGTGTTTCCCGAACTATGGGTCGTGACCCTAAAGTGGGTCGCGCGCGGCGTCTTGTCAAGTGGGTTGCCATGCTTACAAAATGAAACTATTCTCTTGACCTTCTTTGATATTTTGTCACTATAGTTTACTCTAATGAGTTGAATCTAGTCTAGTCTCTTCATTACATCGAGTATATTCAATGCATGCATTGCAAATTGACGTTGAAATGCTAATTAAATTTTAACACAATATTATTTGCCTTTGTGAAGCGGGTCGCAGGCATTGAAAGATTTTTCAAAGTGGGTCCCACGACCAAAAAGTTTTGGAAACACTGTTATAGATTATTAAATTAAATTGAAAACCGTTTGATTTCAGACAGATGATGGGCGAATTGTTTCCTGTGCTGGAGTCGGAACTCATGAATTTCGAGGCATACGGAAACTCTCTCGACAGCATGTAAGACCTACGAATTGATCTTTAATGTGGCCACTGTTTGTGCAGATTTAATTAGACTTTGTTTGCGTGTTGAGATTACTTTCACATCAATGTCTTCACCGTTCTTGACCTTGTTTTGATGTACGTTACTTTTATTTTGCTCGTTTTTGGTGAGGTTCTTGCTTGCCAACAAAATTGAAACAGTTCTAAGTATTTTTCAGTCATGTCATGAACGGGTTCGACCCTCGACCTTGAGCAAGTCCTTCGCGCACAATTGCTCTGCAGTACAACTGCAATTGTGCTGTCGAGGCATGTGCACTTCTGAGCATAAAATGTTGGATGTAGTGCGATATCAAAATTTCAGAATAAATAAATGTCGTTTTCTATTCATTTTGCAGCCATTTGCCTAGTTTATTTGAGTGCTTCCAAAAATGTTTACACACTGCATTACACTTCTAACTAATGAATTTACTAATAATTTACTGACTGATCTAATTAAATACTAATACATGATAAGTATCTAGTCACACCTCTAGCAATATTCATGATTTTGACACCTGGGAAAGATTCTTACATATTCTTATATAAATAAATGGTTGGCTTGTATGTGACTAGTGATGGTTTGGTTGGCTTATATGTGACAAGTGATCATTTGGTTGGCTTATATGTGACAAGTGATCAGTTGGTTGGCTTATAAGTGATGGGTGATAGTTTATCGATTGTATGTTTTGCAGGAACTCCTTGTACATGCTGGTACGAATGAGTAATCACGTTCTTAAGGCCGAGGACACAGGTTCGTTCCTCAGCAAGACGTTCGCCAACTGCCTCGTCCAGATGAAACGAAACTTCGACAAATTCATCGTAAGTGTACAACGCCTGTTCTGGCAACTGATTCAGCCATAGGAGTCATTGCATCTGGACTGGATCTGGAATTAAGACTTGATTGGCATTAATACTTGAATTAATAGTAATTGACACCTGTTTACTATATCCATTCGCCTTTTGACCTTTATTATCCTCAACGATACCCGTCTTACCAGCTTCTTCACATCTCCCCTTTGGTAATCTTCCCTTGACATCTCTGGTATATATATCTTATTGTAATTAGCAAAAACCTTAGTAGCTCCTCTGTCAGATGAGCTATTGAGGGTTTTTTCTCTGATCCATTTGTTGTTTTCCATTTGTCCTTTACTCTGGTAATCTTCCCTTGGTGTCTTTTGTATCTTTCTTGTTGTGGACGACAACAAAAAACCCTTATCAGCTCCTCTTCCTCTGGTTGAACGTTGATCACCTGTTACATTGCAGTGCTCATTAATAAGCTGGTGCCCTGCTCTTAGCTTTAGTATAATGTTTTGAAAATTGGATGTTACGTACTTACACACATACATGCGTTCAATATGAGTGGCAAGTATCATGATAGTTGTTGGTAAGTCATTGTTGTGTTTCTTTGTGCCCTTCCAGAATGCACAGATCCTGGCAATGCAGGAGTACAAGATATCGAAAAAGTCCAAAGTTGGCGTCATTTCGTTCGTCAACAGTTTCGAGGTGAGATCACAACGAGATGTTCATTTAAGATAGTTTCAATTCAATCATCTGTCACCGAATTCTGTAGGGCTCACGCTCTACCTTTGCAGTCAGTTGTAATCCCACTTGTAATCCCATTTCATCCGCCTCTAGCAGAAGTGCTCGCAGGATGCCTCACAGGGTCTGTGTCTTGTCGATTTCACTCGGATCTCTACGATGCTTTTTTGGTTGTGGGGCCTTGTGGGTCGGACTGCTTGGAATGGCCTCCCATTGAATCTGTGGTTATTGCCTAAGAACTCTCTTTTCCATTTATATTCTACCCTGAAATCTGTCTTCTTTGGCCGAGGTTGGACTGGGAACGCCTCTGAGTAGACTCTTGAAGAGGTGGCATATCAAGTTTCATTGATTGGTTGGTTGGTTGGTTGATTGATTGATTGGTTGATTGGTGTATATGGATGTATGTGTGACTAGAAGTTGCAGTCATAATTGAAGACTTAGTCAGAGTTTTTTGAATGTTGGGTTCGGTTGTAGGTCTTTGCCAGACAGGCGGAGCACATCTTCCGAGGCACAGACCGTAGAACAGACCTGGACAAGGCCTACGTCCGACTCCTCAGCGCCATCCTCACTGAAGTCAAACGAGTGTCGCAGGAAAGTCAGAAGACGCCGACAGAAGTCGTCCTCTTTGGTAGGAGAGCGTTTATTTATTTATTTTAATCATTGTTAATGTGAATCTGAGGTACGGATGTGTTAAGCTATGAACCTGGAGTCTTTGACTTTTCATTTCAATTCTGTAATGTTTGTAATTGGTTGGTT
Source organism: Bimastos eiseni (assembly GCA_959347315.1). NCBI lineage: Eukaryota > Metazoa > Annelida > Clitellata > Crassiclitellata > Lumbricidae > Bimastos > Bimastos eiseni. The sequence goes on from OY365820.1 coordinate 3,024,563, forward strand.
TGCTGCTGTTTAATGTTGCTTTGTTATAGCAAAATAGCAAATATGATTAGTGTCGCCCTCCTCCTTTCTCCAGGCTTGGGACTGGCACTATCAGAGTACGAACAGGGACACAGTTTCTGTAATTGTAAATCTAAGTGCAGATTTATATAGCTTCCCTCTAATACGCATAACCTTGTCAATATTGATAGTGTTTGGTTACTCTATGGTTTCTTCTGCATTGGTGAAATTCTGATAATTACAAAGGTTTAATTTATTTTTATATTGTCTCTTGTTTCCAGAAAACTACCATCATTTGTTTGGTGAGTTATTTAATATTTATCAAATTTTAAGTTTATGTCACCATTAAGTAAGTTGCAAAGCACAAGTTTTCCAGCTGCCTCATCAGAACTGCATCAAAATGCACTCAAATGTGAATTTGTTAGTGTGTCAAAGAGTGCTTAAATACACCATTTTAGGAGTGATAGATCATTTAGTGGTTATCGTTATTGAATGTGAACCAAGAGTGTTGTGTTCAAATTCCCATAAGGGAAGAAATTTGTTTTCAGATTCCTGTTCCACCTGCGCACTATTGCCAACAGATTTGAGCAGCGCTTTAAAAATCTTTATTTAAATTACAATTTACAATTACAACTCGGCTATGATTAGTACACGGGCTGTACACTGTCGGTGAGAAGATGAGACAGCAAGGGAGAGGACACTGGCCATCCGTTCTCGTATGCCGCTTCTAAGAAAGTGCAGTTGCTAGCAGTTCATGCCCATTGCTGCCTCAAGGCCAGCTGTATGGGCTGTTCAACCCTCTGGCTCTTCTAACCCTCTCAGCAAAGTGACTGAAAAGGTGTTGGGGTCAGGTCTTGATCCCACAACTCAGTTTTTTTCATCTGAAACATATTGACTTGTGTTCGTGTAATGTGGTAATATGTGAAATTTTACCCCTCCACCCATCTTGTTTTCCAACTTACTTCTGACTAAAACTTACAACTTTAAAAAGAAATTTAAAAAAATTAAATTGCCAAAATTAAAAATTAAAGCTACAACTTATTCCTTAAAGGTTCAATTACAAGCTAGTTCCATTGCACTAGATTTTCCTTTTGTTAACATTTCAATTATCGTCGTTTTCTTGTGTGTGTGTTTCCTAGCGATGCTTTCTCAGCTGAAGATAGCAAGTCTCGAGGGTCAGAAGAGAGACGCGAAACAGATGTATCAGGAATGTCAGCAGGCCTACGTCACACTGTATCTTGGCCAGCCTATGGAAAAAGTTCACGTTAGTACTGCCTTGTTCTGCCGTTTTAGTCTTCTTTGGACCTTTACCAGTTTGATGTAATTGGTTTAACCCTTTAACGATGGGCTGCGTAGGTTTTCCATACATTTTGTACATGCTTGTCCTTAGAGGGTTAAGCTTTCATGAACATTGGGGAGACTAGTGTGCAGAAAGACCTCTGGGATGATGGGGCCGCATTAACAAGGCAGTTACCCACATTAGGTAGAGAATGTAATTTTATCAAGCATTTATATAGCACCGCTCTAATCAGCGACGTTCTCAACGGGCGTCTGTGCTTCGACATCTTAATCTACATGCTATTGAATATGAATGTCCATTGGTTCAATGGTCATATATAAAATTATCTTCAACTGCTTACAAAACAGAGGAATAGAGAGGAGATGCAGTTCGTTTGGTAGATAGCACAGAAGCAGGTTCCAGAATGAGAGGCCAACCATTGTGAAGCTTCCCTATGCACTGAGGCGGTCAGGAGTGTAGATCACGTCATTTCACATGTGTTGCAGATCAAAGAAATGTAGTCGTGTTTGAGCTCATTCATTCCTGTATCTAATCAGGCTTCCATAATGCATAATGGCTTTTACGAGTTTCTTCCGTAGCTGGATGATATTTTAATGTAATGTAATGTAATCAGGCGTTCATATAGCGCCTCTCGAATCAGCGGCACTCTCAACGGGTGTCTGTGCGTAGGCAAGGGGACAGAAAAGTCTTAGGGCGTCTCTGAAGCTTGCAGGGTGAGAGGGTCGGTTATTCCTGCCATACGCGCAATTTTAGATGTGGTACCTTGTATAATTACACTTTTTGGTGTTAATTATGGCTGGCCTATTATTACCACAGATTACCTTGTGCTGTGGTGGTTTTTATGTCCAAACAGATTTTCTTTGATGGTATCGAGAGTAAACTCGCTGCTGGAATTAGGACAGAAGAAGTAGGTTACCAGCTGCAGTTCAGCAAGCAGGAGCTACGAAAAGTCATTAAAGAATATACAGGAAAAGAGGTAAGTCAAGAAAAAATAAGGGGTGATTTACTGCAAAATTACTGGTATTGGACAAGAAAGATATGACATACTGGGTAATTGATCGTAGGCTTAAGGTATTTTACTGGAAAATTAATTTCCTGGGAATTTAATGATTTTCAGGGGTGCTTAATGAACTGGAAAGATCTAGTTTATGGGAGATTAATTGACTAGGAAAGAGATTATTCATTCATTAATAAGTGAACTGGGAAAGACGTTAAGTGGGAAATATACAGAAATCTGGAAGTCCTGGTGCCAATGTTTGAGCAAGTTTTGGCTTTGTGACAATGAGGCAGGAGGAGTATGCTCACACAACATTTTTGAAACATTAATACTATAAAAAAATGCTGTGATATGTTATATTCTTAATTTATTATATAGGATATAAGGTATTATTTTATCAACTTTTTATCTGTACTTGTTTTAGTTTGGCTCATACAACTTTTAAACACTTCTCAGGCCAAAATAAACTGGTGATAAGCAGTTGGTAATAAGTTATATTTATTCGGCTATTTATTGATTTTATTATTTTGATGTTGGATTATGCTATGTTTTGTTTTCACAGGTTAAGAAAGGCTTGGAACAGCTATACAAGAAAGTAGAGAAGCATTTGTGTGAGGAGGAAAATTTACTACAGGTAAGAGACAGTGGAATTACTGATTCAATATGACTAACATTATTTAGTCCAGTCTAGGCTCTACCTTGATCCCGTTTTGATTAAATGTAGGCTAAACATGGTGGCCGATCGATTAGAGCGGTCGGCCCATAACACTCGGTGTGCGCTGAGTGGGCGGGATTGACTCTCGTCCGAGGCGTCACTGTGTAGGGACTTTGAGTAAGTCCTTCGCATACGATTGCTCTGCATTACAACTGCAGTTGCGCCGTCGATGCGTGTGTGTGCACTTCTGAACTTAAGAGTAAGAAGGGCGATATCAAATGACATTTGTTTTGTGTTGTAAACATAAAAGTTTTTTAGCTACCAATATTCAGGAAATCAATGATGGTATAATGTGCTTAATGTTGTTCTTTATTCTTTATCTCCTTGGCTTTCAAGGGTTTGCAAATCCAAGAGCATCTTCTCCTGGCGACTCAATGTCCGCGCCTCACATTCACATTTCGGTGTGACCTTGTGCGCATTACAAATTTAATTTATAAATCAGGAAATAATAAATATTTAGTGTCATTCTTTATTAATGCTACTTTATATTGATGTGTACAATTTGATAAATATTAGGCTTTACTTTTATACGTTGTTTTATGTCAATCTTTATTATGTTAACACTTTGAACGTTGTACACGGTTAATCTTGTATGCTATGAATGTTGGTAATATTATTTTGTAGGTAGTCTGGCACTCTATGCAAGATGAATTCCTGAAGCAGTACAAATACTTTGAATCAATGATCGGCAAATGTTACCCTGACTCTGGGATCACGTTTGAGTTTTCAATCAGCGATTTACTCAACTACTTTTCTGACATTGCACAGTCGCATTAGAACTGGAGTTCTGTGTTGGAATCGCATTGTGAATTTGCCGGAAAAAATCCTACAGAGTGTAGAGAAGAAACAATTGCTTGTGAGATAGCTGTACATTAGTGACTTTGTCGCTGGAAAGCATGTTAACATGTAACAGTTTGCCGCGGAAACAGGACAAATTGGGCAGTGTAGAAAGAAATCTTACTATTGTACTATTAATATTATTGGTGTAATTATTTTATTTTATTGTCATTGTTATTATTCCTATTCTACTGTTCTTAGTGGAGGAAGGCAGTATAAAAAACTTGGCCAGTCTTAATGTGCTGTATGAATGCTCTGTTGCATTTAATGCAAGGAATGTAATTGTATTGTAATGTATTTAGGCTACATATTTCTATAGTGCCCCTCACAGTACAGCCTAAGGTAGGCCTATTTTTTGGTACAATATACAGTAAATTTGCATGCAAATTAATCTTTTCCATCATCATGACGCTTGTAACATGGTCATTGCAACAGCGCATAGGCTGGATGTCAGATAAATGTCGGCTTTAACTTGCCGCAAGATTCATGTCAACGTATAAGTTATTTAGATCTAATTTTCTATATGCATTTATACAGACATTTCTCTAGCGCCTTCACAATTACTTAGTTAGTATGCCAGAGTTTTGATTAGGATTTCTTGTTTAATCAATGACTACCAACAGCCACAATGTGGCTATAAGATGGTCGAGTACATTTGGCTGGTGATAACAAGGTAAATGTCAAAGTTCAATAGGCAGATTCTTATTTGGTTAAAAATGTCGGGATATAGGTGGAAGAGCAGTATTTGGGCTAACCTTGAGATTGCTACGAAGGTATGAAGTACTTTCAACATAATTTCCATGGCCTCTGCATACGAAGGTGGAAACCCATTCATCACTCACTCTCGGAGCTTTCCTCTTGAAGGATTAGGTCAGTGTAGTGTAGGTCTAACAATCGTTTATTGTGAGATCACATTGCAATCAATAGCAGAAGCTAATTATTTTAGTATTGCCAATTTCCAAATAACCAAAATGCTTGATTCTCCTTTGACAGTTTTGTACCTGCAATAAGTAAGAACAGATAGTAGTAATAAACTTTGAACTGTTGGAAATTTATTGACCTACAACACCTTAATCATTAAATATAAAAAGCTATTAGAGAAAAATAAAAATAGAACTGATTTGGGGACACATGGGGTCACTGAGCACTAAAACTGGGGGCTTTACCCCTTAGCTTCCCGCTTGTTACACCTCTGCACGGAACCCAGTTTGAGAAGCGCTGGTGTAGACTCCTCTGACTGTTCAGTCTGTTCTGCATCTGGCTCAGCTAAAAGACCTGTACTTGATGATCACAAGCAACAAGTAAGTAGGACATGAATACAGATGGGTGTACTGGTGCTGAGGGCTTTGTTGTTCAAACAGGATAACTAAAATTTTATTCTGAATTCAACAGGAAGCTAATGCAGCAGGTGGAGTAGGACTGAGGAGCATGTTCGTAGTGGGACACGTTATAGATAAGATAATATTATGCAGTGCTATTACCATGATTTGACTACGTAAGCAACTGATGTTGGCCTACTGATCGAGTCAATATTGCAAAAATTCTAAACGGCGACATCAGGCAATTTTTTAGAATCCAAAGGAAACTGATAAACAAAGTCGTTCAGCTAAAACTGTAACGATTGGTAACATAATCACTTATATGCACCATCAAATAAATGCGTTATATAACTGCACACGTGGAGATTCACTTTCCGGGAAAAGGTGCGGCAAGAGGCAGCTGATTATCACACGTGCATTTGCGACGAGAGAGGAGTCATTTGGAGGAGGCGTTTCAACGGGAGAGGATTGCGACGTGAGCGAAGCCAACGACCCAGCCAGTCGAAGTACGCAAATCTGAGGAAACTCAGGTAAGGCAAGAAATATTACTCGTCAAGTCAAATGCAAATGGCTTGTAACGTTTAACACGCGTCTTGCTTGGCAGATAGAATTATTTCGCAACGCATGTAGGAGTGCCTTAAAACTTTAACTCCGGTCTAATGATAAAGTTTAAATTTGATAACACATTGACCTGGTCTTTGTGAAGTGGACACTGGACATTCCGTGTTATTCTATTACTGCTGCTTTTAACAGTTGGCATTTAATATAGACCTATCTATATATAATCTTCGTTTAATAGACAAACTGATATACCGCTATTAATTACCAAAGGTGAAATTCGGTTGTATAGGGTTCGCGTTCTGTTAATTCTACTTTATCTTTTCGCTATACAGCTTTATCAATGGCTTTAAATTTGTATAAAATTCTTGGAGTAAAGCACCTATAGGCCTATCGTCTTTGGTCGGAAGGCTAAATCGGTGCGACCTATATAGGACGCAAGTTGTACCTTTTAAGTGTAACGGGAGGGAACAGTCGCCATCAGCGTTCGCAGTGTAATGGTGCCAGTGGGTATCCTATCAAAAAAGCGAGTTCGAAAGAGGGGAGTTCGAAAGGGTAACATTCGAAAAGGAGCATGTTTAAACATTTCTCGCTCTTCGTTGCTCTGTATGAACTTTTTCACCGATTTATAATCACTATTACGAGACCTGACACTTCCAAGTCACATGTAAAACTATAGCAGTTTAAGTCTAAATGGCCATTTATATAGAACATTTGTAAATCGTCTAATCCTAGGCCTACATGACTTATTTTCGTATGTGCTAATATTCATTGTCCTTTGATTGTCGCGATTTTAAACTTGACAAATGTGGCAATGCAGCTTACATGTTTGTTGGTCCCCACTGTCGCCTTCTCTATTGTCGCCCTTTTGCTTGTGCGCTCTTTGATCGTCGCCTTTTTAAACATGCGCCTAATCGAATGTCGCTCTTTCGAAGCCGTCTTTATTGTGATAGTCGCCCTTTCGAACTTGCCCTTTTGATCTTATCTCAACTTACACTAGGCTATTATGTGATAAAAAAAATGAGTGTTTTAAAGTGGATACAATTTAATATGTAGGAATGTCGCATATTTTAGTGCACAGAGCTAGATAGAGCCCTCGCACACAATGTTCGTTCACTTTTATTAAAATGCAATGGTTTGACTTCTTAGATAACTGTTACTAAGCGTTGCCATTTCACTCAATCATTGCTTAATTCGACTTTCGAAAGAGAAACACGTTTTTCAATTCATTTATGGATTAAGTGTGTGGTTCTTTGCCTGTTGTTTAACATTGTGTTGCTATTGATGCCTGTAACACGTGAGTGCTCATCCTTATTTTGTAGATACGATGTCAGGAGGCTCGGGATAAACAATTGCCACTCCTTAATCTCTTCCTTAGACCGTGGACACATTGCATAACCGACTGAAACCTGCGGACGTTCGCCTTCTGTGTTGAAGCTTGGCAACAACGGTTCCTTTAACACCTCATATGGCCGGCTCTGTGAGTTCTTTGATAGACTTTAAGAATTTCCTATTAGAGATGTGGCCTAAGTTGGTGCATATGGCTTCTATGTTACATTATACGCTAAACGCACAAGAGAAACCTTGGGGGATAAAGGTCGAGATTAACTCCACCTTGACGCTGTCTGTTTGATTGTGCCATTCCATCTTTCTGGCTGTAGTTCTGTCTCGTCCTGTCGAGTCCTTAGGACTATCCCAGTCAGTCCATCTGACGAACGGTCAGTCCTTCGTTCACCCGTCCGTTAGTACGTAGTTCATATCCGACGCCAATCCGTTTATCCATTGTGTAAGTCCGTTCCCCGGACCGTTACTCCGTTCGACCGAGCATCCGTCCATCCATCCAGCTGTTCATCCGTCCGTTGGCCTGGCCTGTCTATAAACCACCGATCCATTCTTGCGTCCATCCTAACTTATCCTTACCGATCATCACAGTCCCAAGCCTGGATAAAGGAGGGCTATGTTGATGATTTTTTTAGTTTCTCCTGTAGTGTGCCTGTGACTCGACAGTGTGGATCTAACGTAATCACTGGTAGAGAGGTCAAATGGGTCGCGGAACACAGCGGGTATTAACGTAGGCCTATGTGTACGCTGTTTTGCAAGCACATCGTGGAAGCTACCGGATGAACGGTGGATCATCACTTCCGACGGAAGATAGGGAGCTCGTACATTTGACGATACATCTGGATTCAGTGGCGTTGATATACAAGTTGCTGTAGGTCCGTATACGCATCCTCCATATCCTTCCGCCGTACTGCTTGATGTTTTACTTTTAAAAATCTGTGAGAAAGCAGTGCTTGAGGATATATTGAAAGAAGTCTAGTCGCTGACGTCCAGTTCGTCTCCTGCGTCTTTTGTTATGCAGTGCAATAGAATTAGTCTTTATTTCTGAATAACGTGTAAGTGATTGTAGTCGGAATACTACATAAGTTGGCTGCCTCTTTTCTATTTAAACTTTGAATATCATGCTGTTCTCTTAGAACGAGACTATTGTATAGGCCTAAAGATGGTTCACTGTGCATGTAGTACTGTATCCATCTTTTACAGAAAAATCTGCTATGCCACTGGTTTCTTCGTCATCCCGGAATGCAACAAGCCCCTAGTACACTAACCTATACATAACTTAACCAATGTGCCGCTGCTTTAATAATGTTCAGTTACAATAGGACCTATAGTACAGTGCAACATGTTCTTGTTCTTTCAGTTGCTCTTGTGGTGATCCAGAACTTTAAACAACAAAACCTGAAGGCTATGAATAATCGTGTTTATAGGCGCTCCATTGGTGATCGCCGCCAGCATACCAGTCTTGGACCTCTAAACATATTATGAAGAGGGACCATGCAAGCAGCCAAGCACTGGAAGATACCGAGAGCCATTGAAGGAACTCTAGACCAGTCTGGCAGCACATTTACTAACCGATGAGATCTATTAGCAGGGACATTTGGGCTAAAACCTGAATTCTCACCGATTTTGGTCATGTCCAAATATACACGATTACCTCGCCGCAAAACCTCTTCAAAACTTATTTAATACTATGTTTTGAAATACGATGTTGTAATCTACAGATTACGTTTTTATTACTAAAACAAATTTTGATGTTATTACGAAACGCAATGCATTTGCTATGTAAACGCGACATTCTACGCCTTTGTCCCCAGATGGCGAGCCTACATGGACTATCATTTTCTGGTACACGTCGGCGTCATTGGAATAATATGGCGTATGCAGCAGTATAGTTTTAAGTAGAATGTGTTTTCATGAAATGAAGTATATTCATTCAAGCAGAGGCGGCGATCTCGCTTGACAGGTGGAATGGCCACCCAATGAGAAGAGTAGGAAATGAAGGGGGCGGGGGGGACATTCGTATAAATTGTCCCTCTCTGTAAAAGGTGGGTGGGATGTCAAAATCAAATGGAAAAGTGTTTTACTGTAACCAACAACAAAATAGAGTACATCTCGTAATATGCACAAGCAAACCTATATTGGCTACAATGGGCGCTCCAGACGAGATGCGAATCCCGCTAAATAGGAGCCCATATTTTTTCATTTGGCGTCTTGTTGTGTTTTATGAATAAGTTGCAATAAAGATTAATTGCCATTTATTAGTTTGATATAGTCCTAATTGCTACACGTGGGTTCAAGCTAACGGACGGTGGAGGTTTCGAGTGATTAGCTCTACAACTGTGCAAATGTATCGCCGGACAGAGACGCAGACAGACGGTATTCTCTATTTAAATAGATGTAGGCTACGTAAATTGGTTCCCCCAACTTTTTTGTGGGCGCTGTAGATTTTCCTAGTACGATAAGGTTAATTTAATTTAACGGCGATGATCAATCGAGAACCGTTGGTGCCGTTGCGGCGTAGGCCGAGCCAACAGACAGACTGGAAACGTGCAGCGTAATTCAAATTAGATCCGTTGAACTTAGAACACGTGCATAGCCATATTGAACAGGTGTAACTCTGCCCTGTATGTGGTACAGTGGTGATTCCAGTCCAAATCCGAGGGAAAGGAGGGCGCTATGAGACGATGTCGCTGAATAGTAACAGATCAGATGCAATATAACTCGGCGTGGAACGCGTGTTTAACTGGGGGCTGGGGCACGAATGAAGGGCCTGCGATGTAGAATCTGCTAGGTAGCCGTAGAGCTATTAATAACCGAGGGCACAGAAAGACCCGTATTGCGACTTTGCTACAGCGATTGGCTGGCGCAACAGCTGACTGTAATAACAAGACGCCTGGCCAATATATCAAAGCTACCGCGTTAGTCTTACACTGGGCTGTCAGACGAGACCAACAAGACTGCATTCGCATCTATCTGGCTTTCCGCTAATATTTATAAGCGGGCGGCTTCGATGGATCGCACGTAGGGTACGAAGTCTGCTAGGATTCGCCATTCTAGATGGGCGGGGTAAGAATGATCAAGGCTAATCGACCCCCTTTAATCAGTCTGTTCAGATGCTGCAAGGCAGTGAGTATAGTCGACCAAGGTTCAATCGCTTTAGTTCACTACAACACGGTAGCTATTGATAGCGTAGAATGTGGTAAAATAGCCATCGTTTCATTAATCAATTGGCCTAGTTCGGAGAAGTTGACGAAAGGGATAGCTTACAAGACCAATACGGTGCATCTACACGTTGCAATAGACGACTTTGTACAGCGGGGTTCAGTTTCTCGACTTTCAAAAGAGGATTAACGATGGATGTCTACATTCGGAAGGCAATCTTCCTCGTGGGAATCTGTATTGGCTTGGGGTTCTTGATTGGTTTTTTGGTGGGATATTTCTCGGCTCCTACGATACCTATTCCTGCCGCCTCTGAGGGCAGCAAGCACGAAAACATTATCGGCCATGGAACGGTTTCTGAGCGAATGATACGACAAATAGACCCAGAGAATATAAAGCAACACCTCAGGTAACGATTATGATTATTTTTTTATTGTATAGATTTTTAAATGAAACGTGCATTCAAAGGTGGTCTTTTGGTTGGAGTGCTCCCCTCGTAACTGCGAAAGTGCAGGTGCAGGCACTGTATATTCTTGCTTGAACTTAGTAAATAAATAGAAATAAATGTGTGAGGTTCGAGCCAACCTTACTGAGACGGTTAGATAGGTCTACTCTACTATTGATAATGGCTTTACAGGGGTCCAGAGGGGCCAGCAACCCACCAACTGAGTCGATGGCCCCTCCAAATATTAGTCCACCTTCAATGTTGATGTTCAACATGAACATGCACGGAATCTTATTTCGGTAATTTATAGTTTTAGCGGCTCAAGAAATGTCTGGATGGTTTAGGTCACAAGTGAGACAGACTATCAACTGTTCCAGCTTCTATTTAAGCAATATTATTTTAATCGATCCAGCTTCCATTTAAGTACATTTTTATCATCAATCCAGCTTTCATTTAGGTTTATTTCTTTTCATCAATTGAGTTTTTGCATACACAAATTTTTTTACATCCGTCGTATTGACATTCTTGCATTAAACCGGCTACACTAAAATACTCTTTTACCAAAAGAAATAAACATAAATGGAAGCTGGGTGGATGAAAAGGATCATATATATATATCTAAGTAGAAGCTAGATTGATTAAATGAATTATGCTGTTTTGGAACAGTTCTGCATTTTTCTTGAGTACATTGCTTGCAGTAAACTTTTGAGCTGCTGAAACCGTAAATTACCCTTATTGCTGTCTATTGATGGTTTATAATCAGGTTCTGGTGTATAACAAATGATGATAACGATAATATTAATAACCAACTGTTAACCCGTGAAGAATCACGGGTCGGATAATATTTTAGCTCAAGCTCCAACTGCAACTGGCACTGATGGTTCTGGCTGTTAATCGGTGAATAATTATAGGTCATACTTGATCTTAACGTTGCTATAGTAGTGGTGAAGACACTCTGACACAGAGCTAAAATAGGCATACACATTAAATAAACTAAACGGTCGACGAACTGTGTGTCGCCTACACTGCAACTTTGCAGCGGTCAATACTACGCAAAAAATACACATTACCCATTAAGTTTCCGTTTAGTTTTAATAACTGCAGATTCACTTAAATTACACAATGAATGTGACTTTAATAACTGCGTTTACACTTACATAGATGCGAATAAAAAAATTTTGAAACACAAATTGAACGTTTGTTTGCAGTAACTTTTGCAAAAATTTAGGTTAACTTCTGTTCCATGATGCGCTTTTGTGCTGCAAATATGTAGGTCAACTTCTAATATTTGGGTCAACTTCTGTCCAATCACGCGTCTTAGATTCAACTTCTGTCCAATTTCGTGCCTTAAGTGTGACGGACAAAGCATGTGACTTAGGTAATTATATAGATAGATTATTACTATGGAGACAAGGTCGCCATGTCCTAAGAGACTGAATACAGTAAACTTGACCCAAGACATTCTGAAAGTCTGCTGAATACAAATTGCTGGCAAATAATTATTTTCCATTTTATTTATCACAACTCCTGCTATGTAATGTTTTAATGTTTAATCAATGGCAGCGATTCTTGACACTAAACTGACTCATTATTATTTACATTTCACTTCACAGGGCTTTGACTTCAAGACCTCACTTAACTGGGACAGAAGGCGACGAAACAGTCGTCAACTACATAAATTCCTTTTGGGTCACTGTAGGACTGAAGCCAGTAAAGAAGTTTCCATACAAGGTCCTCGTCTCTTCCCCGGACCCAAATAATCCTAGCCGCATTGGACTTTTCGATGGAGATGGGAATCTCTTGTATTCCACACAGCTGTTTGAGAAGATTCTTCGGCCGGAACAGAACCAGTCTGATGTCATTCCACCTTTCAACGTCTATTCACGACCTGGAATCGTCGCGGTTAGCGCATCAATTATAATCATTGGTGTGATTGCATGCATGTATTGAGCATCACTATCTAATGACCAACCATCAATATATATTATGTATGTATATATATATATATATATATATATATATATATATATATATATATATATATATATATATATATATATATATGCCACACTCTGGCAGCCATCACATATTTATTTTTGTGCGGCCTATTCCAGGCCGTTATTTTATCAAAAAATCAGCAGTTTTTTGCATTTTAAGAATGTTTTCACTGATGAAATTGTATAGTTGAGGTTGGTTGAGATTTTTGAATTATGCGATTGTTCTGTTGACATTGAGTCTCGCTTTGTTCTGAATTTAGGGTAAGCTCGTTTACGTCAACTATGGTCAAGTGGACGACTTTGAATTCTTGAAGGAGAAGATTGGTCTGAATGGAACCATTTGCATCGCCCGGTATGGTGGGCTCTTCCGTGCTGACAAGGTCGGTTGTCAAACAGTCTGTGTTACAGTTTTTGTTGCTGGGTTACATTACTATCATAACTAGGTTACTATTGGTGTAACCGAGGCAGCAATGCTGTTTTTTCTCACAAGTTCATTTCTGTAAAGTGCTGGAGTCATCTGGGTAAACATAACATAGTAGGAAGATGAGTTGTCCCTTTAGCAAGCCATAAGGCAGCCATGAATGAGTGTGAAGTGTTAGTTGCTTTATATTCTAAGCCAGGGCCGTACCGAGGGAGGGGTCAGCAGGGCCTTGGCCGCGGGCGCAGATGTGGAAAGGGCGCAAATTTCAGGATGGAATAACTTATTATTCCATAAAATGCACTATTTTCAAAATGTGAGGCGCCAAATTGATGCTACGCACAGGGCGCAATTATAGCTAAGTTCAGCCCTGTTCTAAGCCTTTGTATATGAGGACAGGTGATAGTTTAGAGGCCCGTTTTTGCTCTGCCTAGGGGGACTTGCGATTTCTGTTGGTGGGCTTGGCTGATTGTTGCAGTTATTGTCCACATTGGTCCCTCGCTGTGGATTGACCTCTGACCTCTGCTCGCTCTGCATTTCTGAGTGGAAGTCCCTCTGCATCTATTTGACGTTTTAAATCCCATCTTTTCGCTCTGTGTCCTTCGCACTGGGAGTGCCTGCGATTGGCTTGCACTGCGACTCTGCAAGAGGGACTTCGAAAATCCCAAAGATAGTAGAATGCAGTGCACTAATCATGAGAGTGGCACTTAATCAACCGATCAATCAATCTAGGAAATTGATATAGTTCCTCTTCAAGATGTCTGTCTACTCGGAGGAACTTCTGGTCAAACCTCGGCCAAAGAAGACCATTTTCAAAGTAGAATAGTGAGTAAGTAAGTAAGTAATTCTTTATTCAGACGTCTGCAAACGCACGACTCGTACAAATTAAGCAGAAAAACATCTATATTCATAATCTGTCAAAAGCATCTAGAAAAGGGATAGAATGCATGAATATAATAATAATTGTCGCATTGCACTTTGCATCATCCTACGTTAGAAAATGTACGGTTGGGTGCGTATCATAAGCTGCATCTGCTTCCGTTGTTTGTATAGGTCGTTCAAGCGCAGAGGTACGGTTGTGCTGGTCTTATCCTATACACAGATCCTGCAGACTATGCAGTTGCTGGCGTTGACAGCGTTTACCCTGATTCGTGGTGGCTACCGGGAACTGGGGTGCAGCGCGGAACCCTTAAGAAGAGCTCGGGCGGAACCGGTGACCCTCTGACCCCGATGTACCCAGCAATAGGTAAGATGCTTGTGCAACAAGACTTTCTTATAGTGACGTCGTGTACGATGTAGTACAGTATTGTGATTAATGATATTAATGCGTTCATGCAATGTAAGAAAAATAAGAGAAGTAACTGTGTAATTATAGCAATGGTTTTGAGAGTTGCATATAAAAGCCACTATATAAAGTATTGCATACATTGGAAATGACATGTGTAATGTCTCCTGTTGACATAGTAGGAAGATGAGTGGTCCCTTTAGCAAGCCATGAGGCAGCCATGAATGAGTGTGAAGTGTTAGTAGCTTCATATTCTAAGCCAGGGCAGTACCGAGGGAGGAGTCAGCAGGGCCTTGGCCCCGGGCGCAGTCGTGGAAAGGGCGCAAATTTCAGGATGGAATAACTTATTATTCCATAAAATGCACTATTTTCAAAATGTGAGGCGCCAAATTGATGCTACGCACAGGGCGCAATTATAGCTAAGTTCAGCCCTGTTCTAAGCCTTTGCATATAAGGACAGGTGATAGTTTAGAGACCCGTTTTTGCTCTGCCTAGGGGGACCTGGGATTTCTGTTGGTGGGCTTGGCTGATTGTTGCAGTTATTTCAATTGATGTATGTGAATATACATGAAGAACTTTGCAGTTTTATTTATGCCATGGCTGATGTTAACTGATGTGGAGTTGAACTTTGGAGCAGAAACTGTCGCATTGAGAGAAACAGAAACCTCTTGTCGGATTTCAGAGTTGAGCATTTAGGGCGTTGGTTGAGTTCAGGTTTGCACCGCACCCATGCAAAGCAGTCAGTTGATCTGAGAGTCTAATATTCAATTTAGACATGATGCCCAACATGTTTTGACAAGCTTCAAAGAGGAGGACTTGATGGACTTTGAACTGAACCTTACCTATCTTGCCTTGTTTTTTAAATAGAGAGACATGAATCAGTTCTATAATTTTGGTTTTCTGAAAACATCATACCCAATGCTGTCTGCTGGTGAAATGAGAGATCCTTGGTCAAATATCACAGGTTCTGTGACATTTGTGGTTGAATATGGCTGACACATCACAGCTCAATTAAACACAGAAACCGTAGCAACCATGTTGTGTCATAACCTCTGCAGTGTCCAACCTCTTTTCATATCCTTTTCACCGTATACAATGCATGCATAATTTCATACATACATATGCATAAATATATGCAGACAGATGCATGCATATGTACATATATGCAATTATACGTATGTGCATACATAATATTCATTCATTCATAACCAATTGGCTTTGATTCTGTTTGGCTTCAGCGAGTGCTTATCGAATCCTTGAGTCGGAGGCTGACCTTCCGAGGATACCCGTTCATCCGATTGGATATGACGATGCGAAGGTTCTTCTGGAGTATGTTGACCTCTGACCTATACAGAGAAATAAAATGTCTCATTTGTTTTACATGCTTGCTTATGCTGTAAATACAAATTTATGAAAATATGCAACTTTTAAATATTATGTAAATTTATGGGAGTATGCAAATTTATTTAAATATGCAAATTTATGGAGCGAGAGAGAGACAGAAAGAGAGAGACAGAGGCATAGAAGGAGTGAGACAGAGGTATATAAAGAGATGACCAGAGGGCACCTCTGCCCCAACCCCCTCTACCACTTGCACGCGTTATGCGTGAAAACAGACTAATCTATATAATTCCATACACACATAAACATCGACCTTATCAATTAGTGACTCATCTTGTAGTCTATTATTCAAGCTGAGTTTGCGTTTGTCTGACCCTTTGATCATAATTATTGACTTTTAACATCATGCAGGAAGCGCATCTGAATAGAATTCCTGAAGGGATGCTATAGAATTGTTCTTAATAATAATAAAAATAATAATAATAATACTCATAATTGAACATACAATACATGGATCATTTGATGCAGAGGTATGGCCGGAGAGGAGGCACCAGAGAAGTGGAAAGGACGGTTGAACATCACGTACAGAATCGGACCCGGATTCTCAGACCCAGGCAGGTTAGTCTCGGTGTCTTTGTGGCGTCAGTGACGTCAATAATGGCTGCTAAGAAGTTTGAAGTGAGGGCAGTTCATAACTTGACCACTGACCAATCTTTTCTTCTCTACCCATCTGCCCCTATCTCACTGATTTGAGATTTTTGATCCACTTGACCCCTGAGCCAACTCGTCTATGATGAGTCAACTGATCATAGGCTGAGGGAAAGGACTGGCCCCACCCACTCACGTACCTAGGCTATTAAAAACGAAGCGCCTAACTTTTCATACCCACCGTTGCCTTCTTGTGGCTGGCATATAAGGGACTGATCTTCTTGCTCTGCCTATTCTTTCTCTTCTCTTTCTATGCTTTCTTCTTCTTCTCCGTCTTCCCCTTCTTCTGTTTCTATTCCTCTTCCTCCTCCTCCTTCTTTTTCCTCTTTCTCTGTCTCTTCTTCAAATTCTTCTTCATCCTCATCCTCTTTCTCTTCCTCTTTCAATTCCTCTTCTTCTTCCTCCTCCTTCTCTTTCTCTGTCTTACTCTCCCTCTCCTAGCTCCTCCTCCTCGTTCTTCTACTTCTTCTGCTTCTTTTGCTTCTTTTTCTTCGCTTACAATACTAGTGATGCATTGCTTTCAGATACGTCCAGATGAACATCTCCACTCGACCGTATCTGGCGACCATTCAGAACATCATTGGATTCATCGAAGGAGATTTAGAACCAGGTCAGTATAGTTGAGATGAATGTTGATATATGCACAGGGAGAAGGAGGAAGAAGAGGAGAAGAGGAAGGAGGAAAGTTATGAAGAGATAGAGTAGGAAGGGGAAGAAGGAGGAGAAAACTAATGAAGAGAAATGGGAGGAGGAAGGGGAAGAAGGAGATGGAGTAGGAGGAGAAAGATAGTTATGAAGGAAAGGGAGGAGGAAGAAGGAAATGGAGGAGGAGGTGGAGATGGAGTAAAAAAGTTTAGAAAAAAAAGAGGAAGGGGAGAAGAACATGATGGGGGAGGAGCAGAGTGGTTAAGAAGAAAGAAGGGGAAATAGATGGCTAACGAGAAGGAGGAGGCATAGAACGAGGAAGTGTGTTCGGAATGCTTGTTTTGAGTTTCCACATTGGAATAAATTTCAGTGCCTCTGGAGTGCTTTTAATATTTTTAGTTCATAGGATATTGTAAATTATTGTAAGTTCTGGATTTTGGTCCTGGAACTTGCTGCCAGTAGTTTATATAAATTAGAAGTTGAATCTGTTAAAGAATCGCTGCCCTCACTGGTTTGGTTATTTGGTTTGGTTATTTGGTTTGGTTATTTGGTTTGGTTATTTGGTTTGGTTATTTGGTTTGGTTATTTGGTTTGGTTATTTGGTTTGGTTATTTGGTTTGGTTATTTGGTTTGGTTATTTGGTTTGGTTATTTGGTTTGGTTATTTGGTTTGGTTATTTGGTTTGGTTATTTGGTTTGGTTATTTGGTTTGGTTATTTGGTTTGGTTATTTGGTTTGGTTATTTGGTTTGGTTATTTGGTTTGGTTATTTGGTTTGGTCATTTGGTTTGATCATTTGGTTTGATTATTTGGTTTGGTTTTGTACTGTTTTAGTGCGACAAATGGTGCTGTATAGTGTATATCGTAGGGTTGTGCTGTTGATTTCAGATCGGTATGTGCTGATTGGTAACCACCACGACGCCTGGGTTTTCGGTGCCGTTGACCCGTCAAGCGGAACCGCTGTCATGCTTGAGTTGTCGAGGGTGCTTGCCAACCTTGTCTCTGAAGGTAGAATATTTGTAGAACTGTGAATTCATTAATTTATGTGTGTCTACAAGTATATATGTATGCACAATATTGCACATATATATATGCATATGTGTTTATATATATACATATATATATGTATATGTATATGCACATATGCATGTGTCTGAATGTATGTATGTATCCATCCGGAAAATTATGTTTAACGTGACTTCTTGTATTACTAATTATGATATTTTTCATGAGTTTAGAAATTGCCGGGCCTCAGTGGCATTTGCCCATGGCCTTATATTTTTTTTACCATCCTCTTGGCAGGCCTGGTTGTGACTTTGAGTGTTCAACGAATCAACGAGAGTCATATGATGTTTAAAAGGATGATGTCGTCAGCTGTGATTCGAATGCGTCTAAAGATGGTGCGTTCTTTATGTGCGCTTTCATTCAACAGGCTGGCATTGGTGCGTTTTTCATGTGCGCTTTCTTTTGATAGGTTGGCGTCCTCGACGTACGATTGTGTTTTGTGCCTGGGGAGGCGAGGAGCAGGGAATTATCGGATCACGAGAATGGGTTGAGGTGGGTTGGAAGAAAAATGTCCCTTGTTCTGCCTATATGTCTTGCTCTTGCAATTCGCTTTCATTGTCACTCAGGTACTGGTCGATACTGTTGAATTTTTAAAATTCTAAGTTCTTCTGGTAACTTTTGATTGAGGAAAGATGCTTGAATCTGTGTGTAAATAATACAATCGTGATAATGGTTATGATGATGATGTTGTTGTTGTTGATGATGATGACGAGGACGACGACGATGATGATGAAACGTTTTAATTGTTGCAGGTATACAAGTTCCTCTGCATGTTTGAATGATTTCTTTATTTTTTTTCTCTGAAGTCCAGGAATGAAGATTAATTAAATAGTTGTTGTTGTGGTTATGATGATGATGAAGATAATAGTGGTGGTTATGATGATGGTGATGATGATGCTTTGTTTCTTATTTTTACAGAACTTTGGTCATTTGCTTGGAGACCGAGCTGTGGCCTATTTAAACGTGGATTCTGCCGTTCAAGGTCAGAGCCTCTTCTTCCTTTGCATTAATTAGTTAATTCGTTCGTTCGTTCATTTATTCATCAATTCATTAATCAATTGATTTATTAATTTATTTATTTATTTATTAGTTTGTTTATTTCTTCATTTGTCCGATTATTTGTCTGTAGGTAACTTTGCCTTGAGAGCCAGGGCTCTTCCAATGCTGAAACAAGTCCTTTATGACGTTGCAATGACGGTAAATGATTGCCCCTCTCTTGGTCTTAACCTGTGAAAATCTTATGTCTTTGATATAAATTCTGTCTTGTAATAAGTTTAGTATTTTTATTTGAGAGAGAGATGCATCACAGAGACGAACAACAAAAAAAGAGTTTTCACTTGTAAGAGTCGTGGCCTAAAGGAAACTGAAGAAAAGCGTTGGAAAATAAACTTTTGACTTTGTCAGAATCTGAAGCATTGCCCTTTTGGAGGGATGTGTTGCTGACTTATAATGACTGAGAAGGTGTGGTCACATGATGAGAAAAGAGGATGAATGCTGCATTAAAAGAGTTATGATATCATCAGATGCCGCAGATCGAGGACACCAGAATAAGAGATGAGGAGATAGGATATAACGGGGCTTGAAACTATTACTAAACTGTTCCACTTTGCCTTACTTTAAACAATTTTCTTTCAACTGAGACATAGACATTTTTACTTTTATCTCTATTTATTTATTTTAGTTGAAGGATTTATATAGCACCTTCAAGAAAATGTACTCAGGAGCGCTCCTGAACCAACCCGAGCTATCTCTTGGCATGTTTTTTTTGACTAATTTGTTTGGGTCAACTAGATTTGTTGAGTGGTGCTTTATAAGTGTTTGTTTGCAAGTTCAATTCTATCCCTAAACAAATAGTTTGCTCTGCTGGGAATTATCTCTTGGTTGAAGAATAATTATAGATTTGATTTTTGTTTCCAGATTCCAAATCCAGACAGCGATGAACATAAAAAAGGTCGACATACCGTCTATGACACGTGGTCGCTTCGATACCCCGAGAAGGATGAGACTAACAATCCCACGGGAAAACCAAGGCAAGATCTCAAATTGGCAGATATGTATTTATACAATACAATACAACATCACAATGTCTTTTTTTTGCACCCAATGAAAGTAACAAGGAACAGAAACAGTTTTAATGTTATTCAGGTTCTCTAAAGGTTTCTTTGTGCTCTTCGATTTATTTAATACTTTGACTCTGGGCATACTAAGACGACTGGGCTTCCAATGCGGTTTGTGGTTAAATCTGTTCTTGTTTATATGAAAGGTTTATGATTATAAGGTATTTGCATTTACTGTCTGAAGATCAGAAGAAATTGATCGTGGTCTTGAGCTGAAATCTTTGGTCTTGGTATTCAATGCTGTTGTTTTGGTACTGATCTCCAGCCATGTGGTCTTGGAAATTTGGTCTTGCTTTAGTCAAATTTAGAATATGAAAATAATTGTTGAAGGTTTTGTCAACCAATAATGATTACATTGAATCAAAAGTGTTATGCATTGCAATAACATTCCATTGATGTTTGGAGATGACATTAAGACGGATTTGTTGGAAATTTGTATACTTCAGCAATCAATTCTTTGAAAATTTTTCTCTTTGTTATACAACTGTGGATTTAAATTTGCAAATTGTTTACTGGATATTGTTTATATTTCCATGTGTTTCTTTGGCTGGTTGGATTAACAATTATTATTGGGTAAGACTTATTGCGGTTAGTTTATTCTACAGCTTGTTTATCATGTTAAAATCAGTTCTAGTTATATTTCTGACTCAGTCCAGTGGTGTAGATTATTTAAAATATATTATTCTTTATCTAACAGAGTACCAGTCCTTGGCTCTGGAAGCGACTTTGCTCCATTTATCGGCAAAATTGGAGTGACCTGTGCTGACCTGCGTTTTCATTTTGACGAATCTCTGCGCATTTCGTCGTATCCGTTGTATCACTCCGTCTACGAGACGTGCCATCTCTTTGAGACTTACATTGATCCCAACTATAAAGTGAGTTTTACTGGATGTATATGTGTATTCAAGAGCACATTGAAGCATGTAGAGAAAAGCTACCACTGATGGTCTCCCACGTACGTGTATAGCGCAACAATTGGTTTGATGGTTCATACTATTATTATTTTACGGGTATTGTTCAATTTGCACCCAGTTGTGTTTGGCCTGAATCTATCTAGGGTCGGTATTCAAATTTGCATTCAAAACATTTGTTCTTTGTTCTTGAAACTCTTAAGACAGCCATTTTCATGTGAGCACATATTTTCTGAATGGTAAGAAATGATTGTCGTTCGAATTGATTGATGGCATGCTTCTATATCAGTGATTTCAGTTAGAAGTGCACGAATTCATTTATATATGAAAAACATATATATCTTTGCTTATTCATTCACAATGAATATTCATTTTGTAATGAATATTCATTTTGTGATGAATATTTATTTTGTAATGAATATTAATTTGTAATGAATATAAGTTTTACATTATTAATTTTGTTGTTTCTCAATGGATATTTCTTCAAGCAGCTTTCTTAAATTTTTTGCTTGTTTTGTCATTGACTATCCTATTCGACATTAAATATATTTTGGAATGTAACAGTTTTCAGCTGCTCTTGGTCAGTTTTGGGGTGAACTTGCCCGTCGTCTGGCTGACACTGCAATTTTGCCGCTGGGGGTCAAGGATTACGGTCTTGCCGTCAAGGGCTATCTCAGACAGTTTGAACTTCGATATGGCGCATTACTCAGCAACAATAGCATCAGTTTAGGTAAGTACAAGGTGGGCTGCTCGATAGTCTGTTGGTTGTCATGGGGGTTGATTGACCGAGAGGGTTTCTGTTACTCAAAATGGCAGAATTTGGGGTTTTGAAATTCTGTGAGGGGCCTGAAATTTGATGTTCTCATATGTTTGTGAAGACATTGTTTGAGATGAATGTCAAGTTGCTTAACACACCTTGAAGTAATGATACGTGTAGGTTAGGTGGTTTTGGTTTAACGACACTATGTCACAATGAAGATGTGCATTCTCTTTCCTCCTCCTCTTTCCAGGTTTGGGTCTGGCACCATCTGAAAGCAGCTGCAGCAGGGAAAGGTGAACTGGTTTAAGTTGTTTCCGAGACACGTCGGACGCTAATTTAGAATGAAAAATGATGGAAACTTCACGTGGTAAAATTGCAATAATAGTGGACGAATACGGAAAGCTGTTTGATTCCCAAACCAGCCAAAATTATACGTGTATAAGTTCTTATTGCACTGGTGCTTAGCATAAATTTAGAAGAGGCCATGAATATTATTTCTTCTCTGCCTCTTGAAAGTTAGGAGCAGGACACCAGTCTACCCACAAGAGTTCATCGTGTATTGGAATGTTTTATAAATTGTATTTCGATTATAAAAGTGTTTTCTTCCGCTTGCCTAGATTATCTGCATGACGCTGTGCACGATTTCTCGCAAGCCTGCAACTCATTTCAAGAAAGAGTCAGTAAAGCCAATACCTCAAAGTAAGTACACATTGTCACACAACATAATGACATCGATTTAAGATTGTATCTCGTCTTGTCTCAATTCGTACCTCTGTCTATGTTTGTCTTTGCTGTTCGAAATTTAAATTTTTTATTGGGTTTGTACCTGGATATTTGTGTAGCTCCTTTTTTTAGTGCTGCTCCACACTGTGCTTGTCCAACAGATAAAAAATTGATATTTTGCACAAATGAAACTTGTATTGAGCATTGCCCAAATACTGTACATAGTGAATTTGTGAAGAGCTGTTTTACAGATTTCCAAAGATGTTTAATTAAAAAATATGATATAAAAATATTTGTTTAATCTAGGTGAAAAAAGGGTTATGGCTTAAGGCACTGTGTAATAAGTTTCTGGTTTGCTTCTATTACAACAACTGAGTTATTTCTTCATTGGATCTTTGACTCTTACCTAAGAACTCTTTGCCCTATTTTTATTCCATTCTGATAACTGTCTTATATGGCCGAGGTTGGACCGGCAGCGCCTCTGAATAGATTGCTTAAAGAGACACTGTATC
This sequence comes from Bimastos eiseni, assembly GCA_959347315.1. NCBI lineage: Eukaryota > Metazoa > Annelida > Clitellata > Crassiclitellata > Lumbricidae > Bimastos > Bimastos eiseni. The sequence continues at coordinate 3,047,711 of OY365820.1, forward strand.
ATTTCACCAAAATAATTCGTTGAAAGCCAGAATAGTCACGAGACCCACACACACACACACACACATACACACCAGCACATGCACATGTGGAGGCCATCTGGAAACACTATGTGATACAGCCAGAAGGAAGTTAAGTTGTTGTTTAAATGTCTGTTGATAGTTTGCTTCTGGTACGGCAGCTGAATGACCAGATGATGCAGCTGGAGAGATCTTTCATCGATCCTCCTGGTCTTCCCAATCGTCCATCCGTCAGGTGAGCAGTCTAATCTGTTGCAGCCTCTAGAATAACAATTAATTATTTTATGAATATGCTGGAATACTCTGGATTGTGTCTATGCAGCTCTGTCTGAAAGCATAGCAGGTGATGCAGCTGGAAAGGTAGGTCATTCGCCAATTCACTCCCAACTATCTATCTATCCGTATAATTATGTAGCACCATTTCAAGATATATATGCAGGGGCACACCCAACAGATTCAGCGGCAAAGAACGAAGGTCAGATGGAGGCCTTTCCTAACACTGGGATCTAGTTGAGAAGGCTAATCAGTGCCACAGATTGATTGTGTATGGATTAATTTTAATAGTAAAAATTCAGATGTCGCAGAATATTACTACGTGTAGATTGGCTGGCTTTCCATGATGGTTGATGAATAAACATATTGTGGAATTGTAAAATATTGGTTTGAAGTCTGCAGATAAGACTTTCCAATGTCCAGCTGAGCTCCAACACTGCTTGCAGTCCTGCAGTGCCAGTCCCAAGCATGAATAAAGGAGGGCATTGTTAATGATTTATGTTATCATACAGTGTCGTTAAACTGCTTCTAACTAACTGCCAATTGTTTTATTTTCAGACACGTACTCTTCGCTCCGAGTGCCCTGGACTCGTACACTGGAGCCAGTTTCCCAAGCCTTACAGACAGTTTATTTCATATCGAAAAAGTCTCAGGGGTTGAAAAGGTTGAACGCTGGGAGGCTGTCAAAAAGCAACTCTCCATTGTCACATTCTATATCGAAGCGGCCGCTGCGTCTCTTGCAAAACCAACTGAGTTCTAGGATCAATGTCGTAATGCATGCAAGATATGGATCTGTGTTGTAAACGCCTTCCTGCAAGTCAGTTTATTAAAGCGTATCCTTCTGATTAGGTATCTTGCCCAAACCAATGAGTTTCTAATGGTATGAGTTTCTAAGATCAAACTCTTGTTACCAGCGAGACATTTACATATCTCATTAACGACTTTCTACGAGTCATTTTCTTAAAGCGAATCCTTCTTATTTGGAATCTTGATCTGCTGTATCTTGCCAGACCATCGGATTTCTTAAGATCAATTTTGTAGCACCAGCTAGAAATATATGCATCTCATTAACGACTTTCTACGAGTCATTTTCTTTAAAGAAATCACGGTTGTTTACGTTGTTTGGTATTATTTGCACGAAGATTTTGTCGTTGCAGTCAGAACCCAGATATTTGTGATGCTTGCTAGACTATTTGTATCTTAGTCAGTGCCTTACTGTTACAGAAATGCCTTTGCTTTATAGATCTATTTCTCCTTCAGGCTTTAATTAATCCCTCATCACAGGGAATTGGTCAGCCACATGGATCCTTCTGCTCCACTTTATTCTATCACCAATTTTATAATAAAGTCCAAGAGGAGGCGATCTCGTTTGACAGGTGGGGAACACCCAATGAGAGAGGTAGAATATGTGGGGGGGACAAACGTATAGGGTGTCCTCTGTCTGTAAGAGGTGGGGGTGGACCTGTCCCCCTCGACTCCCCCTGGGTCGTCGCCGCTGCTATCTCCCATCTCTTCTTCTGTCGCCCCTGTCTGAGGTGTTGGGTGATATCTGCTCTCATAATTTTTTTCGTTCAGCTTTCGTCCTCTCTTCTCATCATGTGATCGTACCATCTCTTTCTGGTGTCTCATACTCTGTCTGCAAGAAATGCCATTTCCATTGTCTTTCTGACTTTTATAGTATCCACCTCAGCATGCAAGTCCCACTTGTGGTGTCATTGCTTTTATGCCGATTTCATACATTAGATTATTGAATTGTTGCATTTTTAGTCTAAAACAGATGTGGTGATTTTTATGTTGACAGATTTAAAAGTTCGTAAATTAAATTGACAAGACTGTTGCATAAGTGGAGTTGTAAACAGAAACTGATGTGTTAAATAATGTTTGACAGATTATTTTAAAATATCGGTTTGCTGATTTCGTATAATATTATAATTATGTTGAGGTTTAGGCAGATTATTTTTACTATGTGATGCAAAGAAAACGTTTTCAGACTAATGTCAAATTTTTGCTTGAAAAAGAGTTATTTCGTGTATTTTTCTTTGTTCTGGTGTTCAGTTTTGTGCATTAAACTCGATAAATTCGAGTCAACAAAGCAACATGGCGCCAGACACGTTGCAGAATGGGGAGTAAACTGTTGATGTCATAGGTTGAAGGAACTGGTTTAACCCAGTTTGACTTTAATTTAAATAACTACAATTGAGTGGCTACTTTTACAGTTGACGTGACAAAACGAGCTTTCACGATGTGACGTGTACTTAGATTAATAAAGTCAATACTAAGTATGCCTTACTTGAAGATAATGGCAGCAGGCTCACTGAGCTGTTGTGACCGAAAGCCATATTTGTTGTTGTGGAGATTCATTAGCGTTCATTGGCGTAATTGTAATCTCGAAATTTCTTTAGCTTTCTCATGAGCGCTGTGTCTTGTCCGAAGGGTTGTCAATTTATCAGAAGAATACAGAGTGGTAGTCCACACTGCCAGTATTCCTTAAGCTTTTTATGGGATCTTTTTGGGCAATATATTAGGCTCCATGGGCATCGCTCCTGAATAAGCTGGTGTCCTGCGCTTGGCTTTCAAATGGCGCTTTAGAAATTCTGGAGATTACAATTACGAATCGAGCAGGTCAAGTCTCGAGTGGAGATTTCAACTCTATCTTATGAAATCGCCATCGAAGCTAGATTTATCTTTAAAATATCTGGAAAAATAACCAGTAGATCTAATTCTGGGACAGTTTATCACACTTAACTGTATGCTCGCCTTTAATTATATGACTAAGGCCCTAATTTTGACTCCCGTCTATCGACTTGGCTTACTTGGGCTGTACCCGCGACTTCGCTCTTAAGGCGCTGTAGAAATTTGTAGATCACGATTACAATTAACCCTTTCAAACAGGAACAAATAATTGATTACTGATTGTCATTGATGTAACCATTATATCTATAATCTATACACCATTTAGAGAAACTAGTCGTCGAAATTTTCTTACTTCCTCTGATGGCGAGCTTCTGGCGCTCCGAGCAAACTACGTAGCGTCGCGTCGTCTCCTTAATCACCTGGAAGTGACACTCCATTTAGTAAGTAGGCCTAGGTTAAGTAAGAGATGCGACTATTGCCAAGGATTAATGCTCCTTTGTTTACAAGTTGCTTAGAGTTGATTGGTATCGCTGTGGATGGTGGCCTCGTAAGTGCGGACTCGAAGGGCGGCGCTATATACATTTAAAGAAACTGAATGAATAAATCTATGGTCGTAATCACCGGTAACCAATCATCGCATGTCAAACGATTATCCAATCAGGTAGAAGCTTATAGAAAACTGGCCAATGGAATTCGTCGTTTTATGTAGCCTAGAGGTTTGTTGTGATGATCTCGGTAAAGGAGTATCGTGGGTGCTACATTTTTTTCCGACGCTATGACCGTGGCCCATTATGAATATTCAAAATATTTGATGACGTTTTATTTAGCATACTCGAACTGATGGTGACAGACTTAACGCATTAGCCCCAACTAATTAGTGAGCAGCTTTAAAATAAAAATAATCCGAGTCAAGAATGGCAACTGATACATTTTATTTTAACGTTTGCCCGTCGTATTGTTCTGAAAGTAAAGACTCCTTCGCCAAGTTGTTTTTACAGGGCTGTTAATGTCGCGATAAAGTAGCCATAGCTAGGCCTATCGCAATACTTGCAAGGTATCGCCGATACTTTTTCTTCAACATCGCAGCGCAGTGCATAATTCGTTTCATCGCATCCAGCTTCTAATTAAACAATTTTTTTCATCACATCCAGCTTCTCCTTAGATATGATTCTTTTCATCACAAACGGCTTACTTCAACTTAAGCATGCAAGATCTTTTAATCAATCCAGCTTCCATGTAAACATAATTCTTTTCATCACATCCAGCTTCCATTTAGCCTAAACGTGAAAAATCCATTGTTAAATGCACAACGTGCATGACGTTAATTAATTAGGTAAACGTTACTTATTTTCGGGAAAATATTTTTGAATTAATTGCACCAAAGCGAAGGAATAATCTTTGCTATATTTAAAACTTTCATAATAGAAGCTACCTATAATGAGAAATCTGCACAGTTTTTAGTATCCTTGCATGCATCCTTGGGTTGCAATCAAATCCTTGGGTTGCAATGTTTTGCATATCGTTATATTTATATAGCGCCTCTCAAAGAATAACTATACGGAGGCGCTCTCAGAACAGAAACCCCGAGGGAAAATAAACGCCGTTGAACGGTGTAATTATTCATTTGTCATTCGTTCATTCAGTAAAAACAGACAACTCTGCACAATAAAATTATTTAAAAGAGAAAACTAATGTATGAAGCTGAAAAGCTTTGTATTAATTGGTAAATAACATTCCTATGTTATTACTATTTACCCTAGGACCAAGATACGCGAATATGGATGAATGCAATTACTGATCACGTGAGATCTTCTTAAGTTATGAATATTCATAATGAGCCACGGTCATAGCGTCGAAAAAATGTAGCATCGTGGGTTCCAAATTGAAGCTGAGTGAGATCTTGTAAGTTTTGGTACAATAAACTTATGCGGTTTTAGCAGTATGCTGGATTAGTGATACTGAAAACAAACTATTATATTCTGCTGTTATATTTGTGTAAAACAGCAGTTTACTCGTGACCAGATTTCATACTGAGAAATTGGTTTGCCTGGGCATGTTATCAACAAATCGTCTTGCGCCAATTCAAATGCCTTAGCATAGGGTAATGTAAGCTTTGGCATCTCATTTACGTCTAATAGCAGGATTTCAATCCAGAAACGACTCATTACTCATTTGAACCGCAAGGTCGACTACTGGTTTGATTCATATTACGATTTGCAGAAAGTTTCGATTTGACAGAAGTTTGAAATCAAAAGAGTTCGCAGGAGTGTCCCAAAATAAAGTTTTTCGTAACACCGGTAGAATTGGATAGTAACTATTTAAGCTGATGTAGCTTGTAGATTTTTGCGTCTAGGGACGCTATCCACTACTGCCCCACTCCTCAATTCCTCTTGCCATCCCATCACTCGCGCATCGTCTGAAGCTCCTCTGCATTAACTTCTATGGCCAGACCATTCAAAACTTGAGTCCCTCCCTGTCAATAAATCTGACTGTGAATCATCCACTCTCTTGTCTTCCAAGTTCTATTAAGCTGCAGTGTAAGCAATTCATCTCCTTAACAATTGCTTGAACTCATTTTGCACTTTGGTCTTCTGGCAATTGAATTTTCGTCTCCATTTGATATCTGTGTCTCTCTGGCTATGGATATTCTGCAAGAAGCCTGAATGGCTCTGTGTGTTGGTCTGTTACTTTATAGCACTTCACACAACTTGTTTTTCTTTCTTAGGAAAATGGCTTCCAACAGATCAGAAAAAGGTAGGAGTTTTACTCATAAACTTACATTTTGACTTTGTACCAAAAGCAGTCAAACATGACTCCTGTGGATTTGATTTATATAGTGCCAGTATGCAAGCTGGTCTTGCCCTCTCTAGCACTTAAATTTTCCTTATGCATTGAGCTACGAATGATGTCGCTTGACCCTGGAGTGCATAAGTGAGTCCACATGGTTCTCTGAATATTCCCTTTTTCAGTTATTTTGAGTGATGTTTCAAGATTATTGTATTTTTTTAATTGTTTTATATGGATTAGTCTTCTCATTTTTTTATACTTGATTACACCATTTGTGAACCTGATGAACTTTTGTTTTTGTGGTTTTTCAGCACTTCTGACACTTGCAAACGATCTGCTGGTGAAAGCGGGCATCGACTCTCATGTCAAGGCTGTTACAGACATCAATGCCACCCTGCTTGTGAAATTTTTAGAACAGCTGTGCGACGAAACATTGACAGGTGACTTGTAAACAAATTTCATTTATTCTGATCTCTGAGTGACCTGTTTGTCTGTTCTTCTGCTGACTGTGTATTTGTGTCTCTCATACAGATTCACTGTGTGTGTCTTTGTATGTGTGTATTTGTATGTGTGTCTTTGTATGTGTGTATTTGTATGTGTGTCTTTGTATGTGTGTATTTGTATGTGTGTCTTTGTATGTGTATATTTGTATGTGTGTCTTTGTATGTGTGTATTTGTATGTGTGTCTTTGTATGTGTGTATTTGTATGTGTGTATTTGTATGTGTGTCTTTGTATGTGTGTATTTGTATGTGTGTCTTTGTATGTGTGTCTTTGTATGTGTGTCTTTGTATTTGTGTATTTGTATGTGTGTCTTTGTATGTGTGTCTTTGTATGTGTGTATTTGTATGTGAGTAATTTTTTGTATTTGAGTATTTGCATGTTTGTGTGCGTGTTTGTGTATGTTTGTGTATGTGTGGTAATAAATTTTTAGGTGAGTGATTTAATAAATGCACGAACAAATGTATGAATGGGTGAAAAATCACTGAAAAAGCAACATGTTTTTTGGACATTTATGAGAATTAGAATTGCTGAACTAATTGTGTTAAGTAGAATACAAACAGTTCATAATATATACAACATTAATCATCTTCTATTAAATTCAAACTGACAGACCACCGTATGATTACAATTACGGTGTGAATGAATGATCACTAGTTACTACAGAAGTCGAATTTAACTGTATGGCAGCCTTGTAGGGATCTTTCACTTCCTACATCTCTCTCCACATATGTTCTAAAATTTAAATTATTCACAGTTTGTATTTCTTTTTTAATTCAGGCATTGTTAGAGAACCAAAGAACTCAAATGATGACATTCACAATCTCAAGGTCATTCTTAAAACTCTGTCGGAGTCGCTGAAGATATCGCTGTCGCACATTTCTTCGGAGAATATCGCTTCAGGCAGCGTTAAAGATATCAGTGACCTGCTTGAGATATTTTCTGGGCTTGTTCAGGGTAGGTGTATTTTTAGTAGTTCTTTTGTGATTGAATTTTACTTGGTAATTTAATTTTTGTACTTTCTATGGTCGTTGATCATGTTGCGTCGCTCCAAAGGAAATGTTTTCCTTGTTCCAGTTCTGTTGTTTCGGTCTCTATCCTTCTCTTTTTCTGTGTCTGTCTCTGTGTGTCTCTCTCTCTGTCTGTTCCTATTTCTTTGTCTTCAGAAGGTATATCTCTGTCTGTATCTTTCTATCTATGCCTCTGTGTATCTGGCTCTATCTCTCTCTGTCTCTTCTTATCTCTGCCTCTCTATTTGTACTGCCGTCTCTGCCTCTGTCTGTTTCTATTGCAGTTTCTGTCTGTGTATCTCTCTCTGTCTCTTGCTATGTCTGTCTCAGTGTCTCTAACTCTGTCCTTCTGGTGAGGTTGTCAGATTGTCACCTCTGGAAGGTTGTCACCTCTGGTTCGAATCCAAGTTAAATTGCCGATTCATTTTGCAGTTTTCCTTCGATGCTGGGGAGTTAAAGATGAAATAGAGCTATTAACGAATGATTTATGAATAACTGCATGAATAAATAAACTTATTATTCATTTGAATTTCTGTTATTTCAGGGCATACGGCGAATGCTGACAAGGATGGTCAGTGCTCTCACTTTTCACCTCTCTCTCTATTTATGAATTTGAGTTTAAAATAAGATTTAGTGAGCATTCTATCTACATTACAAATGTAAATGTCTTACATAAAGCAGTTTTTTCCTAAAGCTTCAAAGGGCTGTTGACCGTTTAGTGTTAACACAGTTGTTCTATTTATTTTCTAATATAATTTTATCACAAATTTAATTTAAATCATTCATACGAGTTTGTTTTTGCTACCTTGCAATGTCAAGTCTCTTTCTTTGTTACTTTTTTGTGTTTGAATCAATACATGAGTAACAGTGAATGTCGTATTAATATTAACTGCTGTTTTTTTTGTTTCTTTATTCCAGCTCTGGTTGAGTTGGCCAATTCCTTACTGGAAAAGGCGGAAATGAGAAGGAGGGTGAAAGACTTCCAGGATGTTAACTCGTCTTTCTTTGTTGACCTCTTGGTCACCCTCTGTACAGAAACGATCACAGGTTAAAGTTCAAGTGATCAACCATTATTCTTGTATATCTGATTATATTTTGAAGGATGCTAGATAAATAGAATCACTAAATTAATTAAAATAAATTACATATATTTTGTAAATTGATGGCAGAATGATGTTTATCATGCCTTGGAAATGTGTGTATGACCATGTATTTTAATGCTTCTACTTGACCTAAGAATCTATTGTAGGCACAAAGTTATCTAAAATGGTGAGATTTAGGATGGCCTCAAAAGTTTCCAGAGCTGTTTTGTTTGGTAGCACTACTGTTTTTGCTCGTTCTCTTAAGACTTATCTTTTGCTCAAGGGGTTCTTCGCACTGGGTGCACGTTGGATTAGGCTGTACTGCTTTATAATTCCGTAAATAGAACAGAACTAGAATACCATTTGAACAATTATTACAAAACGATGATCCAACAAGTGCTGGAGAATAGTATGTGATGTAGTCGAGCAGTTATATAGCGCCCATTCAAGATATTTACTCGGAGGCAAATGTAATGTAATCGAGCATGAGTTGACATAATGGAATTGACAATGACAGTTTTATGTTTTATATGTTACCACAAAATCCAGACTGTGATTTATGTTTTGTTTTATGTTGTGTCAGGACTGGTCATTCCACCAAAGACCTCACAGAATGACGAGCACAATGTGGGGCTTGTCCTGCAGATCCTGGAGGATGTTCTTGGAGTTTCCCTATCACACATTCGCCCAACAGATGTCGTCAGTCAGAACAAGGTTGCCATCGGCAACATGTTGCAAGTCTTCTCCGGATTTATCGAAGGTAGCGGTTGATGCATCAATATTCATGTCTTTTAGCTGAGCCAAAAAGCAGAACAGTATTGGGTTCACATGCATTTCAAACTTCTCCTACCAAGGAATGGAATCGACTGTTACTCTCTCTTCATAGCTCAAAATTTACTTACTTCCTTCCTTCAAGAAGTGACTCAAAACTCTATATCTCCTTGACTGTATGGTGTTTGCGTCTCCCATCTATTGCAGTTGATCAGAGTTTCCCAACGGATCATGATTTTTTGATTGCAGGATCGACCCTCAGTTGATGTCGTTGGCATTATGACAGAAGTGCTGCAGAAGTCATTTGATTGAATGGGATTTAATGATGCATTGTAAACTACTTGGGTGCAAGTAACCAGTGAATTCTGGGATATGTTGACAGCCAATTAATCACCATTATTAGAATTTCAACAAAGTCATTGAAAATGTACAGTTGAAAACTGAATGGAGATAAACTTGTGTTTGTAGGTTTGCTAACAAGTGAATTCAACGACAAGGAAGATCTGGGTCAGTGGTAATGTTGTTTTCAGTATTGTTTAATTCACTTGCAGATATTTTTGTGACTGCTCGAACCAGACTGGTCCTGTTAAGGCGGGGTTTCAGAAAGGCGTTATTTTGATGATTTTAGTTTCTGTACATTGTTAGATGAGAATATTATGGAGAGGGATATAAATAAATACCTTGATACTGACCAGTTGTATGCACAGCGAGTCTGCACAATATATCTTTACAAAATATCTCTAATGGAGAAAATGCCATATTGTTCCTCTTTCACCGTCTCGCTTCCTCTCCTCCCACCTCATCCCTTCCCTTCCTCTGCTATTTGTGTCTCCCTTCCCTTGCTCACCCTTACCTCCTATGCTATTCCTTCCCTCATATCTCCATTCCTCTCCTTTACCCTCTATTGATCTCCCTTTTCCATCATATGCTTTCCCTTCTCCTCCTATCATCTCCTTTGCCTTCCTATGGTCACCTTTCCCCTTCTATGCTTTCTCTTATGTGTTGCCTGTTCGAAACTAACCACGTACTTACTCATTTCTCTAACCCTATGACACTTTTACCTACTGGGAAATCAATGTGGCTTATCGTTGACGGTTGAGGTGTTTAGAAGTGACTAATTATAATTGCAATTATAGATCTGGTGACGCTGGCGAATCGTGCGCTGATCGGACTTGAGATGAACTCACGAGTGCGGACTGTGAAGGACATCGGAGCGTCCATTTTTGTTCGGATGCTCGAGCAGATCTGCGACGAAAAACTTGATGGTAAGAATTCAGGAATTCAATGTGAATTGAGTTTCTGAGCAAAGACATTTTTTCGTCTTTCGTTCGACTTGTTCTGCTCTTGGCTTTCTGGTTGCTGAACCTGCTGTTCAGAACTACCTCCCTGTATCTGTTTGTTCTGTTCACTCAATATCTGTCTTCGTATGTTTGTTCGTCTGCTTTATATATCTCTCCGGTGTCAGTTCGTTCTGCTCAATATCTCTCTCTATGTATCTGATCGTTCTGCTCGACATCTTTCTCTGCGTGTCTGTTCGTTCGGCTTGATAGCTCTCTCTCTGTATCAGTTTTTTCTACTCAATATCCTTCTCCCTGCATCTGTTCTTTCTGCTCAGTATCTTTCTCTCTGTATCTGTTTGTTCTACTCAATGTCCCTCCCTCTCTGTCTGTGTGTTTCGCTCAGTTACTTGTAATAAGTTTCACTGTCAGCTTAAACTACTTGTCTCTTTTAACTGGTTGTCTGTGCAGACTGGTTCCCTGTCTTAGTCTACTAATCTTCTGGAATTGATACGAATGTGTATCCTGAATATGGATTAGTTTCTAGTTTATTTACCCTAAATACTTCTGTTTTTGTTTTACTCTGTTGGTGGCGCTATATAAATGTTCGTTTACAATTACAGAAACTGCTGTAGTGAATATATTCTTTGGAGCATGTTATTGTTTTAGCACCTCTGATTACTGGTGATTAGATATCTTGATGGGGCGCTATATAAATGCCTGATTACATTACATTACAGGTGTAATAAGAGAACCGAAGGATACGGGGGACGAGGCTCAGAACGTGGAGGTCGTTTTGAGGGCGTTGTCAGATGCCCTCGGCATCTCCTTTGACCACGTTGACCCCCAGAGCGTCGTCAATGGCAATCGGAAAGCATTGAGGAATCTTCTGGATGTCTTCCTCCGATTGGTGGACGGTAATATTTGCCTTTCTCAATCAAAGTGAAATAACTGATTTGACCAAGTTCGATTTACTACAGTCTGATTTTTTATACCACAGTCCATTGTTACCACAGTGTGATCGTACAACAATCCATATTATTTTTACCACTATACGGCAGTGTATGCTTGTACAATGATCAGTTTTTACATCAGTTTTTTTTTACCACAGATGTTTGTACCACAATCCATTTTTGCTGCAGTGCATTTTATCAGAGTTTACCAGTCTACATTTTTACCGTATTATGTTTTATCACGATATATTTCGACCGCAGTAGGCCTACTCTCTTCATTGCAATGCATTTTCATTGCTATGCATTTTCATTGCTATGCATTTTTGCTGCTGCACTTTTATCTTGGTACATTTTAATCACATTACAATCATGGAAGCTGAAGTGACATTTTCCCAATCTTTTGATTACTCGTTTCTTTCTTCCTGATTAAGCAGTATATATTGAAATACTGAATTATTTGTTGTTGTTATGTATGTAGGAAAGCCGCTGGTGAATGGAGAGGAGTCCAGCAATGAAAGTTTGTGTTCAATATTTGTTTGTTATCTTACAAAAGGATGTGATGGAGTATAAATTAGTATAAGTCTAGGCATTTATTGAATAGATTTTAAGTCTAGGCATTTATTATTATTATTAATTAAATTTGTAACACACTTAAGGTCACACCGGAATGTGAACCTGGGGTGCAGATAACCCATTGCCAGGAGAAGATGCACTTTGATATTCAAGTGCTTGAAGGTTTGAAGGGTGGATGTGAATCTAAGAAATATATATATATATATATATATATATATATCATAAGTGCTAGGAACATATGACTGTCTACGTGATGTAATGTTGGATGTTCTGTATTGTGACGTTATGTTGCAGCATGATATAAATATTCTTTATATTGTATCAAAAGGCATGACATTTTTTGGATACCTGTAATGTAATGTGCGTGTGTTTGCATGTGTTTCAGAAGCCGCTCTTGTTGAGTTGGCCATGGAAATCATCTCGAAAGCCAACATTGAGGGAATTGAGATTAAGTCCAGCCAGGACATCACAGCATCGTTCTTTGTCCGCCTCTTGGAACGTGTTTGTCAAGAGCCACTGTCTAGTGAGTATCGGACATCGCATCACCTTTTAATGTGGCTGTAATTGTGATTGCAAATTCATATAGCACCACTACAGAGAAACTGAAAACAAGATCGGAGTTGATTCGAATTAGATGGTTTTTAAATGTTTACGGAAAGAGGAAAAGAAGTGACCAAGTTACAACTTATGAAGTATACAGTTCCTACAAATTCACCTTTCTGCATTCCGAAGTGCACACACTGCCATGCAGTAAAACCTCTGAGCAGCAGTGTGTGAGGAACTTTCTTCAGGTGCCCACACACCGACTGCCTCAAGAGAAGAAGACCAAATCCATGCTCTCCACGTTGCCGACCACTGTTTCCGCTAGGCCACCATGTCTCTTGAACTTTAAGCTCATGATGCGTGAAGTGTTTAGGTGATGTTTCGACATTGGTTTTTATTTCTCAGACGTCATACGACATTCGGAGTCTTCTGAGAACGATTCTTACAACCTTTCGCTGGTCATCCGAACGCTTTCCGATTCTCTCGGGATCTCTCTGTCTCACATAGTTCCGGAGAATGTCGTCCGAGGAGATCCCACATCCGTCGGAAACCTCCTCCAGCTCTTCCTGGAGCTACTGTCGGGTAAAATCTTTCGAATTAAATCAGTCTACGTTAGATTGCGTCATTAATATTTTATCCGTTTGTTGGTTTCACGTTTGTGTGTGGGCCCACCACTGGTGACTCATTCAGTTTACTGTTTACTGTTTTGCTAACTGATATAAAATATTACATTAAAATTACATGACATTAACATTACCTTAACATTACATTGCATTAATATTGCATTAACATTACATTGCACCTATGACTAAGTTGCTCTATACTCTCTAAATGATTATAACTGTTGTTGATCGTGTTCATTCATTGCCTAATCAAATGTTTTATTTTTGGTTTATTTTTGTTTTTTAGGGGGAACAAAGATGATCAACAAAGATGACGGTAAGATTTCAATTTGTTGTGTCTGCAGATTTCGGTCGGAGTGTGAGTGACGTTGAAGATTTAAGTTTGGTCTATAATCCTTTGATGACGATTGTGGATTGAAATGTATGCGAAACCTTTGCAGCTTGTGGTTAGATGATTAGCCTGATTTATTTTTAGGGCATAACCGGAAATCGCCTTGGACATTCGCCTCAGCCGAATATTCGGAGGTGTTCGCCTCGGAAAATATTACACACACAAATAGTTAAAAACAAATCCTTTTAAATTTAATCATTTTTTTGTAAACGTTTATCAATTTAAAAGCGAAAATAGAAATATTTTTATTACAGACAAATATTTATTTTGCTAATTTCTCATTAAACAAAACGGCAAAAGGGACGAGCTTCACCTGCGGATGGTACTCGCCAGGCCAGATTTGCCGCTACTATTCGGTTCGTACCCAGATCCAGCAAATCGTGCATCCAAATAATAGGATTCGGTGCTCGGTGGAAATTGTCTGCTCGGTTATGCCCTCATGTATTTTTAAGATTCTGATTAAGGGTGAAGCTGACATGACGATCATCTTGCAGGGCACGATCTACTGTGCTGCATCATTAGTTGATACAGAAGAGGCTGTGGTTTCTTCATATCTTCGTTATTATCGTTATTACTATTTTTATTATTATTGTTATTTATTATTTTTATTATTATTATTGTGTCTTTATAACTCCAGATGGAACCAACGTAATTGATCTGTCAAATGCCCTTTGTTTGTTTTGCCAGCCTTGGTGAAATTGGCTAACGACCTTTTGTCAAAAGCAAACTTGAGTTTGAGAGTTAAGTCGTTTGGCGAAATACGTGCATCGGTCTACGTTATGCTCCTTGAACGTTTGTGTTCAGAGCCACTGGCAGGTCAGTTTGTTCATCTGTTTGTTCATCCATTCATCTGTTTGTTCATCCATTCATTTGTTTGTTCATCCATTCATTTGTCTGTTCGGACATTCATTTGTCTGTTCATCCATCCATTTGTTTGTTTGGACATTCATTTGTTCGTTCATCCATTCATTTGTCTGTTCATCCATTCATTTGTTTGTTCATCCATTCATTTGTTTGTTTGGACATTCATTTGTTTGTTCATCCATTCATTTGTTTGTTCGAGCATTCATTTGTCTGTTCATCCATTCATTTGTTTGTTCATCCATTCATTTGTCTGTTCATCCATTCATTTGTTTGTTCGGACATTCATTTGTCTGTTCATCCATTCATTTGTTTGTTCATCCATTCATTTGTCTGTTTATTTGTTTGTTAATTTGTTTGTTCATTCATCTGTTTCTTCACTTGTTTGTTTGAGCATTTATTAGCAGCCTTTCAAGATATCGTCTGAGACGTCAGGACCCATTCTGCTTAACACCTTATGGAGTACTAACAGCAACTGGAAACCAAACACAGCTCCTCGTTTAAATGTTATACATCTGTCTGACTTAACTTTTAGTTTTCATTGTGCGAAATTGATTAAAAGCATGGTTCACCAGAGGAAAGTAAAACTCAATTTCTGGCACTGCAAGTTGAATACTTGGTATGACTCTGTAGACTCTGAACATCCATGCCATCTGTCGGCTGTTGACGGAATCTGTTGGTTGGTTCCCCACCTGTGCGTGGGACCAACACTGGTGACTCTTTCAGCTAACTGTGCACCGATTTGCTAACTGTTGTAACATATTCGTTTTATATGACATATAACATCATAGCGGCTAGCGCAGAGAGCGCATCGGAGTAGATGTCTTGAAGGGTGCTATATGAATGTTCGATTACATTACATTGTGGTAAATAGTTATTATTTTTTTGGATTTCTTACTCGTAGGGGTCGTAAAAAACCCAGGAAATGCGGCCGAAGACCGTCAGAATCTGGAGGTTGTCTTAAGAACGCTGTCGGACGTTCTGCAGATGTCCCTTTCTCACATCAGTCCAGAAGATGTGCTGAGCGGTAACAGGGTCGTTACGAAACACCTCCTCGAAGTCTTCTATGGGTTGCTCGAAGGTAGGAGTGTTGTGTCTGTGGTACTACTTATCTGTAGCTGAGAGTTTGGGATATATATATATATATATATATAGACACATGCACAGAAATAGCACACAGACATGTGCATAACCCATAAACATGAACACACACACTTGCATAACATGGATACACATGCCATATATTTATATTTTTTATTCCAATATTTGATACCGCCCTTCTTCCAACATCTTTTGCTCAGAAGTGCACACACACACGCCTCGACGGCACAATTGCAGCTGTACTGCAGAGCAATTGTGTGCGAAGGACTTGCTCAAGGTCCCTACACAGTGACTGACGCCCCGGATGAGGGTCGAACCCGCTCACTCAGCACACACTGAGCGTTACGGGTCGACCGCTCTTACTGATCAGCCACACCATGCCCCACTTGTACAGGAATATGGACATGCAATGCATGATTCTGGCAGAGATGCCATTTAAATTAAGTCTGAGTAGATTCCTTTTAAAATTTTCTCTTTGGTCTCATTAGATTTCTTTAACGCACTCTTTCCCAATCTTTTTTTGGCCGTGGAACCCTTTTAATCTTCAATTTTCTAGGCAGAACCACGGTCCAAAAATAAACATCCTGTGTTAGGTACAAATGCTTGAGAATGCAAATAATTATAGGTTTATGCCTAGAATCGATTAATTATTACACAAATATCAATGACATATGAATTCTCTTTCTTATAAAGTTATACACAATGTGACCAACATAGAAATTATAACAGAAAATTTGTTGACACTGAAAGTTTTCCCCCGTAATCCTTGCCTTCACCTCACGGAACCCTAGGGCTCCTCTGAACACACAGTTTGGGAAACACTGCTTTGACATTTCCTTTAAAGTCTTAGGCTTTGTGTGTTCTTTTCTTGCAGGCTACAACAAAAGAACAAGGAAGGACGGAGACGGTGAGAAAAGACCTGATTCGATTACCATGAAGACCCTGTTAACAATTTGATTTTGGTCTTTATGTCTTAATAATTACACTAGAAGACTATAAATTTGGAAAATTCTAATTTGTTCAATAACATGATATAAACATAACATAACAAGGGTTTAAAGTGGTTCAGTAGACGTTTAGTCTGTGTTAAATCCACTGTAATTTGGCCTGGACCTGTTTAATAGCCCAAGTTTCCAAGTTTTCTCTTAAAAGCTGTGATAGTGTCCACTGAGACAGTACTAACATCCAAACCATTCCACAAGTCTACAACTCTTCCACTGAAAAATTTCTACCCTATTGTTACTTTTGGTTTCATAAACAATTTATTCCTGTGTCCCTGAGTTACTATATTTGATGCAAACAATGATCTATCTTTTTTTAATTACTGATTTATTGAACTTCTGTTGAGCAGGAAAACTGGTGGAATTGGCAAACGGTCTGCTTTGCAGGACGGAGCTCAGTCTGCGAGTGACGTCCCTCACGGAAATGAACGCCACGTTCTTTGTGACATTATTAGAACATCTCTGCTCTGAACAGATTCGAGGTTAGTCAAGTTTTATGCTCCAGTCTTTGACCTTCGACCTATGACATCTGAATTCTGGTTTGATCAGACATGTTGTGTTTGCACTCTGGCTCTATAGGCTCCTTAACGCGCTGTGCTCTGGGTTAGGTTTGATTGGGTTTGTGACACTTGTGCTTTAGGTTGGCATAAGATTTCGACCTTTGAACTCTGCCAAAGTCCATAATAATCTTTGTTAATTGCATTCAAACTGACATGGCCGCTGTGTGATTACAGGCATAGTACACACAGACAGCAAGTTACTATGGGATTCGAATTTAACTGTACGACAACCACACAAGGTGCCGATCACGGTCTTCACCTAATATGGATGCCTAGTAGTCCATTTATTCTGATTTTTTTGTTTATTCAGATCATTTATATAGCGTTCCTATATAACATCTGCCTCATGCTGGGCTTTTGAGTGGTTCTTTAGAAGTTTGGGACTTAAAATTAAAATCTGTTCTCGTACCTATTCATTGAAGGAGTCGGCGGATCATTGGTCCTTTGTCTTTTCCAGATTGTTTTAAAGAAACAAGAAATCATTGTTATATCTATTCCCTGTATAAATTCCTGTTTGAAGGTATGTTGCAACGGCCACCGTCAGCAGAGACCGACCTTCATAACGTCCAGGTCGTTCTTGACACTCTTTCGAATGTTCTGAGAACTTCACTGTCACACATCGTTGCACAGGACGTGTTAGATGCCAACACTGTCGCCATTAGACACCTCCTCCAGGTCTTCTCTAGTTTGATAGAAGGTGATGCTTTAAATCAAGTTAACTGTAGCTATATAGGGATTATATTTAAAACTCTGCCACTGTTGGCAATCTGACAGTGCCAGTCACTAGCCTGGAAAGGGAAGGAGGGCAACACTGATGGTCTTTGTTACCACACAGTGTCATTACACTGAAACTACTACTGCTACTTGATATTTAACTGCTTAGAAAGAGAAAATCATGTCAGAGCACTCTATTGGGCTGGTCTATAGGACGTTAAATGCCATTTAGAATTAGAAATTTCCTTTTTAATCTGACTAGAATTCTTCTTGAATTTCATTTGTAGCCTGATTAGAGCCTGTTAGATTTCCTTTAAAGTCTGATTGAACTCTTTTGAAATATCCCTGTTAAATTTATTGTAATAATACAGCAGTTTTTCTTCATTGCTTGTGTTACGATGACCCTTGAATGACCCATAAAAGGAGCTGTAAAAGTCTTTATTGATATGCACATACATATAAACCGTTTTTGTTATTGGTTCAAAAGCTTGTATTTCTGGTGCTTTGTGATATTAATTGTTTCTTGCCTTTGCATTGTTACCTTTGCCTTGTAGTTACCTTTACCTTGTGGTTGCCTTTATCTTGTAGTTACCTTTGCCTTGTAGTTACCTTTACTTTGTGGTTGCCTTTATCTTGTAGTTAACTTTGCCTTGCAGTTACCTTTGCCTTGTAGTTACCTTTACTTTGTGGTTGCCTTTATCTTGTAGTTAACTTTGCCTTGCAGTTACCTTTACCTTGTAGTTACATTAGTTGCTTCTGTTTTGTAGCATCAGCCAAGACTGCATCAGACGTCAGTGAAGAACGTGAGTTTTTTTTATTTTATTGTGTTTTGAAACTTTGTTACTTATGATCAAATGATGTTGACATAGAAATGTTACTTTTGATAGAAGTTTTTTAGTCATAGTCATTCTTTTACTACTTGATCTGAAAAATGATTTTATGACTTGTTGTTGAGATCAATGAAAACAGTTTTTATGTTATGTGTCATCTGTTCATTTAATGATTAGAACATTTTTTTTGCTCAGATGTGGTTAAATTGGCCAACAGTCTTCTAGCAAAGGTTCACATTTCTTTCAAAGTTGGGGTCGTGAAAGACATAAAAGCCTCCTTACTCGTCAACATTCTCGAGCAGCTCTGCACGGAGAGCGTAACCGGTGAGCATGTGCTTAAACTGTCTTTCGCTCTAAGCTGAAAACCTACCTATTGCAGGTAAAAGTGTTTTTCTTCATATTTTATTATTGCATGGTGCTCATGGTGTATTTTGGGATATTTAATTATTTCTTTAATTATATCGTGTATGTTGTAAGTATTGATCACAAGAATTATGCTTAAATGGAAGCTGAATCAATTAAAAGAATTGTAGAAGTGTATTTTAGCATCGTATTTAGTTAAAAGAAATGTTTAATCGGGAAAAATAGCATATTTAATCTAACAGTAGGTCTACTGCAAGCAATGTACTAAGCAAAAATGATGAACTGGTATAAAACTGGCGAACACTAATTTAAGCAATGTAAAAAATGCATTTTTACCTTCTTGACTTGCATTCAGATATCGCGAGGCTTCCAACGCGCACGGAAGATGAAATTCGAAACGTCAAGGTTGTTATTGCGACGCTTGAGAACCTGATGAGGACGTCATTGTCTCATATTCCAGCCTCAGCCATTGTCTACGGGAATCGATTGGCAATTCGAAACCTCCTTGATCAACTCTGGCGATTGGCTGATGGTAATTTCTTTAAATAATCATTTCATCGTTGAATCGGTCTTGAATCTTATCACATTTGATGTGAAATGTAATTACTAACGAATATTTACATCATGTAGCAAAACAGTGTACAGTAAGCTTAAAAAGTCGCAAGTCAAGACTTGATCAGCTTTCTGCAAATTCTCTTGTCCAGCTTGGAATTGTCTTCCACGGTCCCTGCGACTGGAATTACCAACCCTTTCTCCTTCCCAGTTCTAGAGACGCCTTAAGACTGTCCTATTCTCTGGGTCTAAGCACAGACGCCCGTTGAGAGTGCTACTGATTTTTAGCGGCATTATACAAAAGTTCGATTACATTACCTTACAATTTGCTCAGTTGTTACACTATGCAGTGTAAACAGAAAAGGTAAACTGTGCTATAAGTTCTTTGTTGTTGCAACAAGCCTTAAAAGTCCAAAATAAACAGAATATAAATCGAAATATTAAAATATTTAAATTGATAAAGAGCAGTGTTGAATTCTTTGTATCTTTTACCCGATTTATATACTGTGTTTTGTATTAAATTTAAGGGCAGGAAATAAAGCTGAAGCGAAAAAGAATGAAGGATGATGGTTAGTAACTCATGTTTTTTGCCAATTTGATGTCTGAACTTAATTTTGCTGACTAGTATATGCACACGCGCATACATACATTACTAAACGTAAATGCGTGAAAACATACACGTATGCATGCATTCATGCGTAATATATCTGACACAAACATTGTGTGGATTTTAAAATCACTTTAAGAGTGTTAGCAAATTTTTTCCCATTATAAATAAGCTTTGCCTGTGTTTAAGCTTGATCAGCTTTTTATAAATTCTCATATTCATCTTTAGCTGTCTTCCTCAGCCTTAAATTACGAGCCCTATTCCGGAGACACCTCAAGACTTTCCCTGTTTTTTGGCCCAAGCACTGGCATGATGTTTGAAACCTAAACGCTGTACGTTACAAGGCATGTCCTCGATAGAAAACAAATCAAGAGAACAATAAGAACATGGGAGTGTCCGTTCTGTTCTGTAGCTACCGTGAATCTCGCCAACGAATTGGCCGGACAGAGACGATCGATCGTACGAAAGCTGGAAGATATTAATGCGGCGTTCTTCGTCGATCTACTGAGGCGCTTTTGTCGTGAACAGATCACTGGTATGAGTGAAATCTGGATACATAAGTTACATTACATTACATGTCAGAGAGAAGGATCTGTTTCTATTCTTGAGTTGAGAATTTTTTTAATTAATTTTATTAAAGCCATTGAAAGCAAAACAGAAATAACATGATTATTTTCCATCAATTTGCAACAACTGGGAACCCAGAAGCTGCAATTGTCCCACCAGGTAGGGCCATCTCGGTAATTAATGGCCTCAAGGCAAATTTAAAAAAAATAGAGGATTTAGAGTTTCATACTGGTTATAAAGGTGTGATATTTAAAAAATATGTTTATGATGTCAATCGTTTTGGTTATGATATTGTCTTTGGGGTTGATATTTGGCCATTTGTGAAGGTAAGACATTACTTATTTTAGGTCTGCAATGACGCAGCACCTGCAGCTGAAGCCAAAGGGGCAGGCAGTGCCAGCAGGGACACACGTTGTATGCCAACACCTTCATCTCGAATAGGCGAAGTGGCTTGGTCCCAGTTATATGTTATTATTATTATTGTTTGGTTTCTGTTATTTTTGTTTTTTCTTTGTATGGGTCGGCCTTTGTTATTGTTATGATTCCTGATGTTGTATTGTTAGATGTGATTCGAGATCCTCGTTCCCGTGAGGATGACATCCACAATGCTAGAGTCGTCATCAACCACCTGTCGGACATTCTTCGAACGCCTCTCTCTCACATCAGTCCACGTGAGATCGTCCTTGGCAATCGTCTGGCCATCGGTCATCTCCTCGAAGTCTTCTACGAGTTGCCAAAGGACAACTTGCTTCTACGAAGTAACATAGCACAGAAATCGACAAATTCCAATTTATTTATTTATTTATTTATTACAAACATTTCTATAGCGCCCCTTCTATTATACTGTTTTTTTTAGAACAATCAATGGTGGCATGAAATTATGTTTCTGTACTTAACAGCAATGATCATAAAACTAATTTTGTTGTAATGCTTCAATTTTTGTTGTGGCAATTTTCAGTCATGCAATTTAGCGAATCGTCATTTTGGGCATTGTTGGTGACGTGATTACTTGTGCCCTTGTTAAGATATTCATTTTTGGTTGTTTTAGGTTTCGCTTCTTCTTCGTCTGGTGGCAGGAGAAGAGATGATGATGATGGTGAGTGGAGTTGGTTTGTACGCTGCAATTGTTGTGACGACTGTGGCAGTATCTGCACTTTCGGAGTTTTACCGTGTGAACAAACTAATTTGCTGTTGTTATGTTAAAGTACCTGGATTTTCTTTTAAAGTGTCATATCATATCTAGACAAGATTTTGCATTTTTTGAAGGCTTTGACTATTCAGAGGTACACTCCATCAGCATCGAAACCCATGGAAACAAGAGCACCTTGTGGGAGTTAGAAGGTGTTAGGGAAGTCCATCATGAGTTTAGCTGTAGCAGGGCCAAGGTCATTCCCAGGAGAGGGACCTGCAAATGCTTGGCCTGGTGTCAGAGCAGATTAGCTCGAGGGACATTAAGATACAACTGGTCAGTTGAATGCAAAGGTTCTATATAAATGGCATAACCAGTTTTTTAATTATTACTGTAATTCAGATTTACTATTTATTCTGCTAAGTTGTAGGAATCAATCTAGTTTTTAATGGAATTATTGCAAGCTGCAATGGTCGGTTTACTCTAATGATTTAGCTATGTTTAAATGTAATTCGGATTTATTAACCAATTGATAATGGAACAAAAGGTATAAGTTTTGCTGAATTTAGTCAATTTACTAGTCTTCATTCTGCTAAGTTGTATGAGTCAGTCTGATTTTTTAATAAAATTATTGAATGCTGGAATGGTTGACTCTAATGATTTATAGACCGATTGATTTCAGAGATAATTAATCTGGCTAATGAGATGTTGTCAAGGCTTCGCATTAACCTCAAGATACAATCAATTCGTGACATCACAGCATCTGTGTTTGTGACGCTCTTTGAGGGACTTTGTGCTGAGCCGCTCGCAGGTTTGTTGCTCGCTTTTTTTTCCCCAGATAAATCAGTGAATGGATAATTTTATGAGTCTTTATTGTAATATCTAATATTATCTGATTTTGTTTATACCTCTATCTGCTTCATATTCCTCTATCCATCATCATCTCTTAGGCCTTCTCCTCCAAACTAATATTTCACCTCTTCAAGAATTAATTAATAGGTCTTACTGGTTCTCTGAAGTCTTGTCTTTTTAATAAATTGTACCCAGGTCTCACCTCGGTTTGTAAAGTCTAACCTCACCATTTGGGAATTCATAGTGACCTGGGTCTCGCCTAGATTTGTAAAGTTTCAGCTGTTCAAGAAGTCATACATGGGTCTTACCTAGGACTCTACAAATCTTGCCTCTTCAACAAATTCGTACTTAGGGCTTACCTAGATTTGTTCAGTTTAACAGTGTAGATAATTCTTACCTAAGACTTACCTAGATGTGTAAAGTCTTACCTCTTCAGGAATTTACTCTCAGGTCTTACTAGGTCTCTAAAATCTCACCTCTTCAAGAACTCGTACCTTGGTCTCACCTAGATTTGTAAGTTTCACATCTTAAAGAATTCATAGAGAGGTTTCCCATTCATTTCCTCGCAATAATTTCGTCACAGTTCATTTTGTCACATTTTAAAAACAACCCTGACCCTAAACGACCCTCACGACACATAACCTGACCCTAAATGACCCTCACGACACATAACCTGACCCTCAGGACCTGACAAAACGAATGCGACGAAATGAATACGATGAAATGAGCGGTCACCCATAGAGAGGTCCTATTAGGTCCCTAAAGTCTTGCTTGTTTCATGAATTCGTGCCTATGTATTGCTTGTTTAGATGTTGTACAGCACCCGGTGACCAGGGAGGACGAGATCCACAACGTTCAGACCGTGATCGATACGCTGTCGATGGACGTACTGAACACGTCTCTGGCGCACATCACTGGCCAAGACATCGTCAGCGGCGATCGCACTGCGATCGCCAATCTACTCGAAGTTCTCTTCGGTCTCATGGAGTTCATTCTGGAGGAGATAACAGAGGAGAGTAAATCCGAACAGAATATTCACGGTCAGTCTGTATTCCTTTCTTCAGGACTTTGGTATATGACTTTTCGTCAGCTCTTCCTAGTTCACATTAGATGATTGAAAAGACTAACACTTGGACCCATTGTTTGTCCGAGTTCGAGTTTTGCCGAGTACCAAGAAAATTGGACCAAGCCGAGTTCCGAACCGAGTTTTAGTTCATCCCTAGTTTGTTTGTATGTAATATGAATTTCCAATCAATCAGTTCCAGCATTTAGAGTGCACTGAAAATGCAACTGTGTGTGAAGTTCAGAAGTAGTGACCAATTATATGTGAAGGACTTGCTTGAGGTCCATACAGTGACTGCCTAAGTGGAGTCTTGAAACCGTTAACGGTTACAGCTTAAGATTACAGGATAGGATAAACGTTGCAGGATAGGTTAAAGGTTCCAGGATGGGTTAAAGGTTGCAAGATAGGTTAAAGGTTCCAGGATGGGTTAGGGGTTGAAGGTTACAGGATAGGTCTCTAGTCAATGAGACTAGAACCCATACTCTCCACACTGCAGGTCGAGTGCTCTCTCTTCTCAACTGCTGTGTCCACAAATACGAACATGTGTAAATCGGTTCTTGGAGCTTAAGTTTTGTGTGTTTTCTTTGATCGAAGAAGGTCCAAGCGAAGGGGACGATGACCCTGACTTGGTCAATTCTGAAGCTATCGACAACGCTCTTCACTCACAACTGAGAAAACCGGTTTCACCTCTGAGCAAAACTTCAGCGATCAACAGGTGTTCTTGTACTCGTCTATTTTGCGTCTTGTTTATTCTGGCAGTTATTTGTTTTATTATTTTGCTGTTGAGCCAATGTTACTTTTATTTGTTATTGTTTGTTTTGGGAGTTGTATGGGGATTCCATGGTTGACTGAACTCTGACCTCACTCGTACTACCCTTTGAACAAACCCTCTGATTAGACACAGCACTCGTGAATAAGCTCGTACCGCTTGGCTTTCGAGTGGCACTTTATGAGTTTGGAGATTACGATTTATTTATTCAGTGCGATCTTTTGAGGCATTAATGGAAGCCACAAGAGTTTCCTTGCATATGTGTGTGTATGTGAATTTCCAATCCATGTAACACTTTTAACGTCTGTAAATGAAAATATCATAAGAAGCAGGTAACTTTCCTTGTTGGACATAATTGTCCATTGCCCTTTTTTTCCTTTTAGCTCTTACATCTCTGCATTTTATGAAGTTTTTGATGAAACTATTTGGGTACAAATTAAAAATTAACCTTATGACATATTGTTTAAGATTTATTATTACTAGACTCCTGTTATCTCTTGTGTAGGATTCATTTTGCTTTGGCACATTACAAATGACAGTTTCATAATAATGATAATGATGATGATAAAAGAAGCTGTTTGGTTTCAGTAATGGTATACAGTAGATAAGTTGACTGGTATTTCATCTAGTGTTTTCTCTGTTGATTACTTGTGTACTAGATTGCGAGAGGAATTCACAGTTTTCTGATGTCTGCTTGTTCATTAATGTGAAATCGATTCTTTGCAGAGACGAGAGAAGTTTTCAGACGCGGCAGAATGGATCGAAGACACACGAGCAGCAATTGTCGTTTGGATCTCAGTGAGAAATTATGTTTGGGATGTGATATGCTTTTTAAGCTGTGTTTATTAGATGTCCGAATACCAGAGATCTATGATCGAATGTTTAATTAAAACTTTGAGCGTTTAGCAACCCATCTTCGTGAGATCCTGTTTAGCCGTACTCTGCCGGGTTTAGAGCCTTCCATAGGCTAATAAACAGTGAATGTGATGAAGTTTTGTATGTGTTACCTTGTCTAATTTGAATGAACGAATGTTGATTGATTTATTGATTTATTAATTGATTGAAAGTATGATTATCAATTGGTTAATGAAAATGCTCTTACTTTGATTGATTGATTGTTTGACTAAAGGTATGATTATCAATTAATGGAAATGCACTTACTCACTTACTTAAGAGTGTCTTTTTCATCGCTTTTGAGTCATTATCTTGAAAGTGCGCTATATGCATTTTTGAATGAATGAACGAATTAAAAAAATGAATAATATCAGATAATTATAAATGTCAGATTAAATAATTTAAATTTGAGATTACGTGATTATAAATGTCGGATTAAAATAATTTAAAAATGAGATTACATGATTATAAATGTCAGATTACACAGCTAAATGACTGCAATGATTTTAGTTTGTGTCTGTGTTTGAATGATTTGTAAATTCCAGTCTATCGTCAGACGTCTGTACCGATCGTACGTCAGAACTTATTCAAATTGGAGACTCTGGTGAACTGGGCAGCTTAGAGAAATGGGAGACATCCCGATCAGCAGAGGAAGGCGATAAGAGATTTACTCAGAGTGAGATATATCTCAGAGTAACAGGAGATTTACAACTGTTTATTTTTGAAACTTATTGTTGCAATACAACTGTAATTTGATGATGCCCTCCTTAAAATGTTCAAAGATACAATTGATGCCGGGCGACCATTGAGAGTCATCTGTAACTTTTGTTAAATAAAACAAATAAAATTATAATATATTGGCTATTATTGAGTTATTGTTGCTGTTAATTGCAATGGGTTGCTTTGTGAATTACATAAGAATTTAATGGCTAATTCGGTTACTTGTAATTAGTTGCTCCAATTTACGAATAATAACGATACAGATTTGTTTTTGATTTTCTAGGTGCACCCATTCGATCATCCGAGTTGGCCACACATGAAAACAATTCCCTTCGATCGTCACAGCGAGCCGATCATCTTTCCAACGGTCATTCGGTCAGTGCTGTCCTTTCAACTGACCTCCGTTCTGTACCCTCAAAGCCCTCTGAGCTCCACAGTTGTGGTCCCTCCATGGATGACCGCATTAGCAGCGTCCCTCCTCAGGCCCCACGATTCCCTTCTAAAGATGTTTCGTCAAAGAAAGCAGCCGAAGTAAGGCCGACAAATGGCTTCGTTTCGGATCATCCGTACAGTTCGAAGAGGTGAGCACCAGATCAGAGGTGGATTTAAGAATTTTCCGCCTCTAGACCAAGATTTCTAGGCCACCTCTCCCATAATTTAAATAGCGTGATGAAATCCATGTAGAGGCGGCCTAGAAATCTTGGCCTAGAGGCGGAAAATTGTTAAATCTGCCCCTGATGATGTCCTGTTTGACTGGGGCTGGGCTTGGAGTGCTTCTAATTCAACATCCTTGTAATCCTTGTATAGGTGCTATATAAATTCCCTACTAGAATGATAATAGTTATAATGTTGATGATTAAACATCCTTGAATAGGTGCTATATAAATTCCCTATTATGATGATAATAATAATTATAATGTTGATGATTTGACATCCTTGAATAGGTGCTATATAAATTCGCATTAATAATATAAATAATGTCGGTGATGCCTTTTTCAAGGCATTTTAGTTTTCAGAGCTTCTGTTTCTTTGTGTGTTTGAAGCTGGGATGCTGACAACGAGGACACCACACAAGACAATAGAAGAACCTACCTCCCCCATCGCAGATACCCACCCGCGAAACAGACCCAGACGTCCTACACAACCCAGCCATCGCAGCAGCCTCTGATCACATCAGTAAGATTATTGTGTTCTATGTGTCGCATTGTATTTTATCTGTACATTTATATAGCGCCTCTCGTGGGACACGCCAATCAAAGGCTAACTGATAGAGATTGCATATGTAATGTAATCGAACATTTATATAGCGCCTCTTCAAGATATTTACTCAGTTGTCTGTGCTAGCATAAATGATGTTAAATGTCATGTCTGTCAAATATTTAGCACCAGTTTGCGAAACAAATATACATGTTGTTTCATTTATCCTGCTCAGCAACTAGCTAATAATAATATTAATAATAATAATATTCATTTATTAATTCAAATTTACAAAGTGTGCAGCATGATTGAATGATATCGTATTAATAGATGATTAAAAAATTTGACAGGAGTCGAATGTAACTATATGGCAGCCTGCACCAATTTGCGTTAAGGGGATACAGTACCAATTCACATTATAGAGAATCCACACTGTACCTTCATGCGGATGTACGTGCATGATTTCTGTGTTTCTATTATTTTTCAGGATGTCTCTTCCCCGAAAAATAACTACATGTCTTTCAGTTACCCGGCTCCCGCGGCAAGTCGCAGAAACCAAAGATCACCGAAACGAATTGTAGTCGATGACAGGTAGGTTTTGGTTTGGTTTAAGAGGGGCTTGGCTATTGTAGGGTATCAGTAATCGCTCTTTTGTTACAGGTAATGTAAAACATTTACACTTGTTACAGGTAATGTATGATAATTAGGTTGGTTACAGGTAATGTAAGATTTTTACACTAGTTACAGGTAATGTATGATATTTGGACTTGTTATAGGTAATCTAAGATATTTACTCTTGTTACAGGTAATGTATGATGTGTATGCGTGTTGTAGGTAGTGTAAGATATTTATACTGGTTACATGTAATGTATGATATTTACACATGTTACAGGCAATGTAGGATATTTACACTTGTGACCTTTAGCGTAAAATATTTACGCTTGGTACATATACATATATATTATGTTTTTGTAACTCATTTCTTACTAACTTGAGAGGAACTGTGTACATTGCAATGCTCTATTCTATTCTATGTCTGGGGCAGCCATATTGTTTGTTGTGGGATTGGTTGCAAGTGGACAGATCCTTTATGTATGTTATATCTATGTCTATCAGGCTGAGGGGTACGTTCGCTGACCTGCCCTTGACGAGGGGCGGTGATGACCCCTGCTGTACGAAACCAGAGACGTACCAAGACTACCTGATGAAGTATTACGGCCGATCAAGCAGACGCTATGACGAGGATGCGTCCTACCTGAGCGACGGATGCTTTGATTATAACTGCAGGTGAGTTCATCTGATCTTCAGTGACAAAGCAGCGGTGCATTTTAGTCTTATGGTTTAGTTCGCATGCAGACGATAATGCAAGATATTAAGAGACGATTGTGCTGTATTACGAGATGTTGTGCCTTATCCAGAAATGGTCATGCCTTATTAAGAGATGGTCATTATGTCTTATTAAGAGATGGTCATGCCTTATTAAGAGATGGTCATTATGTCTTATTAAGAGATGGTCATGCCTTATTAAGAGATGGTCATGCCTTTTTAAGAGATGGTCATGCCTTATTAAGAGATGGTTGTGACTTATCAAGAGATGCTTATGCCTTGGCATGGGATCAATATATGATAAGTACTTTGTAAGAGACCGTATTTGGTGTTTCTTTCGTCTTAGTTCGGACGATTCCCGTCCTGGTTCCATTCAACGTGAACTGGAGTCCTGTCGACGAACGCTGGAGCGGAAGGCGAAGGCGGTTCGATTCGACGACTACCTGGATGACTGCGCCACGGGTTCTGTCGGGGAATTACGACGTCAATTCAAGAGGGAAGACAAGGCGGTTCTCATGAGGAAGGAGGTCTGTATTTGACACTGGTTGTATTACTAGTATTATTAGTTTTTATTAACAGTTAGATGCGGTAATAATACTATGATTTATATTGAAATTCTTGAAATTTGAAGTCGCCCATCTTCCAATATCTTTTGCTCAGAAGTGCTCACGCCTCGATGGCGCAATTGCAGTTGTGCTGCAGAGCAATTGTGCGTGAAGGACTTGCTCAAGGTCCCTACACAGGGATTGATGCTTCGGATGAGGGTCGAACCCGCTCGCTCAGCGCACACTTGAGTGTTATGGGTCGACCGCTCTAACTGATCAGCCGCCATGCCACACGGCTTTGTGATGCGACTCAAGACAATAGCGCCACACAGACAATGAGTCAAAAAAGTCAGTCACGTGATATATATCGACATGTTATCAGAAGTTGACTGCTTTCAATGCATATTATGTCAGGTTTAATACTTGATGTTATCACTTGACTTTATCTTTTTGCTTCAGTTTCTTGGAAAGGTTTATGAGGATGAGCTGTCCGAATTGGAGCAGCAGGTCTTGGGTGATTCTAGGAAGACCTCCAAGGAGAAGGTACTTTTATCCATAATATCATGACTTGTATAGAAATACTGTAATCATTTGGAAAACTATAAATTTGTATATGTATGAAATGGGTGTTTGCATGTGTGAATGAGTGTACATTTGAAATGTATGTATGTGTGAGTGTATGTATGTTATGAATAGATGTATGAAATGTTCATGTGTGTATGAATTTTTTTGTAAAATATATGTTTCACATGTTTTATGTATGAAATGAGTTTGTATGTATGCATGAAATGTATGTATGCTGTTGTTTATGTAGTGGCAACTGAATTTGTGTATGTTTTCTTGAATAGGTGCTATATAAATAAATAAGCACTTACATTTGAGGCCAGTCCAGCAAAGGTTATATATATTCTGTATTGTAAATCGAATGAGGAATAGCTTCAACCCTTTGGTCAATGGTATTTATGACCAGCTCTGTGATGTGCTATATAAATTCTAAGATTGAACATTGCATTACGTCGATGCCATCTCTCAGCTGTTGATGGGAATCCGTTGGTTGGTTCCACGCTTGTGCGTGGGCCCACCACTGGCGACTCTTTTCAGCTCACTGTGCAACGTTTTGCTAACTGAGGCTTTTTTGTTCGTTCGTGATAGCATTTAACATCACATAGGCTGGCACAGAAAGAAGACGCTGAATTTTGATTTGACGTTTGATTACATTATAGGACAAGGAATTTCGAAGGCAAGTTTTCAAACGACCACAGGCGGCAAGATACAGAACGAAGAAGTATTCAGGTATCGAACGCCATCCATTGTTGTCTACTCCATCTTCTTATCTTTCATGATTCAGTGATCTTAGCTTCATCTGTGAGAGTGGGGTGGCCAGTCCTCACCCTTGCTATCTCATCTTCTCACCCACAGTGTGTGGCCAGTGTACTCATTAAGCTGTCTAGGTGGAGCAGAAATCTCCTTGACAGGATTTGAACCTCTCTGTTGAGGGTTCAGTGCACTGATACATGAGTTTGTGTAAAAACTTATGGTATCACGGTCAATGAGTGATTTTTGTTTTGTTCTTTGTGATTGTGTTTTTGAGTTTTCGCTTCTCAGGACGTTGTGTCTAATTTTAGCGCCTGTGAGCGTTCTGCTGCCGAGGTCAAGGTTGGGTCAAAGGTCAGAAGGTCGGATTAGGAAGCGGAGCGCGTCAGCCAGCCCGACTTTCGGGCGCAGAGGTCCAGGTGATGTCGCTTAACATTCATGCTATTTGGATGATGGATGATGATGGGCTTAGTGATGAACGTATGGATGGATGGAAAAATGGATGTATGGATAATGGATGGGCATATGGATGGATGGAAAAATAGGTGTATCGATAATGGATGGGCATATTGATTGATGGATGGATGGATGGATTAAGGATGGGTTATGGATGGATTGACGAATGGATGATTGCTAGATGATGAATAGATGAATAGGTGGGTTGATGGATGGATGAATGATGAAGTAGTCTCAAAATCTCAATCAGACTGTCACTTGTATTCAACTAATTAAGCAGCAAGCATATCAGATGACGTGACAAGGATGACCTCGTCGCGGTTCACCAGCAGACAATAGTCACTATTGTCTCCAATGTTCCTACTAAATGACATTTGATGGTGAACGTTTGCAGCGAAAATGGATGGTGATGAAATTCTGCCTCATCTTCTGGACGAGTTTCCGCACCTTCACCTGGCGCCATCTACGCTGAACAACCTGTGGAGGAGAGCAGCGCACCAGATCGAACAGCTGTCACGGGAAGATATGAACACACAGAGGAGAAAGACCAAGGCTCAAGAACAGGTCTGGTGGTTGTTGTTGAGGTAGATGACAATTAGTATTATTTTATTTATTTATTTATTTTCAAAGACGTGAAATCTGGTGTGTAGCTGCCAGGTTAATGCAGGTATGAAGTGAAAATACTTGATGCTTATGTAAATGCACAATGCTTAAGTAACTGCATAATGCTTTAGCAAAATTTGTGTGTAATGCATACTCCTTAGTGCTTAAGCAATTGCATGCTGCTTAAGCAAATGCATACTGTTGTAAATGCTTATCCAATTGCTTAATGCTTATGAAGATGCTCAATGCATACGTGCTTAAGGAATGCTTAAAAGCTGATGACAAATTATGAGTTGTGGATCTTGTTTGAAGGAAGATAAGGAATTTACGCTCCAAGGGATGCGGTGCCATGATAATCTTGGATTCGGATAGCATCACAGTTTCATATGCTGCTTATTTTCGTAGGCTACTTATTTTCTCAGGATCTATGGGTTTTTTTTTCAGATCGAAGAAGCTGAGAGACGTCAGAAGGCTCTGCTTGACATTATGCGAAAGGATTTGACACATCAAGAAAGATTAGTAAGTCAAATGGACTAACCTCTACCATTATTTCCTCTTGGGAAATGGTTTATTGTTGTAATGTAGCAAAATACTGTGTAAGGTATTACTATAAAGCAGGCCCTTGCCTGAAATAAGGAGTGTGGCATGACTATACGAGTCCCAACAACAATGCCAGTAATGATTAACTGACTTTCTTTTAGCAACCAATCGAATCGCATCCAGGCACAAATATTTATGCCTGTCCAAAATAATCCCTTTGGACGGGTGGACGGCTAAGGATCTGCCAGGGGCCTTCTGTGCAGCAGTATTGAACTTCATGTGAATCTGCTATTCAGAGTGACATGTGTAAACAATGCCCACAGGGAGTCGAAACGCAATACACTATTGTAATGTAATTATATTAGCATATGCTCTACATGCATGTTGAACTTATCAGATCTGTAATGTAAATCTTTTAATGCTTAACTTCTGTTGAACTTGTCTGAATGTTTAGAAAGAGACAAAGGATCGTCAACGTCACCAGATGGCGGTCAAGGCTAAAATACGCGACAAGCGTCTGCAGTCTGCTCGAATTCGCAAATACTATGACGAGTTCCACATCCGACAACGATCCAAGATGCTCAAGAAACGCACAAAAGAAGAACTGGTAAGAAGACAGAAATACGTAGACTGGTACCCCGTATTTCGGTGGGACATGGTTGCCAATTGGTTTGAGTCGCTTCCCATGAGATATTAATTTTAATAACTTATTCGTCTGAACTTGTTCAGTCCCTCGGTCAACGCATCACAACCCATGACAGTAAAAGTAGTATTGCCAGCCACGAATTAAGTAAATTGAGGAATTGAATAAGTCATGTACAAGCAGAAGGGAACATGGTCAAGGAGGCAACTTTAGAGTCTTATATAGGGTCACGGGGATGGAATTCTTGGTTGCTGTGTAGGGGACCTTGAATTAGTCGTTCACTCACTATGGCTCCGCTTCAGCCATTAATGCATGGTTGTTGACAGCGGCGCTTAATAAATGATTAGTGATGATTTCCTTTTGTGCCAGGGCCAGTCCCAAGCCTGGATAAAAGAGGAAGGGGACACTACTAATGATCTTTGTTATCATAGCGTCATTAAATTGAAACACTACCCTTTGTGGCAAATTTTCTGTCATAGGTTTTCAAGCGTCTTTTCCACGACGGTCTTGACATCCAGAAAGATCGAATCCGCGAAGTGAGGCAGTACGCCAAGGAGCAGCGAGAGCAGCGTGCAAAACAACAGAAACAAGAGCTCGAGTCACTCGAGAATTAGTATCTTTTTATTGTTTACGCTTAATGGCTGCTCGTAATGTAAGATAGAATTCATAAAGCACATCTCATTTCTTCAAGTCATAACTATTATTGTGATTTGCTGGGAATAAATGTTTTAAATGTATTTTAATCAAATACCTGTTTTCTTGTCTACTGCAGCCTCAACTGCTTCTTGTCCTGAGTTAATATAATTGCTCGATTATATTACATTACTAAGATTTACATTAGATACTGCTGCCTTGCCTTGGCTTTGATTAATACAGGCAATACTAATAATCTGACTATCCAAGGTCCTCTTCACAGTGGTTTTCTGTAGAACCTTTGCCACACCAGATGTCAAGTTGTTTACCATTCTAATTAATTAATTAGTATCGAAGTCCATGAGTAAGATTGCATAATTGTGTACCTTTGGCCAGAAACATAATAATAATGATAATGAATCAACTTTAACCTCTGGTGAAGCTACCGAGACCAGTTTGAGTTGCTGGCCGAGTGTCTTGCGAAGGAAAAGAATAACACGAATGTGCGGGATAAGGCTCAGACTAAAGTAAGTTTGTTTACGTTTCTTTTTTTAGCAGCTTTCATGTACATAATAACGTGCATAACATAACACAAATGTATGTGCGCTGCCAGTGTTTCGACATACTCTGCTTTTGGAAAGAATTTTATAATGAGGTCCTTGTGTTAATGGCATGCGTTGTTGTGTTGATTTTGTTTTAATGACACCGTTCCATATCCTCCTCCTTTTCCCAGGCTTGGGACTGGCACTGCCAAAGTCCAAACAGTGGCATGCGAGTACTTATTTATATAGGATCTCTAAGAGAATCCTACTAAGTTAGAGTGAGGCATGACCAAAAATTTTTTTAAATTATGCAAACCGCCTAACTAAAAATCAGGAGAACGAGAGTTTTTTAAATATTCGATATTCAGTATTTGGACTCTGTGCTACTCACTTGTAATACTCGGTAATCGGCTGGAAATTGATGCTCGTAATGTAAGATAGAATTTGTTGGTAAAAGCATGGTGACCAAAAGTCACAGGCAAATAGTGTCCAGAACGATTGCTTTGAATGTTTATGTGATGCCACCACCATTTAGGTTCTGGAACAGATGAAGAAAGAGCTTCGGAAGAAAATGGAGAAGGAGATCTGCGAGTTCCAGCAACGATTGTGGCAGGACGAAGACAATATCTACTTCCGCGAACTTGACGCCGAGAGAGTGCGAAGGGATCTACGCCTTGCCCAGTATCACAACACTGGATCCATTTAGCTTTTACCAGCGTCCTAGGAAGAAGTTCTGCACAGATTCCAAGTTTTCATAAATCGATAAATTTTACAACCGTCTGGTTTCCAAGTTGTCTTATATTGACTGTCATCAGTTTTTTTTTTTAAACTGCACATGTACGTACTTGGGATGTTGTTTTTTATAATGAAGCTAGAGGATTTGAATTAATTTAAAGTTATTTTTATAGTTGATAACTTATG
The DNA here is from genome assembly GCA_959347315.1 of Bimastos eiseni. NCBI lineage: Eukaryota > Metazoa > Annelida > Clitellata > Crassiclitellata > Lumbricidae > Bimastos > Bimastos eiseni. Next base: position 3,082,448 of record OY365820.1, read on the forward strand.
ACCATTTGCTATGCACCAATTAATTACTTGAACCGTAACGTAATTAGTTTGATTTTACGCCGTAATCTGTACTGGATTTACATAGTTTCACTGCTAACAGTCAACTTTGAACTGTAATTGATTAGTATGTGTGAATATATGGAAGAAGAACTAGGCAGTGTGTGTTTGTTATCATCTTTGATATACAATGGGGCAGCGAGGGGAGGGGCTTAAGATTTCGGCCATTTTGCGTATGGGTGCCTTTGGTGGGAGAGGCAAATGTGATGTTTTTAGCCATTTAACCTTTGCAATGAGGGGGGGAGTAGAGCTAAAATGTAAGCACGCATGGGGAAGGGGTCCACAAAATGTACGTGGTGCAACAGGAAGGAGGGGGTCCGAAAAACCGATTTTTTTTCATACGTAATATGTGGATGGGCCCTTTAAGGGTGATTTTACATGTGCATGACAATATATTTATATATATATATATTCTTCTGTCATGTGCCACTTCAAGATATCTACTCAAAGGCGCTCCCGGCCTAACCCTTGGCTGAAAAGGACAGTTTTAAGAGAGGCGTAAAATGAAGATGAGGAGTTCGTAGGTACTTCGAGAAAGCCCGATGCTGCATTATGGAAGTGCGTGCAAAAGGGACGAATCAGGTTGCCATGAACTCCAGAGTGAAGTGGTCGTCGACCACTACTGGCAGTGTGATAGGGCGACATAGCTCCTGAAAATACCGCCAAGGCAGTGCCAAACAAAGGCATAGACCCTAAATAAGACGTCTGCTGCTCCAGAAATAATTTAGGAATAATTTAGGAAACTCCTGTAATAGTTGTTGACAAATTTATAATAGGAAAACTACACGCCACTTGTCAAAAGAACTTTAAAAAACTTGAGTAAAGAATTACATCAGCAGTGTAAAATTACTCTAAATATGATTTTAAAAAATAAATAGCATTTAGTATAATCGCTAAAAAAATTAAGCGCTACAAAGAATCAAGCTTTGTCGAGTACATAGGCTTCGTAACATACCAGCACTTCAGTTATGATATTGCAACCACAGACTGCAAAATTTCGCAATAAAGTCTTGCAAGATGCCATTAAATATATAGCACAATGAACCAAACAGATGAAAAATTTACAATTGCTACCTAAACTATCAACTTTCATCTAAAGTGCCAAAAATAAACTAAACATGTTCATTTCTAAAAACAACCTATACAGAAAACCTACACAGAAAGTTACATTGTATGTCGTTTCAACAAAGACCATGCATGGCATTATTAAAATAAATCGTTAAACCACTTTTTAAGCAATTGTATTAATTACGTAATTTTACCACCATAAAACTCTACAGTAGTCCATATCAGTCCTTTCTAAATTCTTTATAGATGTTTTATGTCTAGTTACAATATCTAAATAAGTCTACAAACTCTACATACATCAATTTTCTACTACATCATTTAATGATAAACGTAATGATAAACTGAAACTAGCATTAAATTCAGATGCTCACCACTTGCGGATTAAATATACTCTATTCAAACACATGGACTAAAGATTACAGATTCAAATGATTACCACGTCTACATTTTAATAAACTTTAATAAAAGCTGGACTAAAGATGAAAATTAAACAGCAGTTAATGCTTACAAAATCAAGTGATTACCAGGTCTAAATTCTAAATACACTTGACTAAAACCGGCGTTAAAGATAACAAAGTAATTACAAGTAATGTTTAAAAATTCATACGATTACCAAATGTCAATTGAAATGAACTTGATAAATATATGACTAAGCTGTTTAAAAGTCTGACAATACTGATAAAATATTAATCTGATAATGTCTCTGAACCCATGATCATTATCAGGATATCCGAATGCCAATCAAATCATAAAATGACTTTGTACATGTAACAGCAAGACTTATAAAACTCAAAATTAATATCAAGTGGTGATTAGTCAATTACCAAAATTGTCATTGTTCTACGGAGTCGACGTTAGGTAGCCATGAGACATCCGTGGAAAAGGTGTTTCCAGCAGTAATTCTGAATTCAAAGAACTCGGATCGTACATGGGATTGGGCGTTTCCACGAAGGGCGTTGTCACCTGTTGTTGTGGTGGTGGACTGTGTGCCACCTGAGGAAGTATGCCAGTGGGGTTAGCAGTATTGTCACCATTTCCAGTGTTTCTGGGGTGTGGAGTATTGCCTGAAAGAAATCATGTCGCCATAAGAAACAACAGTGACTGGAATGCCTCCCTGGAATGGCATTTCCACAGAACTCTTGGCTATGGTTGCTTAATTCTGTGCAGTGCTTTTCTTAGATGCTAAATGGCAATATACAATGTCTTCATACATACATACATACTTACATACATACATAAATACATGCTACCAACATAAATACACACATAAACATGTACTTACTTAACAGACATGCATAAATATTGGAGCTGCTACAGTGGATTGTGTTCAGGTAGAGAGAAATTAAAAGACTGGAAAAACTGTATCAGGTAGAGGAAGATTTTTTCGAGATTTTAGTTTCAGCCAGAGGTGTGAAAGAAGACCCGCACCATAAACAACAGGGACTGAACGACACAAGGGGTTGGAGATTGTTTCTGCTAGTGAACATCAAACAGAGATTGAAGGGGAAGGTGAGGATGTGGGGAGTAATAGAAGATATCCTCCCAGAAGGGACATTTGCCAAACTAGTGTGCACATGTGCTGTACTGGGTGGGCTAGTAAGTACACACATAAAACTTGTATGTATGTAGGTATAACTATTTGAACATACAGGAAAAATATCTTTTATATTATCATATATGGTTGATTATGATCAGTAATTAACCTGATGTTCTCAAAGGTTGATTCGACTCAGGTTTCGGAGTTTCTTTTTTTATCAGGTTGATTAAATAAAGCTTATCTCTTGCTTCCTGAAAAACAAACAACTAAAATTGTACTCAATTCATTGAAAGGATCGCTATGTAAAAATGTACATATTTTTTGGGTTGCTGGCCTACAACCTGGGATGCTACCCTATGGCTTAATAGGTTACACTATTAAGTTCCTTGCCAACCTTAAAATTGTTTTATATATGATAGCTTGGGCCAGGAGTGCTCCTGAGTAGGTTGCCTTGAAGTGGTTTAATTTTGTACCATCATGAGGTCTGAAGTAAGCCGCTGCATTCCACAAACTTGGGATTTGGATGATCACTGTCGGCTCTAGGACCTAAAACCGGAAATCAACATACTCTGTACATCTCGCAGCTGTACACGGGCTACTTGACATATTCAAGGAGCTTTTCTTGACGCGGTGCCATGGCAACGTTCGTCCCAAATGCTATGGTAACGTTTAAATGACAGATCTGAAACTTGCCAAGTTGATTTGTTGTTGAAGCAGTTCCGCAATCTCATAGTGACCATTCGCAACAATTCGACAGTAATACGCTGTCACTCTAAAAAAAATTAGCATCAAACTAACAATGCATGGGTCGCTTGCTAGGGTCACCTGGTGTCCTACGTAAACGCAAGAGATGTAGGCCAAGCAGAAGATGAACATAAGTAAGCAATAAACTAATAATGTCTAGTTAAACATATCTATAAAGAATATATATGTTTATTGTGTGCTGTAATAGAGAAGTAAATTCAAAATTCACTGTAACTCAGCGAGTTAAATTAAAGATCGAACATACACCTAATAGATTAAATTAGAATAGATACAACAGAAACATGAGACTAGATTTGAACGATATAAGATAAAAAGGAAACTCACAGTAGCACTATGGCGACAAACGCTAGAAACACGGCTGACGTCAAGAAGTCCACAATAAACTTAAGTACTTCGGAACTGTTAAACTCGTCAACGATGACGGAGAAGATTTCGTACGTGCGGTTGTAATTCTGAAACGGTCCACAGTTGTCTGACGGCTTCATTCTGAAAGTTAAAAATGCCAATATTCTTAAGACATGTCTTTTCCCAAGGGGTTTTTTGCACTGAGAGCACCTTTGTTAAAGCTGTGCTGTGAGAGGCACTAAAGCAATATGCAAATACACTACAATACAGTAGATTCAAGGTCAGGTGCAAAGCTCGACTAGACTCGAATCGGTGTTGACAGAGTACATTTGTTAAGTGCCACCATCTAATTAAAAGGTTGTATTTACGATCAAGACAGCAGTGAGGAAAAGAGGGTGACGACGTTTACCCGATGATGCTATAAACGAAACCACCGAGGCAGAGCAGAAATGACAGAAAGACGATTCCGTAGATGAAGGTCGCCGCCTGTCCGGCTCTCCAGGCCTTTGCCGGCGGACTACAGTTCTGCATTACGCTCACCTGGAAATGATTACAACACATCGAGATGTGACTGTTGGTAGGGGTGCTATATAAATGTTAGAATGAATAAATGTATGTTTTTGGTGTGTATGTATGTCAGCACTAATATGTACTGACTAATACAAGCTCCACGGTTTTCAACGAGGTTTGGCGACTGTTCCTTCTCTGTCGCAGGATACAATGTGTGGAATGGTCTTCCCAACCAAGCGATGAATGTGTCATCTCTGGAGATATGACTTTCATTGACTTTGGCTGAGCTACAGAGCTGTAGAAATCTTATTATTATTATAAATCATGTATTATTAATAATATGTAATATAATAATTATAATCACTATGCATTTGATAATCTCCAAGTGTGCTGTCTTATGACCAATCATCAAGTGTCGAACAGTTGTGAGTGAAGAAGGAGTTCCATGACCGAGATGATGATAATGAACAATGATGGCAATGATGATGATGAATAATGATGATGATAATGATGATGATAATGAATAATAATGATGATATCTCACCCTTTTCATGTAGAATATAAAGACCAGCTTTAGGATCATAACGAAGGACAGCAGTGGACTGTAGTATGCACCAAGCCTTCAGACATCACAAACACCAACAAACATCAATGTCTGGAAAGAGCAGCCATAATGTGGCAATAGGCCACACACGGAATATGGAAGATTATACATGTATGTAGCATAGATTTTAGAAAGTAATGGCAAAAGTCTGATAAACGTAATGTTCAGTAAAAATCCTATTTAACAGCATAAGAAGCATACATTACATATGTACAATGACAGAATATAATGATAATAATAATAATAATAATCAACAATTAAAGAGTTATAAAAGCCAATTTCAAATACACAGAACAACCGATTGATCCACATAATTCAGTCTCTGGTTTTACCAATTATGCACTGATATTATTAATTCTGTTCTTGTCCCTTTGACTGGTTGGTTCTCTTAATCGGCTTTTAGCACTGTAGTGTTCAAGTTTTTATGTTCTTGTCATTAAAGGTATTATAATAAAATAAAAAATACCATAATAATAAAAATAATAATAAACAAATCATCTAGAACCTTCTATTGCACCATTTGTGCTTAATTAACAGACGCACCAGTAACAAAACCGAGCCAAATTTCAGTAGGATAGTCAGGGTTTCTGCAAGGCTGTTGAGTCCATTTTCACTTTGAATCTGAAATTTGAATTAAATTACCAAACAAGAATCTGCGAGTAGACAATGTTTAACGTGTTTCTCCCGACATTGAACTCCGGTTTCGTCAATTCACGTCTTTTCAGACAATATCGACCGATGACGTTCATAAATATTCTACAACGAACAACAAACAATGCAAGGCTTATAAACACCAACATAGAACCTATCTGAGGACTTACTGATGTCACGGCAGCGTTCTACTGAAACTGGCCGAGTTTTGAGACATCTATGCTCCTTTTCCTTATTGAAAAAACCTTCACCGACTGATTCAATCATCATAAATACTTGATATAGATTTGTTCAAAGGTCCCTACACAGTAACCAAAGCAAGACAACAACTGAAGTCTAGTTCTAGTGGAACCACAACAAACAGCCATAAATGTCTCCTTGGATTGACGTCTGATCTAGCACTGGATATGACGGACGTGATTTAATAAGCTGGCTTATGTATGGTATGGTTTCACTGACCTATCAGAATTGCACTCATTAAATGCACAATAATAGCAGTAATATACACCCAGATTATGCAGAAAACATGCCAACATTCATTTAAGACTTCTACAATGCTAAACAAAGCAGATGCTTACAACAAAAACAAATTAAATTTAATTAAATTTAACAAAGAGCAAAACCTGAAGAGGAATTCTGACAGAAACGTAATGATCAAAATGAAGAGAAAGTCGATTATCACGAGGCTGTAGATCTGAGCGCCCATGAACGTCTCCCAACACTGAAAAAACAAACGTGTTTCATGCTGCTGAAATGTTAGTTTGATACGAATGGTATTGAAAGTATAAAGCATATCTGAATGCCATCTTCGGCATTCTACGCACCATAGAAAGCTTATAATGTGCACGTTTGAACCAGTTAGACTTCTTCCGGCTTCTGCTCTTCTACATTTTTTGGCTGCCGGAACATAAGCCTTAATCACTGCCTGTTAAGGACGACAGAACTCTTAGATAGAATCTCCAATGAATTCTCGCATTTATTATAATATTATCTTAAACTTGATGGGTTAGTTCTAAACAAGTAGCATATTGTAATGGTTTGCGGTGTGACATTCCATGTATATCAATAAACGATTATGTATTCTTTTATTATTATGATTATAATGTAGGACAATTCAGAAAGAAGGAAGACCAGATTAACAATGAACTTATACCTCATTCGCACCAGTCTGTCCTGTGACAAACCAAGAATGAGCGAGGACTCCGAGAGTGATAACATTCAGGAGGATTGTTCTAGAAAAACAAGTGAAAAGCACTTCTTCACCTTCAAATTCCAATATCAGTTATCAAATAAATACAATAAAAAATATATAAGAAATATTTAAAATCCATCAATGCTGATCAGCATCAACCCCAAACAAGCTGCCCCAATTAAGTGCACCCAAGTCTTCTTTTTGGCAAAAAAATTCTCCCCCAATTCGAGCATTAAATTTTTAGCAATAATAATATTAATAATAATGATAATAGCTCATTCAGTCAAACTTTATAAGTTAAGTTAAACTTGAATGTTTGTACAATTTTTGATACAACAAACAAAGATTTCAATGGTGATGAAGACGATGACAACGATGACGTCGACAGTGGAGAGAGTACGAAGGTTGAGAAAATGGCTGAAAGTCTGCGCCATTTTATCTCACCTGGCCATCGTTATGTAGACTTTCATACGAGGGCTTTCGTAGTCTTCAAAAACGATCACAATAGTGAAGACAAAAGGAACGACGAAATTGAGCGCAGAAATACAGATTGGCATTGCCAGATCGGAAAGAACGCTCAGGTCGCTCTGTTGCAAAGGAAAAACAATGCAGATGAAACTGCACAACGTCGCTTTTACAATCTCTGTTCAACAAGGAATCAGTTTCAAATTGGAGCTCATAGTTAATAAAACTTTTACCTCCGGCCAGCCACAGTTCTTACTATCAGTTCGTATTTCCCAGACTATTATCACTGTTCAACATAGTCATCTGATTATTACTGTGTGGCCATACCCAAGTCAAGAGGATGCGACTGTAATTTCAGAAGTCATGTCAACTTTAAGAGACGCAAGCAGACCGAGCGATGTATGTTATCAGCTTAGAGCAAGGACAGTCTCAGCCTCGGTTCGTGCCTGATATTGATCTGACTGGGACCTGGATTTGGCATACATTTAGTAGACACCTCTTGCATAACACACCGGTGCTATAGAAATTGATAATCACACATGGAACAGACCTTGAGTACATTGGACGTTGTGATGAGCCACATCAGGTAGCCAGAACCAGCAATGATGACAAAAGTGAACAGATTTATCGCGACCCTCTTCGTAACGACCACGGCCCATTGCTTGGATGTCTTCGTCTTTTCGTGCTTATGCACATCCGAAAGTAACTCCTAAAAGCATTCGGTGTCTAATGTCGATCATCTTCTTCACTCCAATGATAATTGAACAGCTAGCAGACTACAGCTCTGAAAACTTAGTCTCTGTAAAACATCCTCATTCATTCCTTCAATTCGATAATTCATATAGCACCTCTTCAAGCGAAACTACTCAGAAGTACTCCCAGCCCAGCCACGGCTAAAAAGAAATGATTTTTTTACAGTATATAAAAGGTGGCAAATGCCGCCAATTAACTACAATTACTTCAACCAGAATTTACCTATCTATACAGAAGCATTAAGGAGGGGAAGGACCACGGGCACAACCAGAACATTTTCCTGGTGGGTGCTCATATTGCAAACTCCAAAGGCATGAAGCAGCGCACTGAAGCACCCCTAACTTATCAGAATTGGATTAATTATGTGAGTCAACTCAGCACCCCTCTAGTTGTGTCCCTGGGTAGGACATACAAAAGATAGTAGGTTAAGCCTTAAGGTACAAAGGGGAGGCAGAGCAGGGTAAGGTAAGATAGGGTTTGACAGAAAAGGGTTGGGGAGAATAAGGCAGGATGAATTGGAGCGTGGCAGGGTAGGTAGGGTTGAATAGGGCAAGGCACTTAGGGTATGATAGAGTACGACTATGTAAGTCAGAGTAGGGAAAGGAGGCCAAATTAAGGTATGGCAGGGTAGGTGACAGTAGTGCAGCGCAATTAAGGGCTTTAGGGAGCATAATGAATGGTGGTGTGAGGGATATGGTAAGACGGTACTGGGTAGGGCAGAGAAGCTCAGGGCAGGGTAATGTGAGCATGGTAAGGCAGAGATATGCCCAGTTACAAGTTCAATTTCTTTAGACTCATTCAGACATACACAAAAAACAAACAGGCACATAAAATGGTGAATGTAAGCAGCTTAATCAACCTTAATTTCTGTGCAAATTTTATGGTGCTTCAGATCAGCCGTTGGTTGCGACATGATCATAAAGTCCCAGGCACAGAAGACTTTGCTTGCAAATGATATCGTGAAGACGTCACTCATCTCCACATAGCTACTCTTGTACGAGTTGGACAATCTGCAATTTTAGAAAGTTACATGTCAACAACAGGATGGCAACCAGAAGCGCAAATATGGTGTCATAAGAATGGCTAAATGATTTGCATATGTAGTGTCATAAGAATGGCTAAATGACTTGCATATGTAGTGTCATAAGAATGGCCAAACGATTTGCATATAGAGTGTCATAAGAATGGCTAAACAATTTGCATATATAGTGTCATAAGAATGGTTAAATGACTTGCATATGCAGTGTCATTAGAATGGCTAAATGACTTGCAAGGATATGACTATAAAAATGACAAAATGACTTTAAAATGTAGTACTACCTGTATAAAACCATTTCCGTCAAGATATTTTCTCACATAGGCAAATAATATCACACAACTTAAAACCATATTTGCAAAATAAAGCAAAGCACTTACATATGAGTGAGAATGATAAGAACAAGGAGATAGTATCCGGCACAGGTACAGAAGTACGCATACTTCATATCGTAAGGAGCACCAGCTACGTTTATTACGTCACTCGTGTAATAGCCGTAATACAGTTCCGTCTCTTGGAACCAACCCTGCGCAGAAACATTATGTGATACGGTAGATAATCTGGAGCTAATGACTAATTTTTTTAATTCTAAATTCCACGTCAAATCAACCACGGGTGTACAAACATGATCCACTAGTTCCAAACTTAGGGGATCCTGTCACTTTCTCACAATCGATTATTTGCCCATTAACTTCAAAATTAATGTCTCAGTCAAATTTTGAGATATCCTGCTCAAATAATATCACCGTTGTTTCCTAATTTTGCACGTAGTTTATGTCGAAAAAGAGTTCAGAAGAATACAAAGGGTAGTGATGGCAATTTGTTATTTTACTAGCTGATTTGACGTGGAACGACCCATTTCTCAAATTCCGTGTTAAAGAGTATGCCTGGCTTGTTAGGATGGGGCAGAGCATGATGGGGTGATTGTTGAGTGGCACTTCAAGAGCTCATACAAAATGTCATCAAAATCTAAAGAATTCCTCAGTGCACACAGTAAGCCAACAATTGAAACTAGCTCACACAATCCAAAATTAAATTCTGCTCAGTCTCAGGTCCAACAAGAAGACATGTCAGTCCATGGTGGACACGATAAGAGCATGAGAGGGAAGGGGATATGAAGCATCAGGATAGGATTTGTTAAGCAGTATTTTACTAAAACCGATGAACCCAATGTTTTCGTAGTCTTTGGCAGTTCGAAAGCAATTAGAAGTACGCTACATAAATGTTCAATTACATTACATTAGTAGGGTAACAGGGTCAAACGTAAATCACCCTACCATTCCAGTCAGAAGTTCCACCCCAGTGAACGTAACATTCTGGTGGTATCCGGGCGGAACCTGCTGGAACCACCGGAACAGAGTCTGCGGAACGACGACGAAGGCAAACGTCAGAAGAAAGACCGGAATGTTCAGAAGGAAGAGTCCTCGAATGAATCGGAAGTACGACGCCACCCCTGAACCGAAATGACCTTCAATGACATTCAGGTGACCTTGCCAGAGCGACAGAACGTACCGCATTTCGGCGACGTGGTTCCTCACATGTCTCCAGTCCTAGCAAAACGAACACAACAATCGGTTGAGCATATTCGACAGTACTCCTAAAAGAATACTAACATTCTAAAGTTCTGTGAAAACATATTTATATAGCACCTCATTGGAAGCGCTCCTGACGTGGAAAGATAGTATCACGAACAAACAACATGGCGTCAAGCTGCCTGGCAAGCCATGCCAACAATCACAGCATAGCAAAGAGATCTACGGCCAGGTAAGTGGTACTAATTGCAGTTTAACAACAATGCTTTAACGACCATTAGCATCGCCCTTCTCCGTTATCCAGGCTTTGGACTGGCACTGTCTGAGTGCAAGCAGCGGAAGAGTTAGCCAGACATGTAACAAAAAAGAAAATTTATATAGCGCCCATTAAAGAAATCTACTCAGAGGCACTCTATGCGCTAGCCAATATGACGCTATATGTCATTAATAGTGAATATGTTATAACAGTTAGCAAAACAGGTATGAGACAAAGAAACATAGCTATTATTATTATAATTAACATTACAGCAATTTTATATAGCTTCCCTTCAAGACGTGTCCCTCAGAAAGCTTTTAGTCAAACAAGATCAAACAATCCAGTGGTGGAGATATTTGCAGTCTAACAACACCGTGTGATAACAAAGATCATCACCTTCCTTTACGCATGCTTGGGACTAGCACTGCCTGAGTGCTAGCAGTGGTGGAGTTTCAAACAATCTTTCACTCATCACCTGTATATAACAATGACTAAGAGTTGCCAACAAAGGTACAAGACGATGGACACAGCACACACCATAGATATCCGAATGTCGTCTACGCACCATAGAAAGCTTATAGTGAGCGCGTGTGAACCAATCAGGTTTCTTCTGGCCTCTGCTCTTCGCCTTCATTTGCTGCTTCACCTTATAGCTGCAAAGGACAAATGAGAAGATTCATTATTCTGTCGACATGGCAAAAGATCATGGCCACAGTCAACAATCGCGATCAATGGTGTTAGCCCTACCATAGTCATGACGGATCAATTAGTTAAAGATAATACCAACATTCAGCACCATGAATGTAGGTATGTGAATTTAGTTAGTAACCTCTGTCACGAACTTCTTGGTCGTTCTTAGCCCTTTTTCCACAAGTGTTAGGAAACCATTCTCACCGGGGTCTTGAAAATGTCTACATACGCAAATATAAATGTCTGATCACGATAGCCACATTATAGAATATTAAAATCAGAACTGAAAACCCAATCATTGACCATATTCCTGCTTAAGCAGAATTTTTAAGGGCTAAAACTTTTTAAAATAACAGCTAACAAATTTAAGCTGTGAAATATGATGCCTAACAAAAATAAATATCCTACAGTAACATCAGAGTCTTACAGGTGTCTTTGGCTATTTAAATCTTCGTAGCGGGGGGAGGGTCAGAGCTCAGATGTACGTACGCATGAGGAAGGGTCCACACAAAATGTACGTGGAGGGGTCTGAAAATACGATTTTATCACATATGTTATATACGGTTGGCCCTGACTGGAACAGCCGTTGGTTGCACCTAATTTCCTTCTTCGTCGACAGTGTTGTGGCCATCTCCCGAATCTGCCCTCTGTGAACGTCCGCCACTGCACCATCCGTCTCTTCCTCTTCCGCCTCAATGATTTCTCTTGCGATCTCATCCGTGTCCACTGCCTCTCCTTGTCGGAAGTGAATGGTCGCGTATCCTGGGCGCTTCCGATTCGTTCGATTTCGCCACGAACTGTTTCCAGCGATTTTTTCGATTCGAGTCTCTATGTCAACAGACAAAATTTAATGTTTTCTTACCATAATACATTTTGATTAACGATCATAACAATAAGTATATATTGATTAGTATGAATAGATGATACCAAGTAATTACAGAAGTCGAATTCAACTGTGCGACATCCATGCTCTCCTCCCGTAATTTACTACATTTAATTTAAATAAGTGCCTCTGCCATGGCATTGGCAAGAACTAGACAACCTTAGGGGTAGCAGGAATCGATCTACTTACCAGTGTGTCATCCATTACTCTATGGCCCAGCAACAACAATTATATATCAAAATTTGTGCCTTAGTGAAACACGACATATATGAAGGCTCTATTGTACATACACAACAAGTACAGAATATTAGATTTTAACACATAACTTCAACCGTTAAAACATCTTGCTAACCGAGTTGTTTACTAGGCAGACTCTTTACTAATGCTTCTGGAACCGTGTCGTGTGACGCCGACTTTGATCTTTGATGACTCATGTCGACCTGCGACTCTGGTCCGACTCCAGTACCAGGGAGAGAACTGACTGCTCGGCGTTGGATAAGGTCCCCTTGACTTTCGCCATACTGTACTGAACGATCATCCTGGTCGCCCATTTGCCCTGGCCGGCCAGCATGTAGGTCCATTGGTACTACAACACACATCTGTCTTTAGTCCTATCTCTAATTGGCTTCTGTTAATAGTCTGTCACCTGTAATTGTAAAATACCTTTGTAACATAAAGTATGTTTCATTGAGAACATCGAATAATCCTCAGGTACATACCCTGTCAGGTGAATAGGGGCGGTTTTGAATTGGCTAGTCTTCGCAGATGGTTTTATTGTTGGAGATGTGCTACAAAAGTGACTGTGTTGAAGCGCTGGACAACAGAGCGAGAGAGAGAGAGAGAGAGAGAGGCGCTATATAAATTCAAAAATAAGATACAATATAGCATCCAGTAAAATCGTGCAGTAGTAAACTGATCTGCATACAAATGTTTTGCACTCTCCTATTGCACCCCCAAATGGCCTACACCCTACTCATTCTTAAACTACTCCGACTCTCTTCTTGTTCTCTCAAGGTTCCAGCCTGGGTCCACTCTTCTACATTCCGTATACCGCTACATTGAGCAGTCTAATAAAATCCTCTGCTTACCGCCATCTGTATGCAAATGACACCACACTCTACATATTATCCTTCAACCCCCCTCTCAAGTTCATTTTCTACCTCTTTATATAGTAACTCAATGTGGCTAAAAGTCCTATCCCTAACCTGCAACTCTTTACAATACTCCCACTCCAAACATCCTCGCAAACTCTTCACCATCCAGACAACCACTCTACCCTATCATCCTTCTATCCCAGTCTTTCTCGATCATCAGTAAATTCTCCAATCAAGCCATTCCCAACGCTGCATCACATCTCTGAAATTCTCTGCCTCCTGAATTCCGTACTTTTACGGATCTGCTCTGTCATCGGCAATCAAACACCATCATCTGCCGCATGCTCTTCTATCCATCCCAGCTCGGGCTTTCCACTCAAAACCAAAGTATCAACGCTTCCAGAACTCTTCCATCGATCCCTCTTATATTCCACCTTCCAACCTAAACGGTGCTAAACGACACCCGTCTTAACAGCTCCTCTGCCTCCTCTGGTAACCGGACTAGGATCTCTCTCTCTCTCAGTCTCTCACAACCCTTCGGACAGCCCCAATGTATCGACGCAGCGCTCGTGAACAAGCTGGTTGTAAACCTGCGCTTAACTTTAAGTGGTGCTCTAGCAATGATTATCACTTCCGCATTACGGTTCAGCTCGTAGCAAATGTTTGCATGGATCGAATGGTCGATCGTGACTAAGTAAGCAGCAAAAGCTACGACATAGATTTCCTCACTTCTTCTAGTGATACTTACTCGAAAAATACAATTTAGGAAATAGGGCTTAGATGAAATCGGAGCGGTCGGCCATTGTTTACAAAGTTCGCGTGTTGGTAAGTTAGTGAGTCAGTAAGTCAGGCAGAGAGAAATGTTAATATTTGGAGGATAGTCAATCTTCATCGGCATAACGACCTCATCAATGGTGTAAGCGGGGGGGGGGGAGGTCAGCGTTGTTCGATTAACAGTGCTAACCACTGCCCCCGCTTACACCTTTGATGAGGTCGTTAGTAATGACGGGTCACTTGCCGGTAAAAGCCATTCCGTTCGGCTATTTTTAAACTCAACCAATCACGCTTTTTGAAACGCCACCTAAGCCACTTTAACACGGCAAGTGACGGCATGGTAATTAACCGGCAACAGCTTGAATTAGATCATTTATGTTACATAATATATGTCATTTAAACAAAATTACTGGTACTATAGTTGCTGTTAAAGTTCTGCGTTTTAAGAAAACTAAGTAGCTAACTGCTTGTTCTAAAAATAGCTGAAACGAGAGTAATGGCGTTTATTGGAAAGTTGATTAGACGCCATCTAAACGTCATCAGAGCTATATATAAATATAAATAGCTATGGACGTCATCATCATCTGTCTAACCAGAGCGTCGATAGATGGCGGTATTACCATTGATTACATAAGTGTAAAAGAAAATCGAGTCAATCTGTGCTTATATGTAATTAATATGAGACGTGTCGTCACCATTAATTGCATTAATATATGTTCTTTCGTATGTCGAAGTAAATCTTCCGTAGATAGTTGAATGTTAACAGTTATTTTTATCACGGTAATAAGATTGGCCTCAATTGGGCACCTTTTTTTGAGCTCTCATATAACCATTATAAATATTGCAAACAATAGCAAATCGTGTTCGAAAGATACTTTAATAAAAAGAGAATATGAAGCCACAAAAGAGCCTAAACGGCCCAAAAATATCCAATATCTACAAAAATATAAACAAACGAAAAAATAGTTAAAAAAGAAAGAAAGGAAAAAGAGCCCAAAGAGGCTAAAAAAGAGTCCATGTGACCAAAAAATACCAAAAAAATATACAAAAAGGAAAAGAGAAAAATAAAGACGAAAAAAGAAAGAACAGAAAAAAGGACGGAAAACTGAAGAGGAAACAAAACAATATACAAAAAACAATCTGAAGAGCCGATTGGCCAATATAAATTAAATTACATAAGTATTATAAAGACGTCAACGGCCATTGTTGTCATATGATATCGCTAAATCTCTGTGATCATCATCATCAACTGTTGGAATGCAAAAAAAAACAAACAACTTCTGCATTGAGTCGAAGGGCACTATTAGTAAATACAATCTGTAGTTTTACACAAATCACATAATCCATTTGGTTGCTTTCCCATAATAAATAATTTTTTATTTGTAAGAGCAACCCCTATTCTTAAGCGGCCAATTCGCACTTCTTTTTGTCTACAGGGATCTAGGAATTTATATTTAGTAGATACTGTTGGGCAAATATTTTGATAGAAATGCCCTTATAATCAGTATCATATTGTAGTTGCCTTTTATTTATTACATATGATTTAATTAATGGAGAAACTGATTATGTGATTTGTGTAAAACTACAGAAAGTATCGAGCATCTCCTGTTGGAATGTAAAAAAACATAGCTTCTTCATCGAGAGGTCAATGCAACATTTATAAATCAGAATTTAAGTTTAAAAATCTGCTTGATGTAGGGTGTATGCACAGTATTATTTATAGGCATATTAAAACAATAAGTAAAGGAAAAATATTGTAATTAAATCTAATTCATTTACATAACTATATAATTTAATTGTATGTGAATTGAGATGGACTAAACACACCATGTGTTTATCTGGCTGACACATACACGTCATCTCAATAGCTTGACGGGGCTCTGACCACCGATCATAGTGAAATATAGATTAAAAAAATAATAATTACAGGAATAATATTATAATTCATAATATATTATAATTATAATTAGTTCACATTGTCAAATAATAATTAATAAATTTGATTAAATCATTAATCAATGTTTGTAGATCTATAGTACAATATAACTTAACTGTATAGACCTATGCGAATTCATAAGGGGTAGAGCTATTTGAGTTGGAGCTCTTTTTCATGGTGTGTTTGATGCTTTTTATAACAAAACTGTTGCAATCCAAAGGAAAACTGAAAGCCAAAAACCAAATAAAACCCAAAAAACCCCAAAACCAACTTTTGATTTAAATAATATTGGTTTTGTGCACTTTTGACGCGAACGCGACGTTTGACACCTCTGTCGGCAGATGGCCAGCCTCCATGGACGACATTCTTTGGTAAACGACGCTGTATAGGGAATTTCCAGTACTGTGTATAATGGCTTTTCTTGAACGCCATGTATAATTGTATTCTGTTGGATTTAGATAAACGAGTCGATTTTCTAGTTTCTGTTTTCTGGTCTTGATGGAAATCAGTCGAACACCTAATGGGCAGTTGGGAATTACTGGAGGAAGTGCTCCAAAAGACGTGTATTTTTACGGAACTCCCGTTACTCCAGCTCAATTTCTCAATGAGTCCGAATCGGATATATTTCTCTCCAGCAATCTGCTCTTTTCGAAGCCGCGGTAACGTAACCTTGTATTCCAGATTGTCAGATTTAGACAGACACTTAGTATGACTGCAGAGTCATAAGTATTTGAGACGATTTATAAAGGTTATTGGTTTTTTTAATGGATAGATCTGCGACCAAATATTCGGCCACGATATAAATAAAAATTTGTCATCTACAGCCGAAAACGCACATAATTTTGCGTGTTAAGACTTTTCACACTATTTAAAATAATTATATCCTTTTAATATGTGTAGTGAATATCATTTAGGCCTGTTAGGGTCGCTCATTGTCAGGCTAAGTGTCATGAGGGTCAGCATTAGGGTTAGTGTTCGTCCGTCCCTATCATCTGCTATCATACCTATGTCTATGTAATAAGAAAACCTAGAAGCAGACATTATCAAATGTTTCCAATGGATTAGTTTTCGAGTTTGATTTGCATGACTAATGATCATCCTGTTTAACTTTTGATCATTTACTCATATGTCAACTTTGATCTGTTTTTATAGATGGGTTCCTGATGAGGATGTTTTCATCTGTTACAATTGTGCTGCCAAGTTTACCGCAATGCGAAGGAAACATCACTGCAGACAGTGTGGACGCGTTTTCTGCTCACAATGCTGTAGCTTCAAGGTTTACAAGTGCTTATTATTTTTCAACGTAATGTGTAAAATGAATTGATGTAATGTATTCAGACAGTATGTATTGCCACTTGAAGGAAGTGTATTTCATTCAAGATCCTGCTGCTGACGCAAGGCTCGTGTCTTGGTACTCTGTACCGGAATGCAGCTGGATGTTCCAGTCTCGAGTCAGAGCTCTTCTGCCTGCAGGGATTTGCAGGTGCCATACCTCGGCACTGCAGCCCTACTCTGTATTGCATTCTCGTTTGTTGTACTGTCCTGTTGGAATAGTAGTCTACCATTACAAATTGTTTGTTTTGCTCTGTTAAGCGTTTATATAATATACACTGCCTTCCTTGACACTTTCACTGCTAGGGATGTGTTAACGTTAGCGCATCCTACGTTGTGTATGTTCGGGTGGTAAGTTAAGCGGGTCTAAGTGAGTAAGCGAGTCAAAGCTCACGTAGATCAGTAATGTAGCCATCTGCATATGTGTGCTTTTACTCACGTAGATTTGTTATGTAGCCACGTGTCTGCTCTTTTTAACTCACGCAGATTTGTTATGTAGCCACGTGTCTGCTCTTTTTAACTCACGTAGATTTGTTATGTAGCCACGTGTCTGCTCTTTTTAGCTCACGTAGATTTGTTATGTAGCCACGTGTCTGCTCTTTTTAACTCACGTAGGTTTGTTATGTAGCCACGTGTCTGCTCTTTTTAACTCACGTAGATTTGTTATGTAGCCACGTGTCTGCTCTTTTTAACTCACGTAGATTAGTTATGTAGTCATCTGTCTACATGTGCTTTTAAGCTCATGGCATAGATTATAGTGAAGTCTGGGGTGAGGTGGTTAATTATTCATGCACATGTTCACAGATGCAGTTGCGACATCTGTCCTATCAGTCACCAGAAAGAGTCTGCGTCCTCTGCCGAGGCTTCGTGTCGCTCATATTCAAAGCACAGTCGCCAGATCCGGTGAGGTTTGCCATGACCTGTTGTATTATCTGACTCTTTTTACACTGGTAGAGTAATAGCCAACAAACCTAGAGCAAATACATTGGTCCACATGTGTGTGATGTTCTGCCTATTGTATTTCTTGATCCTAATGAGTAATGGGACATGTTTGAGACTTGTTTTTTTAATGGCTTCTAACTGTTGCATATATACGACCCTTGATCCATGACGTACCTTGCATGGCTGCCAACAGTTAAATTTAACTCCTGTAATAACTTGTCATCATTTGTTGATACTGCAGTTTGTCAGTTTAAAATTGAATGGAAAATGATTATTATTACTATTATTATTTTTATTATTACTGTTATTATTATTATTATTATTATTATTATTATCTAAAACAAAAGCCAGTGATGATGATGATGACAGTTTGGTCATGTTTATTTTTTTAAATAGACACAGAAGTTAGAGGCTGCTGTTGGATTTGAAGAAATTTGTCAGAACGCCAGCACTATCATTCCGGTGAGAGTTAGTTTTTATAAGAACCTAAGAACACTGATAGTACTGATGATTACTAATCCATTTGATCCTGAAACTTATTAATGTACATCTGGGACAGTTTGGCGATGCACTGAGCCAGGCTAAGAATGTTGCCCTAAGGTATTGATCAATTCCAGGGCCAAGAAAATGAAGGTGTTTTGCTAGCACACTGCAGCAGGCTTTGCTGTTAAATTGGTGCCGGTATGTCCTCTGCACATTGCGTGTCTCTGATTATTGTGTTTTGCGAGAGGAGGTGCTATATAAATTTATTGATACAATAAAGCCTTATTACCCAGTGAAAGACAGAGCAAAATTATATAATTCTGAAATAATTAACTTCATAATCGATATCGGCTATTTCAATAATCAGCTATACTCGGTATCAGCGTAATCGGCAAAAAGTGACATTAGTACAGCTCTAGATTGAAGTCAGAGGAGAAATCTCAAAGTGTGGCTGAGTTTTTGCATTCTTTGAACTGGTGTTGGTGTTTTTGTGTTTCAGTTCATCGAAATGGGAGGAGTCATTGCTCTTATTTTTGTTGCAAAACAAAGAGACGTTCTTATCACAGTATGTATTTTTTCATGCTGTAAGGATTCTGCCCAGCTGACAACCTTGTATTTAGTGGTCATCGTGGCTGTGACGGTGTTTGTGGTGGTGGTGGGTGTTGTGATCTTAGTGGTGGCTGTGTTGTGATCTTAGTGGTGGGTGTGTTGTGATCTTAGTGCTGGGCGTTGTGATGATCGTGTAGTGACGATGGTTGCAGATGTGCTTCATTAAACTGACAAGGCAGATAATGATGATGATACATAGTTACATGATAAGAATGACAGTTATAGTTTTGCTTTTATCAGTTTGATTCTGTTCACTGGGGTCAGGGTGGTGGTCATGGTTGCATTGACCGGTGAAGATCAGCGTTATTAGTACATTGATAAGATTGACAAATTTTGCACTTCCTTTCAGAGGTATAACTAGCCGCATTGTAAGATTTGTGTGGTCAGTTACAGTGTAGGGACTGTAAACAAGTTCTTTGTTGCTCATAAATGCTCTATTGATTTTTATAATGTCCACTTCTGACCTTTGGTAAGAGGTCAACATCAATTGCAGTTATATTGTGTTATACGTTTTGTGGACTGCTGGTGGTTCCCAGCATGCGCTCTGCTGTGACCCAGTCCAGGAGCTTTGCCTATTTGGGTCCCACCAGCCGGAACAGCCTCCCCTTCCTCCTTGGGAGGAGCTGCTCTCTCTTCCCTCTGTCCTCGTGCTGCCTTCGGGAGACGCCTGAAGACTTTACTGTTCTCTGTTTAGATCTGTGTTTAGTCATGAGCGCCTCTGATATTCAGTGGCACTATATAAGTATTCCGTTACAATTACAATCACGTACTCCTACGATTGTATGATTTCTCATACTATCAGAACTATCATTGTGAAGTTATCTGTGTTTCTTCTTTGTTCAAGAGTACATTTCTGAAGGCGGTCAGCAGCCTTGCGTCACATCCTGCTCTCCACAACTATCTGGCATCGGTTGGAACCATCCGACTCCTAACCAAGTGCGTTAGACGCCTTTCACCTTCAGCATCTCAAACCATAAATGTTTAATTAAAATTAAGACTCATTTCATACGCTGCATGCATATGTGCATGCAGGGGTGCGACATCACTCGAAGGGTAGGCACACCCTAACCCTGTCTGTTAATAATAGAAATGTTTGCCATGAAACCATGATTTTTGCATCTATGATGATCAACGAATTATGAATTGAGCTTCGCATATCATTGATTACATTTGTTTGTGGGTGCTCTCACTAGTTTGTATGTCTTCATAATTACTGTTAATTGAGGCATTTACTAAAAGTTGCTCCAGTTGTTTTGTCGACTCAGCTGGGCCTTCACTAAAAGTAATTAAACTTTATAGATGGATTATACTTTGTTTTCCCTTTCCTGCGGCTTGCACTTTCTGGTTGTTTTCATTTTCCACAAGGCTTGATCTGTACTTGTAATTGCTTCAGAAATTTGATACTGTAAATATTTCCATTGCTGCAGGACATTACAGAGCAACAATCTTTTGTAATGTAAGTTATCTTGCACTTTCTGGTTGTTTTCATTTTCCACAAGCTTGATCTGTACTTGTAATTGCTTCAGAAATTTGATACTGTAAATATTTCCATTGCTGCAGGACATTACAGAGCAACAATCTTTTGTAATGTAAGTTATCTTGCAGCAAATGATTTCATTGACCACCCGCTTAACAGTATATTCAATTATATTTTTTCCTTGACCTGGTGATGCCAGCTATCCCCACATATTTTTGTAACCCACCATACTGCCCCATTTCGAGTTTTTCTGACCCAGGGACGTCCAGAGAGGGGGTCCGGAGGCAAATGCCTCCAATTTCATGTAGGGGGATATTTTTTTAGTCTTGGGGGAATATTTTGTCTTTCAAACCCTTGGGACTGGGGGTCTGCCTTCATCACGCAAAGGGGATTGACGCCCTTGTACTGACCTAGAAACTCTTCTTTCAATGGCTCGAGGTGAACTTGTTTTACTCTTGCGGGCATTTCTCCATTGTGCACTGTGTGTGAAGTGTTGAGTCTGTGAATTGATTGGCTTGTGCGGTGCTATATAAATGTTTCCTTTGATTTACATTGAAGCGTGTGCTCTTCGGATGCTGTTTATGTGTGATTACAGAAAATTCGAGGAGACCGACAGAGTCCAGCATCCATTGTTATGCGACATCATCAGCGTCATCCGTCTTTTGTGTTCATCCGAAGCAGTCAAACTGCTAGGTAGGAAAGGACGAACGGTCCCTTCATATGGCCCCCTATGAGTAGCCTTGGGTATGAGCGCTTTTGAGTAGTAACCTGGCAGGGCCACTATATAAATATTCTTAATGAATGATCGAATGAAGTGTTAGTGATTTGTTTTCTTAGCCTAAGCATATGATACTTAACAAGGAGAGGAGGAACAATCCCTTTACCTAACCCATATAGGCAGTCGTGGGTATGAATTGTTAGCGACTTTGTTTTCTTAGCCTTGACATATGTAATTAACAAGGAGAGGAGGAACAATCCCTTTACCTAACCCATATAGGCAGTCGTGGGTATGAATTGTTAGCGACTTTGTTTTCTTAGCCTTGACATATGTAATTAACAAGGAGAGGAGGAACAATCCCTTTACCTAACCCATATAGGCAGTCGTGGGTATGAATTGTTAGCGACTTTGTTTTCTTAGCCTTGGCATATGAGGGCGGTGACCCTCACCGTGTCATCTTACCATGACAGTGTGCGGTCATTGTACTCATAGGTGAGTTGGTTAAATGTTGTCACAGACAGAGGGGGCTGCACTCATGAGTTGCTTGGTCTTTTAAAAGTACTTTATGAATTATCATTTGGATAATAAAGATAAGGAAAAAACAAATTCTAAACAAAGATGTGAGGGCTTGTGACAAGACAGTTGTAGTTATGGTAGATTTTTATCTTGACATTTATGAACAATCACTTCTTGGAAGATATCATCAGTGGCATTCCTGGCCTGAACTGGTGAAATTACCGTAGAATAATATTACAGACTTACGATGCATTGGGATGGCTACAAAGCAGACATCTATCGGATGAAATATATTCAGTCAATAATTTGGAATTTATATAGCTCCACTCTTCAAGATCTCTACTCAGAGGTGAACATTTGTGAAGCACGTTCTCGTGTATTTTAAAACTATGAAGCAACGTTGATTCTGTTGATATGGAACATGCGTAACATCTGTGGCTGCCTGCTTCGCAATATTCTGAGATTTCTGTTTGCTCTTTTAGCTTTACAAGAGGGCGCAGTCGACGCGCTGGTGCCGTACTGCAACACAAACATGGGACCAGTGTGCCTTCCAGCTCTTGAATGCCTTAGCGTCATCTGCAACCATCCGCAAATCTACACTGCCATTGTCAACAACAAACAAAGTCATACGCTCGCTAAACTCCTCATTCTGTCGACATCGGATGATGAAAAGGTAACCCCAAAGCATTTGATATAATTACCCTTTGTGTAACTCCAAAACATTTGATATTACCTCGTTTGTGACCCCAACACATTTGATATTACCTCATGTGTAGCCCCAAAACATTTGATATTACCTTGTGTGTAGCCCCAAAACATTTGATATTATCTCGTGCGTAGCCCCAAAAACATTGATGTTGCTTCATGTAACTTTTGTGATTTAATCACGTCGTAGTCTGTGAGTTCAATGACAGTACTTATATAAATCTGGGATATCAATCATCATAATTATTGTTTCAATCAATGATTTCACTTGCTGTATATAAATCGTGATTTTAAGTTGCAGTATACAAGTGTTTTAATTACAATTACAGTATGCAAATCTGTTAATTGCAATTTCAAGCTTACGCGTAGAACTAGTCTTTACCTTGGCTAATTTCCTCCGTTAAAAAATCAATCTTCCTCGGGGTTCATATCCTGCAAAGGCTCATTCTGTGTGCACTCGTACTTTCCTTTGCCATCAGATTTTCCGACTTAATCGACTCGTTCAAGTCTAGGCTTAAGACTCGTCTGTTTTATAAGGCTTATCCCCCCCTTGTTAGGTTTGTAGCGGTATTGCTGCATTACTGCACTATATAAATTGTCATTATTAGTATTATTGTTACAATTATTATTATTATTATTATGATCCTATGCTGGATTTCAAACCTTGGGATTTTGTGTGCGCACTGACTGCGATACAATGATCACTGACGAATTTTTAAAAATTTTATTGTTTCAGGTTCAAGATGTGACGTTACAGATCCTCGCCCAGATCTCAAGTGGTTCAGTTTGGCACAGACAGAGATTAGTCGAGGTAATCGATCGAATCTGTGAGTTAGGACAATTTATTTAGTAGTACACCGAATATTCGTTTAAAGGATTTCACAGTAAAAGAAATTCTGATTTTCCATATAACACCATGAGGACATGCATTGCAATTTGCATATAGGGTAGGAGCCAACTAATTCACAGGATATTGCAATTGGCATATTATATGGCTGTGGTAAAAATGGCACTATGTAAATTTCTACTTACGTGCTTAAAAAAAAAAATTTACTTTCTATGTTATCTTAACGCTTTAATGTACTAAAATGTATGGTAAAATGTATGTAGCTGGTCATTAAATGGCTAAGCATAATTTGCACTGTCAGTGAGTGAATAGTCTAAAGCTTCATAGAACGTAGCTAACTACCAATGGCTCTCTATAAATTCTCACGCACTGCTATGCTGTAGCATCGTGCCTTCTCAGTTGTGGGCCCTACCACTGGGAATGGGCTTTCTCTCAACCTCTGGCTTTTACCTAGGAACTCCTCATCTTCTTTCTACTCTACTCTTAAATCTCAGACTGTCACCTTTGGCAGCGTTTGTACTGGGAGCGTCTCTGAATAGATTTCTTGAGGAGGCATTAGATCAAGTTTCATTGATTGATTGAAATTTGGAAGTTACTTGTACAATCGGAGAGATTTGACGAGTAAGTTAGAGCTCTGTGAGTTCTTCTTAACATCTTTTTTCGACCTTAAAGATACTATGCAACTCTGTAATTACATTACAACTAGCCAGTGTTTGTATTGTGTATTGTAGGAAGATGTCTACAATGGTAGTCTTTTGGCAGAGGTCTTAACGTACAGACCGTCGAGCCTGCCTGTCCTTTCTAACGTCTCGTGTCTTGTGGCTAATCTGGCGAGTGATGAAATCTCTCAGGTGATGACGATGATGCGAAGCTTTTTCTTCTTACCTGTCTAATGTTGTGGCTTTCCTGCTTCTTGTTGGCTTCTTTGTGTCCTAGGTGATTTAGCTGCTGATGGAAATTTCCAGGAGTTGTTTTCTGGGAAGGGTTGTTGTCCCAGGAGGTTGTTCATTTGGTTGTCCCAGAGGTTTTTCAATAGGTTTGTTGTCAAGCTGGTTTGTTGTCCAGTAGGTTTGTTGTCAGAGGGTTTGTTGTCCAGTAGGTTTGTTGTTCAGTAGGTTTGTTGTCTAGTAAGTTTGTTGTCCAGTAGGTTCGTTGTTCTGGAGTTTTGTCGTTCTAGAGTTTTGTTGTTCTGGAGTTTTGTTGTTCTGGAGTTTTGTTGTTCTGGAGTTTTGCTGTCCAATTAGTAGTAGTAGTTTCAGTATATGACACAGTGTGATAACAAAGATCATCAGCGTCCTCCTCCTTCTTTATCCAGGCTTGGGACTGCCAGAGTGCATGCAGTGGTTGAGCTTGTTGTTCAATGGTTGAGCTTGCTATCCTGTTGTTTTTGGGATTGTTTCTAAGATGTTGTCCATAAGAGTTGTTGCCACCATTGTTGGATAGCATCTTGATATATTACAAATTGATACAACTTCTTGACCTTAAAGGAATCCTCATCTGTGTCATGCTTTTCCAGGGAGCCCTTACGGAACACCTCATCCAGATGTGCCGACTTCTCGATAGTCTAACGGACGAGACTCCGGTGCTAAGGCACGTCGCTCGGGGATTGGCAAACTTCTCTAAATTCCGTAACAACTGTGAAATACTGGTAAGTTCATTTTTGATTTTAAGAGAGGCTAAAAAAGTTACAGGATAGGTTACATATTTCTGGAGAGGTTAAAGGTTACAGAATAGGTTAAAGACTTCAGGATGATTTAAAGGTTACAGGAGAGGTTTAAGATTTCAGGAGAGGTTAGAGGTTACAGGAGAAGTTTAAGATTTCAGGAGAGGTTAGAGGTTACAGGAGAGGTTTAAGATTTCAGGAAAGGTTAGAGGTTACAGGATAGGTTAATGATTTTATGGGAGGTTAAAGGTTACAGGATAGGTAAAAGATTTCAGGGGAGGTTAAAGGTTATATGATAGGTTAAAGATTTAAGGAGCAATTAATGGTTGCAGTCCTGATAGGTTAATGATTTAAGGACAGGTTAAAGGTTAGAGGATAGGTTAAAGATCTCATGGGAAGTTAAAGGTTACAGGATGAGTTCATTTTTAAAGGATAGTTCGGGGTTAAAGGATAGGTTATAGATTATAGCATAGGTTAAAGTTACATAAATTGTGCAGTTGGAGTCATGTTGCTGATCTTTGGGTTATTTTGGCAGAAGTGTTTGTGAGTTAGGAAGGTCGAAGAAAAGGAGATATGCTGAGGCATGGGATCTGCTGCTAATGCTGTGAGGTGTTTCTGTTTGAATGCAGCTGGGCAGCTTAGAGTCAGTTATTCTGAGACTGATGAAGTCACCTGACGACGACGTTCGACATCACGGCTGCCAAGTCATCCTTGCTCTGCTGGGATTTTGCACATCGGCTTGTGTCCAAGTATTAGAAAGGTATCGACTGTCTTGTAGTTCTCGTTTTCAATATCACCGCTGCCCGTATTCTGGCAGTGCCAGTCCCAAGACTAGAGTATGAGGAGGGTGATGTTTATCATCTCTGTTGTGAGAGTTTTGTTGAAAAGGTAGTGCCAGTCCCAAGCCTGGAGAAAGAGGTGGATGATGCTAATCATCTTTGCTATGACAGTTTTGTTGAAAGGCACTAACCAGCCAATTTTCATCTCATCGTTGTCATTATCGTCATTGCTCAGTGGTAACTAAAGCAACGGTTAAGCTGATCTAATGACTTCTGTGGTATGATTGTTGTACTTTCACAAGAGAGCAAGTACAGTAGTCATTCTGATTACAATACAATATTATGTACATCTTAATTTTTCAGGGTTGGGCCTACCTTCTTTCTCGAATACTTGGGGTACAATGGCGAAGTCGTCGGTGCCATAAACAAGGTTCTGAGCACGAAATTGCCGATGGTGCTCTGTCCCAGCTCGCAAAATTAGGTCACCGAGTCTCGCCTTTCAGGGTCGTGGTCCACTGGATTGGGTCTTCATCCTCTGCAGAATGCTGTGTACCTGGAAATCAATCATGCGTGAAATCGGTCTTGCTCACCTGTTCCTGTGATGATTTCATAAAACGTGTAAATAGACTTATGTTATGAGACGTCTGATACATTCGTGTATTGCTCACAATCTCTATGGAAGCACCAACATGCACAAGCATGTTGTAGTTGTAATTAATAACTTCTGTGGTGTCCAAGTTCAGTTGACTGGGCATTGACCAATGTTGCATCATGACCACGCCATAATCAGGTCATCCGGAAGATTAGTCGGAATGAAATCGTACCTGGAGAGTTATTTAGTTCCATTGTCTTACCCGGGGTCGGCGTTTTCAGAAATGAAGCAGAGGTTCCCTAGCTGATGAGAATTCCTGGGACTCTGAAGAATTCTGTGCTATTTATATCAGAGGCTGGAAGTCTGAACCAACCCCCCAATTTCGATTAGGGAAAATAAGGCATTTTTGAAGATGAGGTTACTTTTACATTAATGACACCGATTGCACTATCGATAGTATAGCCAATGTGGCACGATGGCCGATAGGTTACAGTGAGGAGGTTGCAGATCCTTGTACGAGGAGTTACTGTGTAGGGACCTGAGCAAGTCCTTCATGCGCAATTGCTCTAGAATATGACGGCATTTGCACTTGTCAATGCTCGTGCGCATTTTTGAACTAATTGTAAGAAGAGCGATATCAAATTACAGTTGTATTCTT
Organism: Bimastos eiseni; assembly: GCA_959347315.1. Classification (NCBI taxonomy): domain Eukaryota; kingdom Metazoa; phylum Annelida; class Clitellata; order Crassiclitellata; family Lumbricidae; genus Bimastos; species Bimastos eiseni. Next base: position 3,109,917 of record OY365820.1, read on the forward strand.
TTTTTCATATTGTATAACAGCCGAGAGGTGAACAGTGTATGTTTGAGCATTGTTGAAATTCAGTCTGTCGTTAAGGGTTCAGTTTCTAATAGCCATGCACTGAAGTTGGGCTGTTTCTTGTTGAATTGGGTGTTCTTGGGTTTGTCTTGTGAAAAGTTCTGTTTTTAGCTGACAACCGTTGTAATAGTTTGTGAGTTTCTGGTTGCCAACTGTTGGCTTTCTCTGTGATCGATATCAGCATTACTTGAATAGTTTTTCTTGGTGGCATTGTAGTTTTGAACTTCCCCGTTTTAAAATCCAACAGTATTTGAATGAAGTGAAAAGTCCACTTTGCAAAGATCACAAGGTCTGGAGTTCAGTTCTCGTCTTGTAGTCTGATTTACCTGGTAAGCTATTGCCGATATTAGAATTTCTGTATTACATTACGTTGCTTTGGGAGTGTGTTACCTAGCTTGAGGAATGATGATTGGCAACAGGCAAGTAGATGGAGTCGCTGTCATAGGTGGTGCCACTGACTTGTTGTTTCTAGCTTAGAATGGATGCCACACTTACAAGAGATCTTTGAAGGATGCTTCATCGTTTGTCTTTGTGCATGTATGCATGTGCGTGGTGATAATGAACTGTTTATTGCAATGGAGACAGTTAATTCTGTCACCAATTTCAACTGTTTCATCAGCATTTACCCTAAATGCAAAACGATCGCTTGATTCAACTCAAAATGTTCACATTATCATCGTGGTTTACCATATTCGTTTACTCCAGAGGTGGGCCACTCGATATCATGAAATACGTAGAAATAATCGAGCAAGCTGAAATTAATCAATTAAAATGTTTAATGATCTATTGATATATTTGTTAAAATCTGCAGTCCTAATAGATATAATAATGTTTGCATTAATTGGAAGCAATTCAACTTACAAAAGTGGCACTTTGTCACACAAAGATGAAGTTCACTTACCTTTACTAGTCAAAGCAAGCATTCTGGTTGAACTAGTCTAGAAATGGAGCCTTTGTGTCGATTTAATTACAGTTGATTATTGCTTTCATGCAGATGATAATTCTAAAGTGGATCAGATTTGCGGCCTTGCTGTTTTGGTGTGGTATCTAGCTCAACTAAGTAGACTTGCTGTTTTATGTGTTTGAAGTGTCAACAGTTGAAACTTTTTATGAGTGATCGTCGTTTTTGGGATCGAATGGCCAGTTGGGTAGAGCGATCTTCTTGTAGCCCAGAGAGGACAGGTTCAAGCCTTCTTTCCCTAAACGATTACATGGACCTTGAGCAAGTCCTTCGTTTACAACTGCTCAGCTCCACTGAACTGTATTATTCGGCTGGAATGATAAAGCAGACGTGACTTCCGGTTTGGGAAACAATCCTGGGATTGCCCTAACTTGAGCGATAATCCGAACGTTCACAGGCAATTAGATGTCCAGCCTATTAATTGAGATCGCTGCTCAGCACCATCGATCACTGCTTGGTCATAATATGCAAGGAATAAATATTAGAGGAATGGTTACTCATCGAATTTCAATGTACACATTTCACTCTTAAACATGGATGTCGCCCCAATTTCAATTTTTTGCTTCTACTTGAAAATATTATGTTTTAAACTTCTTAAGTCATTTTTTTATTTTACCTACAGATATTCAATTTTCCTTCATAACTAAAAGTTAACGAATGAGTTTATTTTGTCAAAATTAATTGCACCCTATTATCTCCCCAAAACTAATGACACGACATTACATGAAGACTTTCCAGTCCTGTGCGTCCTTGAGATATATGGGGCTTACTAAATGCATTAATAATAATAATAGTAGTAGTTAAAATTATTGTGTTTGTACAACATTGCTTTTATTACTCCTTATTGGTTTTAGGCTGTGTCCTTAAGTTATGCATAGTGCTAGAAAATGGGTGTACTGTTTGACCTGTGTCTTAATTATTAATCATGAATAATTTTTGAATGGGGTTAACGATGGATGTTATTATGTGTTTGGATCACATGTGGACAGCTAGAGGATAGGGTGTTCCACCCGAACATTAACTGCTTTTTGCAGTTAATGTTTAATGCTTTAGGAGATTCACTACTTAAAAACATCATAGAGGGAAGAATGGAAGGGAAAAAACAAGAGGAAGACCAAGAACAACGCTTTTAGACTGGATGATGGAGAAAGGTAGATACGGAAAAATAAAAGAAGAGGCTCAACACAGGAAGGAGTGGCGTCATTGGACATATGAACCTGCCTGAAGGCATAGAACCAAATATGAAGAACAAAAGAAAGTTTAGGGTGGAACACACAAAAATTCTCCAGACTTTAATGTTGGGTGTTGGCATCCGTTTTAACTTGTAAATTCATTTCATAGTTTGTTTTTAGCCTAGAATTTTCGGAGAGCAGGTGTATGCCTTATTGCAGTTGATCTGTATAATTATTATTGTAAATAAATGTAGGCCTACATGGTTGCTTTAAACTACATTGTCATTGTGATGGGTTTTCCTAGCACAGTCCTTTAACGCACTTCATTATAACCCAGATTCTGATACACCGAGATCATGGACTATAGAAAGGTTTCATTGTATACCACAGCCTTATTACAAGGTGGTTACAATTTTAACTTCCAGAAACAGATTTTTGGTACATGTTGAGGACAGCACTTGCCTTTTCACCTTGGAGTGGTTTTCAAAGGCGTCACCCAGTTAATATGTGCCGACAAGCAGATTTTTACACTGATTACAGCGTACACATAGGAAACGGAGCGGGTGGTTGCACCTCAATTATAATATCTGTATTGCTCTTCATGAATGTTTCTTGAAGGTTTTAATATCGAACTTTCTTTAGGATTGGGGAGGGGTGCGTCTAGCGTACGTAAGTGTGTGGGTGCAAGAAAGGACACTCCTGTATAGGGTGGGTGCCAATTTGTCGGGATTTCTGCATACATGTTAAATGTATGGCTACTAAGGCGTTTTATGTATGTATGCTTTGGTACAGCTTAACGACCAGCGGGTAGTAAGTCGTAAGGCATAATCATTAACGCTGGTCGTTAATTAGAAGGTTAAAATGAACCGAGCCAGCAATGATGAGCTAAGTTAATATTATGCATAGCTGAAACTGTTTTACCTGCTCATTATGAGAAATGTTGATGTTTTCAGAAAAGTTACTGTTGCAACTAGAAAATACCTTTCACTATGGGGCCATCCACGTATTACGTATGCTGCGAGGGGGAGGGGTTTCGAATATGTACCTGCGCAATTATAACTGTCTAATTATGACATCCACAATATGGAATATTAAAATGAGAACTATAAACCCAATCACAGACTATATTCCTACTGTTCAGGCAATTAGTGGAATTGTTATTTTGAAGTGGATTCCATGTTAATTACATTATAAGTGCCCGTCCTGTGCGTAGGGTAAGTAGTTTTACGTTACATGTATACACACCATGAGTGCAGAACTGTTAGACAAACATTATGCAGTTTTTTTCTCTGAAAAAAGGCTCTATTAGAAAGTCGGTTTCCAGTCAGGCACGACCTGAATAACGTTGGCTTTCCTTTTGGAACACATAATAACTATCAAGGAGTAGATCAGCTCTATGATCTCGAAAACCGTTGGAACGCAAATTCCAAGCCAAAGATTGAATGATCCGCCCAAATTGGCAACCAGAGTGTCCCAGGTGACTGCCGCAGAATCTGTGAATTCGTGAATGTTATCCTCGGAAAACGTTATCAAAATCTCTAGAAAATTGTCTTCGATTAGCCGATGGTTTTTGATCTGCTTTACCGTTTCCTCTTCTGTTTGGTTTCCTTCATTCTTGAGGATATCTTCGTAGGTCGAAAACTTGCTGGCGTATAGAACGTTTTCCTGGATGAACTGTTTGTAAAATGAGAGGTGATATAGCGGATTTGGCCACTGCGACGATGATACACTTGTGTCGTATGAGGTTTCTGAGCAAGGTATTGGGCAGTCGCAGGCATCTTCATTAGGGACGAAGTTTGCATAGCAGTTGATCAACTGTAAACGACGCTTCACTGCGTCCAGCAGAAGTGGTGTCTCCTTCATGGTCTGGGTGATGTTGGCACAGAACGTACGGTTTACGAGATAGAATTCATCTTCGGTGAATATTTCATTATTGTCGAGACATCCGCACGTTTTGATCGTCTGGCGTTGTCTGCAGAGACTGATGCAGGCCCAGGTGCTGTATACAGGTGAGTCTGGTTGTGACAGAATGAGGGACTTTCGGTTGGTACAGTTGCCATACGGCTGTGCGAGACGGTTGACTTTCATCTGCTTGAGTTGAATGTTCAGTTGGTTTCCTGTAGAGACCATGATCGATGTTTTCGGATTTGGAAAGGTGCCTTTGGGGTGGATCATGACACGTGCTCCCGTGCCCGTTGACATGCGAATCCACGAGTTGTAGCCGTCAATGATTTCCGAATGGAAATCATTTGTGAAAAGTAACACGGTGACTGCTGCTACCGTGCCATTGGTCGTGTTCAATTCGATCTTGTGACACTTTTGTAGCGAGAATGTCAGAACTGGCGTAGTTAAACACGGCACATACCTGTACAAGTCCCAGCCGTACTGCAAACACTGTACTATGAAGCCATCCTTATTTTCATAAAACTCCTCCATTAATTGAGCGTTTGCGTTATAATATTCAACGGATTTCACAATCGATAACAATGCTGAAAATGTAGTCAATTGCTGTGCAACATTATAGGCCATGAATTTTTCGATGATTTTCAAGTATTCATTGTAGCTTGCGCTACTGATATTGTAGACGGGGAAAAGGTTGCAGATAGTGACATCTGGAAGGATAGGTTTAGTCTGAACCACCTTGGTACTTCTGGTCACAGTGTGAGACGTGTAGTTATTCAGGACATTGTAGACTTGGAAGAGAAGAATAGCAAAGCAAACTAGAATGGAGATCAACCAGGAAAATCGAATTACCGTGCTTGTAGTCTTGACCATGCGACCGATGCCCTTTATTCCCGTTGTTTCAGCAAATCTTCTCAGCTCTTGACGTATTTCGTTCAACATTTCTTTGATGTAAACTATCTGAAGTGGAACGATGTAAACGCTTAACCGTACAATCAAAATGCAACTGTGATCGTCGGGTCTGTTTCGACCGTGTGGTTTAATTCAATGACCACATGGCTGAACCCACTACGTACCGGATTTATGCAGCCTGCTTCATTTATGTTGAACCTGATTAATGAAATACGAATTAGTTGAAAATCGATTTAGCAATGCAATATTCGTTCACTGATTTGTTCTTTGTTAAATAGTGATCACTTAGTGGGACAATAATTATCGCTACCATGCATAACTGCATTTTCAGAATTTTTCGGAAGTCGCTGCTGGTAGATCCATATCAGTTTTGTTGCCATTAATTAACCTAGCTATTCCTCATGTTTGTCGAAACTGTCAATAAAAGCACTTAGTGATATGGTATTTTGAATGGGTTTAATGTATACATGAAAAGGACGTGATTGTCGTACAGTCCAAAGCGAGATCGACCTGTGGACTAGAGAATGAATCGATTCAACTAATGCTGTATCGAGGAGGATAGACCTATTCATCATTACAGAACGTTTGACGCCTGTTCCCATGTTGCGCTGTACATATGGCAGAGAGTTTAGGTTAAGTAGCCTAAATGCATTCATAGCCCATATAAGAATTACAACAAAACGTCTGACACTGTCAGACATTGATTTCCTAGACGGGCTGCTGGAAAGCAACTTCTGTCGTCCTTATGTCTTATGCACAAAGGAATTTGTAGTGACCGCCGCTAAAAATGCTCCGTCATGCACAATATCCTTTGTATAAAATTGTTAATGATTCGCGACAATGATGAATGTTTCAGTCCATCAGACTGTTAAATGCATTTAATTTCCAGGATATTAGAAGATGGTTTCCCGTCAGGAACCACACGAATGACGTAATTGCCTCTCCTGTTGGAACACACAATGACTAGTAGAGTGTAGATCAGTTCTATTATTTCGGCAACCGTTGGAACGCAAATTCCAAGCCACAGATTGAATGATCCGCCCAAATTGGCAACCAGAGTGTCCCAGGTCACGGCTGCGGAATTTGTGAATTCGTGGATGGCTTCCTCCGAAAATGTTATCAAAACCTCTAGAAAATTGTCTTCGATTAACCGAAGGTTTTTGAGCAGCTTAACCGTCTCCGCTTCTGTTTCGTTGTCTACGTTCTTCAGGATTTCTTCATAGGCTGAAAACTTGTCACCATAGTGTACATTATTCTGGATGAACTGCTTGTAAAATGAGAGGTGATATAGCGGATTTGGCCATTGGGATGATGATACACTTGTGTCGTATGATGTTTCTGAGCAAGGTATTCGGCAGTCGCAAGCATCATCGTCAGGTAAGAAGTCTGTTTGGCAGTAGATCAATTCCAAACGACGTTTCACTGCGTCTAAAAGAAGTGGTGTCTCCTTCATGGTCTGGGTGTTGTTGGCACAGAACGTATGGTTTACGAGATTGAATTGTTCGTCGGTGTATATTTCATTGTTGTCGAGACATCCGCACTTCTCAATCATCTGGCGTTGTCGACAGAGGCTGATGCAGTCCCAGGTGCTGTAGATAGGCGAGTCTGGTTGCGACGGAATGAGGGACTTTCGGTTGGTACAGTTGCCATACGGCTGTGCGAGACGAGTGACTTTCATTTGCTTGAGTTGAATGTTCAGTTGGTTTCCTGTAGAGACCACGATCGATGTTTTCCGATTTGGAAAGGTGCCTTTGGGGTGGATCATGACACGTGCTCCCGTGCCCGTTGACATACGAATCCACGAGTTGTAGCCGTCAATGATTTCCGAATGGAAATTGTTTACGAAAAGCAACAGGGTGACTGCGGCCACTGTGTCATTGGTCCTGTCCAATTCGACCTTGTGACACTTTTGTAGTGAAAATGTCCGAACTGCCTTGGTCTTACACGGCACATACCTGTACAAGTCCCAGCCGTACTGTAAACACTGCACTATGAAGCCATCCTTGTTTTCACGGAACTCGTCCATTAATGGAATGTTCGCGTTATAATATTCAATGGATCGCGCAAATGGAAGCCATGCTGACTCTGCAGTATGCCTAAGTTGCAGTTTGAGATCATACTCCCTCAAGGTTTCGATGACTTTCAAGTATTCATTGTAGCTTGCGCTGCTGATATTGTAGACGGGGAAAAGGTTGCAGATAGTGACGTCTGGAAAGCTCGGCTTAGAGTGGTTAACTTTGGTACTTCTGGTGACAGTGTGAGACGTGTAGTTATACAGAACATTGTAGATTTGGAAGAGAAGAATCGCAAAGCAAACCAGAATGGAGATCAACCAGAAAAATCGAATTACCTTGCTTGTGGTCTTGACGATGCGACCGATGCCCTTTATTCCCGTCGTTTCGGCAAATCTTCTCAGCTCTTGACGTATTTCCTTCAGCATTGCTTCCATGTTTACTCTGCTGTGGAACGATGTAAATGCCTGATCATGCAATTCGAATGCAACTGTGATCGTCAGCTGAGTCAATGACCAGAGAGTCGAGTGAGTCCGGGATTTATGCTGCTTGCCTCATTTGTGTTGAATCTGATTAATTGTTCTACGTGGAAACTACTTGAAAAGCGATTTACGAGTTCTCTTTAATAGTGGTCACTTAGTGGGACAATAAATTTTGCTACCCTACTATATGGTTGCTTTTTCAGAATTCGCTGCTGCGAGTTCTGTATTTATCAATGCATGTTGCATTAGCCAAGCCAATTTTGATGATGAACGAACGGTTTGTTGAAAAAGTCAATAAATGTACTTAGTAGGCCTAATCTTGCCGTTTTTAGAATCGACTCCATTTAGGCCTAAGTAACGGGGTACGTGGTTATCGCGTAGTCCAAAGTGAGGGTGTAATCAATTGATCCAGTTAATGATTCATTCGGAGGATATTCATCATTACAGTGTAATGCATGTGCCTGATGTTCGGCTGTATGACAGAGAGTTTAAAACAAGAAGTCTAACGCTATTCAAGCCGATTGCGGTTAGAATGAAATGTTGAAACTGGTGAAAATTTTTTGCCATAAACTTGACGCTGAAAATTATGATTAGCAAGTTCTGTCGCCCTTTTGTCTAATGCACAAGGAATTATGAAGTAAATGCCATATCAAAAGACTGCCATTCACAATAACCTTGGTATATAATTATTAAAGTACCACGGTTAAGGTATGTGCCTGTCCATGAGGCAGTTAAATGTACCTCGCTTTCTGTCTATTAGAAAGTTGGTTTCCTGTCAGCCTTGTCAGGAGCCACATTGATACCGTTGGCTTTCCGATTACAACACACAATAGCTAGCAACGAATAGATCAGTTCTATTATTTCGGCAAACGTTGGAACGCAAATTCCAAGCCACAGATTGAATGAACCACCTAAATTGGCAACTAGAGTGTCCCAAGTGACTGCCGCTGAATCTGTAAACTCCTGGATGGTGTCCTCCGAAAACATCATCAAAACCTCTAGGAAATTGTCTTCGATTAGTCGAAGGTTTTTAAGCTGCTTAACCGTTTCCTCTTCTGTTTGGTTTTCTGCGTTCTTCAGGATTTCTTCATAGGCTGAAAACTTGTCACCATAGTGTACATTATTCTGGATGAACTGTTTGTAAAAGGAGATGTGATAGAGCGGATTTGGCCACTGCGATGATGAGGAACTTGTGTCGTAGTATGTTTCTGAGCAAGGTATTCGGCAGTCGCAAGCATCATCGTCAGGTTGGGTGTTTGTTTGGCAGTTGAGAAATTCCAAACGACGTTTCACTGCGTCTAAAAGAAGTGGTGTCTCACTGACGGTCTGGGTTATGTTTCCGCAGAACGTATGGTTTACGAGATTGAATTGTTCGTCGGTGCATATTTCACAGTTGTCAAGACACTTGCAGCTTTCGATCATCTGACTTTGTCTACAGAGACTGATGCAGGCATCGGTGCTATATGCTGGCGAGTCTGGTTGTGACAGAATGAGGGAGTTTCGATCGGTGCAGTTGCCATATGGCTGTGGGAGACGTTTGACCCTTGTCTGCTTGAGCTGGATGTTCAACTGGTTTCCGGAAGAGACCACGATCGACGGTTTTGGACCGGGAAACGTGCCGGTCGGATGGATCATGACACGTGCTCCCGTGCCCGTTGACATGCGGATCCAAGGATTGTAGCCATCAATTATTTGCGGCTGGAAATTATTCGTGAAAATCAACACAGTGACTGCGGCAACAGCGCCATTGGTCCTGTCCACTTCGATCTTGTGACACTTCTGAAGCGGGGTTGTGAGAACTGCCGTTGTGTTACAATTCGCTGGCATGTACATATCCCAGCCGTACTGTTGACACACCACGACGAAGATGTCGTCGCTATCACGGACCTCTTCTAACAATGGTGTGTTAATATTATAAAAGACAATGTCTTTCATGTACATCCACAAATCCGTGTTTTTAGTAATTTGCAACTTCCGATCATACTCCCTCATGGTTTCGATTGTTGTCAAGTATTCTTGGTACCTTGCGCTACTGATATTGTAGACGGAAAAAAGGTTGCAGATGGTGACATCCGGAAAGATCGGTTTCGTCTGAACCACCTTGGAGCTTCTCGTGACAGTGTGAGACGTGTAGTTATTCAGAACATTATAGACTTGGAAGAGAAGAATCGCAAAGCAAACTAGAATGGAGATCAACCAGAAAAATCGAATTACCTTGCTTGTGGTCTTGACGATGCGACCAACGCCCTTTATTCCAGTCGTCTCGGCAAATCTTCTCAGCTCTTGACGGATTTCGTTCAGCATTGCATTGATGTATTCTATGCAGTTGTGGAAAAATGTTTATGCGTTTCCGATCCGGATGTAACTATGTCCATCGAATGGTTTTCGACCGTGTCGCTGGAGGACTGTGACTCCAGAGTAAAGCACTTTGCATGTATATGGCTGTCTGCATCATGTATTGCGAATATGATTAATTGTTGGCCTACTACACGCTAATTGCTTGAAAAGTGAAATTGATTAATCGAACGCGTTTTTTCCAATCAAATTGACAAGTTAACAGAAGCTGTTAGGCGTACTTCAGATATCCACTTCAGTTCTGTTAATTGATGGTGACGAATGGCTGTTATTGTTACTCAGCTAGGTCTACAGAGATAGTCCTACATCTAGGCAGGCATTGTTACGCACCAAAATGAATTCCATGTTGACACATTGGTCTCATATCGTATCAACGATTAGCACTGAGGAATCATTGATTCAACTAATGCACCACGCTGCCACAATTGATCTTCAAAGAACGTGCAAGCAGTAAATTGAACCGATAATGTGCTGTGCGCACATTATCGGTGAAAATGCAGTGAAGTTAGTAACTGAAATAAATTGAAAATTTGAGGGTAAGCGGGCATGTTTCTATCAACACTCCAAAAATGTAATTTTTAAAGATCTGAGTCTTTTCACAGGTAGCCTACTTTCATGAACTCGATCGCGAGTTCAACTTTATAATAACTATTGAACCAATCTAATTCTGGTCTAAAGGTTGCCAATGCTCATGAGTAGGCCATAGCCTAACGAAGTGTAGCGTATTTATAATATATATATATATATATATAATTATTTATAAAATAGAGTACTATTTTAATTTTATTTTTTATTACCGAAATTTGACACCTCCCTTATTATAACATTTTTTTGCTCAGAAGTGCATACACACGTCTCGACGGCGCAATTGCAGTTGTACTGCAGAGCAATGGTGCGCGAAGGACTTGCTCAAGGTCCCTACACAGTGACTCCCCGGACGAGGGTCGAACCCGCTCGCTCAGCACACACTGAACGTTACGGGCTGACCGCTCTAACCGATCGGCCACTGTGCCACACAGTGGTTTTATTATAGTACAATCGAATAATTTGTAGCCCGCTTTAACAAAACAGCTCTGCACGAGTGCACGACTCGCTTCATTCCTAGTCACATATGTCCTTTAGAGCTGTCAACACTGAAATTTTCATTAAAAACTTTCAAGCAAATAATTATTGTGCACAAAACTTAGCCTTTTACATTATTTTAACGAAAGCCATGCTGAGTTTAATAAACACATGAAAAGATGCTGGACGCACAGTGGCCGATCGGTTAGAGCGGTCAACCCGTAACGTTCAGTGTGCGCTGAGCGAGCGGGTGCGACCCTCGTCCGGGGCATCACTGTGTAGGGACCTTGAGCAAGTTCTTCGCGCAACATTGCTCTGCAGTACAACTGCAACTGCGCCGTCGAGGTGTGTGTATGCACTTCTGAGCAAAAGATGTTGGACGAAGGGCGGTATCAAATTTCGGAAATAAATAAATAAATATGCGAAAAGATGCAACACGTGAATGGTAGATGATCTGGCGCCCTGCGCTTAGCTTTTAATTATTAAAAGCGCTGTAGTCTTGAGCTTGTGGATTACGAAGATCCATCTTGAAATGCCAAGGATTACTGTAAGAGATTTATTCTGAAGTCAGCTCTTTCTATAAGGGACAGTAATATATCTGGCACTTTAGCTGTTTTGACTGATATCATACACATTTTGAATCTACAGCGTTAGCGAGGGCTGTTGAATACAATTTTTAAAACCTAGGGTATTTGAGGCTTAAAGTTTAAAACCCTCAAAAGTCAAAATTATGGTTTGTGATGTCGTTCGGCTTTGTTTTTTTTGGAAGGGTTCAAGCAGAGGATGATGGAGGAATTGTAGACATTTGAGTTGTGTGAATTCAAGGTAGAGGGAAAGGGAATTGCAGTAATAGGGTTTTAAGTGGATAATGGAGATAGCAATGGAGGAGGCAGTTTTGAAGACGTGCATGGGCCGGATGCTGGAAAACCACGAATCATGGGTATGAAGCAGGAACTCGAGACATTTGAAATGTGATTTGGGAAAGAGAGATTGAGATAAAGCGAAGTAGGTCTATGACCAAAATTGTGAACAGAGGCATATGAGGTTAAGGGAAGGGATGTAGAGATTAATGGATAGGTGTCTTGTGAGGTCAGAGATTTTATTTATTTGCTCCGGAAAGCCTATGACCCTGAATTCTGTTTTGGAAGGGCTGAGGCAGAGGAAGATGAATGAGATCCATTGAGAGACTATAGGTTGACCAAATTCAGTAGCTGTGCTATAGCGGTGGGGTTGTGAATAGTTGATAAAGGCTTTAACAGAGAAGGATCAGGAATACAGATAGCACAGGAGTCGTAAACCAAGAAGGTAGGTGATGAAGAAGGAGGCTGCGATCAAAGGTATCGAATGCGGGGTCGATGTCAAGAAGGAAGGCATAGACAGGAGACTTGCTGGTGGTTGACGGCAGTAACCAGCTTTTTGTACTGAGAAGCAAGTATAGTTTCAATGGAGTGGCGACTGGTCTCATTATAACAAAATTAGTTTAACTACATTATGATCATCATACACAGCCTACTTTATTTTATTTGACCGACACATGCCTCGACCGGAGTTGTAAATGACAGTAATGATACGTACATTATGTTAATAATGTGCATTCTACTGTGTCCACATGTTTTTCTGGTTTTCACGATGCTGCTGTATATGCGCTATAACTACCGCAGACTTGCCCATGGGTCCAATTTTCGTGACCCGACTAAAACCCGACCCATTGAAAATGGACCCGACCCGACTTCAAATGCCAAATATTTGACCCGACCCATGGTGTACATGACCAGACCCAATCCGACCCGACTTTTGTGCAAATTTTGCTAATTTTATTTATCGTTAAAGTCTTATGTCGTAATCGCAGCATAGTCAGACCGCCGTATCCGATCATAATATTGATTTGAGGTGACTTATCAGGGAAGAGAACCTTCGTTTATTCCATTTATTTTGGCCTAATCTTACTTTCTCCATAAATATATGCCACAACATTCCAGATATTACCTAAGATAGCCTGTCCCAGCATTGCCTCCTCAGCTAACTCACACGCTTATAATAAATCTGCTGACCTTTCATTTTTCAGAAATTCGTGATAGATTATTCCATACGACAGCTTGAGCCGAGTTCGTTGTAAAAAGGAACAAATTTGGTGTTGCCCTACGCTCTTGCGCTAATTGCTTCGCCATGTACAATTTATTTGGTTGCAACTGATTAACATTATGAATAGCACTGAGTTGAAAATTAAGCTCTGCAAAAATTGGTGGGTCGAAATGAGTCCGGGTTTTAAACCCGACCCAATCCGACCCGCCAGAATTTTGACCCGAACTGCCTAATCTACAGATATTCCTGCCCGAAGCGCCCACCTCGACCTGAATCGCGGGTCAACCCGACCCGTGGACAACTGTGAACTACTGTCGTCTCTTGGCGTGATCAGCCTGATGGTGCGTTGGTCAACCCTGTAGCTTAGTTACATTATGGTTTTCTCACATGTCCAACCTAAGAAACACTGGCTTTCCTTTTGCAACAAATTACTAGGACCAGCGAATAGATCAGTTCTATTATTTCGGCAACCGTTGGAACGCAAATTCCGAGCCACAGATTGAATGATCCACCCATATTGGCAACCAGAGTGTCCCAGGTTACGGCTGCGGAATCTGTAAACTCCTCGATGCTGTCATCGGAAAACATTATCATAACCTCTAGAAAATTGTCTTCGATTAGGGGAATACTTTTGATCTGCTCTAGCGTTTCTTCATCTGTCTGGTTTTCTGCGTTCTTTAGGATTTCATCATAGATTGAAAACTTGCTCCCAAAGTGAACGTTTCCCTGGATGAACTGTTTGTAAAATGAGAGGTGGTAGAGCGGATTTGGCCACTGGGACGACGAAGAACTAGTGTCGTAGTACGTTTCAGAGCACGGTGTTAGGCAGTCGCAAGCATCTTCGTCAGCAAAGAAGTTTGTTTGACAGTTGATCATTCCCAAACGACGTTTCGCTTCGTCCAGAAGAAATGGCGTCTCCTTGATGGTCTGGGTGATGTTGGCGCAGAACGTTCGGTTTACGAGATTGAATTGTTCGTCGGTGTATATTTCATTGTTGTCGAGACATCTACACTTGTCGATCATCTGGCTTTGCCTGCAGAGGCTGGAGCAGCCTTTGGTGCTGTAGATAGGAGAGTCTGGTTGTGATTGAATGAGGAACTTTCGATCAGTGCAGTTTCCATAAGGCACTCGAAGACGGCTGACGTTCGTCTGCTTGATCTGAATGGTCAACTCGTTTCCTGGAGATATACTGATACTTTCGCCTGGATTTGGAAAGGTGCCCTTGGGGTGGATCATGACGCGTGCACCAGTGCCAGTCGACATGCGGATCCACGAATTGTAGCCGTCAATAATTTTCGCCTGGATATTATTCGTAAAAATCACCATGGTGATCGCGGCCACCGTGCTATACGTTCTGTTCAATTCAATCCTGTGACACTTTTGCAGCGGCGTTGTCACAACTATCTTCGTTTCACATGGTACTGCCATGTACAGGTCCCAACCGTACTGAAAACACTGCATGACGAAACCATCCCTGTTCTCGCGGAATTCCTCCATCAAAGGAGTGTTCGCGTTATAAAATTCAATGGATTTCAAATACGTCCATAATTCCGAATCTGTAATAATATTCTCTTGTAGATCATAATTCTTCATGATTTTGATCGTCTCCAAGTAGTCATTGTAGCTAGCGCTACTGATGTTGTAGACGGGGAAAAGGTTGCAGACAGTGACATCTGGAAAGATCGGTTTCGTCTGAACCACCTTGGAGCTTCTCGTGACAGTGTGAGACGTGTAGTTTTTCAGAACACTATAGACTTGGAAGAGAAGAATTCCAAAGCAAACCAGAATGGAGATCAACCAGAAAAATCGAATTACCTTGCTTGTGGTCTTGACGATGCGGCCAACGCCCTTTATTCCAGTCGTTTCGGCAAATCTTCTCAGCTCTTGACGTATTTCGTTCAGCATTGCTTTACAGTTTACTCTGCCAATGGAAGGATGTAGACACGTATAAATCCCAATGTAACTGTGTTCGCCGAATATTATTCGACCGATTCGTTTAGAACTTTTGACCACATAGTTGAGCACATTAGTGGATTTACGCTATTTGCAGGATAGTTTAATAACAGAACTGATTAATTGTACTGCATGATTGCACAAGAACCTTTCCGAGTATGTTTTAATTGCGTCATTATTTTCCCGACTTTCCTGGATGTGCTAATACGGGTAAACTTGTCTGCATGAATTCCGTTAATATTAGTTATTTAATTAAACATTCGGTTCAAAATGCCAATAAAAGCACTTTGGTAACATTACCGTTTTCGACTTGTCTACCTATATGTAATCATACATGTTGACAGATATATGATTGTCGGGCAGTCCCAATGCGCCAACTAACACAGACACACTTTTGTATCATTCATCATCATTATGACAATTATTGTCATGACATTGCGTTGATTACGCAAAACATTTGGCGGCCATACAGTGCGTACAAACGATCTCGATTTTGTTCTCGGCCATTTAATTATGAGGTCTCCGGTCGTGTCAATTGGACCATTTCTCATTCATGTTGTTTATCGATCGTATTCTTCACTCCCTTTGTCTCTCTTCCATTCGAATTTGACATGAAATTGTGTGCTATGGACATGAAATTATTATTTTGTGGAAATCAATCGGCGGATTATATGTTGTGTCCAAGTCATCGGCGCCTTCGTGATACAATCCTGTGGAATGTTATTGATCACAACATAAAGTTTGACGCACGTGTCAGTATTTTGTGACATGTTGTTAGAGAATTACACCAAATTTTCTTCCCGCTATCCAAAATGATCGTATTAATTATTTCAGCTAGTGTGCGTCCGTGACTCGGGAACTCCCAAATTTGTAAGTAGGGCGCAACAAAATAGGCCTTATGGCGTTGCTTCCATAAACGCACCTGTAATTAGGTTGTTAATCTAAACAATAGTTCAATAAAACGATAACTTTTCCCGTAACGAAAGGCTTATGAACAGCGGTTCAGCGATTCTGGCGATATGAAATTTCTACATATCGTTCTTCTGCAAATTTGACATTTGACGTGACTATTCTCAGCATACAATTTAATTAAATTCTGATTGCCAAGACTGTCAACATTTCATATCATTTACGCAGCCATTGAGTAATTTAAGCGTCACGCGATGGCGGGCTAATTTAATGTGCGTTTGCTACTCTGTTATGCGTCAATCGGAGAAATTATATACGATCTTTGATGGAACACTTCAAGTCAAAGTTAGGAATCATCTACATTTGCACGGGAGCATTTTTCACGCCTGAAAGTGCTGAAATAATAAAACGAACTGAAATCCCGGGCGAAGTCGGATAGTAAGGCTAGTTGATGTATAAATAAATTAACGTTAGGGCCTATGTTCAAGGAACCTCAACAATACTGCGTGTCACTGACCCAAGTGACAAAAACAGCTATATACGATATATTATCTTCGCTTAATTTCAAACTGACAAACTGCAGTATGATTGCAAGTTCTGTATGAGCGAATGATGATGAGTTATTATTGGAGTCGACTTTAACCGTCGGCAGCCGCGCGGGGTAATAGTACTGTAGTAGTGTAGTTAACAGGGGCGTCAATCCCCTCTGAGTATTGGAGGCAACCCCCCGGTCTCAAGTGCCAAGGAGGCAAAATATTCCCCTAAGACGCCAAAAATGCCCCCTATCTGAAATTGGAGGAATTTGCCTACGGACTCCCCTATCTCGACGCCTCTGGTAGTTAATCTGTTCAGCACACAACAGCACTCATTATGCTGCCAATGGCTGCAGGAGCGTTGGATGAAATTGATGTTATCAATGTAGTCATGAGCAACGTTCACATTTAGCATTTACAAGGGCATTGATTCTGCAGATCACGTGTTTGTCAAAGCAGGCTGCAACATGTAACACCCGTTATTAACAATGGCCAATTAATCCATTATGTTTTCATTTAATTCATTTTCGCTCAAGTTTTTCATTCAATTTTCCCGATTGTGACTACGTTGACAGAGATAAGCCTAACAACTTGACGGATGACAATGACGGGTAGGAGACGTATACATTAAATTTACTGCTGGTTACCAATGGCTTAGACTAATGATGTGGTCGTCTGGTGCGTTGTAAAAATGAAGCCGCAATGTCATCAAAGGACTACTACGACAATGCAACCGCAGCATTCGATCATGTAATATGATGTTCGGTCAACCATAGAAGCCTTCCGATAAGGGTTGAATTGCTCTACACTGTAAATGACACGCTCATAAACGCTCCTTATACCTGGCACACTTCATAATCAGAGGCGGCGATCCCGGGATATCGAGGGGACAATTAAGCCATCCCCCACATTTTACAGAGAATGGACACGTTATACGATTTCCTCCCACATTTCTTACCCCTTTCATTGGGTGTCCACCCCACAAGCAAGGTAATTCGATTTTTTGTTTGATCTCAATTCAAAACTTCCTCCGCCATTGCTATCTTCATTATCTACTTAAAATCCTATTACTACAATTATCTTTCCCTCTACCTTGAATTCACACAACTCAAGTGTCTGCAACTCCTCCATCTTGATCTGCCGGAACTCTTCCAGAAAAAAATAAAACCGGACAAAATTACAAACTATAATTGTGACTTTTGGCGGTTTTTAACTTTTAATGTCCTGATACCATATTTTATACCTCTCGTGCGAGTTGCTAAGTTCACCTCATAATTTCCTGTAGGTAGATTCTTCGTATGGCTGATATCGTGGCTTAGCTAATTGTTTGTAAGGTAATTCCTTATACATGTAGATTGGCTAGGTGACACGATATAATTATATCAAAAGCCTGTAGGACGACAGTTTTAATGGATAGCTGTTTTGTGGGTTCAGAGATATGCCTGGTTTGGTCTGCAAAGTCTGTGATGATGAATTTTGCTTTTGGAAGGGTTAAGGCAAATGAGGATGGATGTGATCCACTTATTGAGACTAGCATTACCTTGCTTGTGGTCTTGACGATGCGGCCAACGCCCTTTATTCCAGTCGTTTTGGCAAATCTTCTCAGCTCTTGACGTATTTCGTTCAGCATTGCTTTACAGTTTACTCTGCCAATGGAAGGATGTAGACACGTATAAATCCCAATGTAACTGTGTTCGCCGAATATTATTCGACCGATTCGTTTAGAACTTTTGACCACATAGTTGAGCACATTAGTGGATTTATTCTATTTACAGGATAGTTTAATAACAGAACTGATTAATTGTACTGCATGATTGCACAAGAACCTTTCCGAGTATGTTTTAATTGCGTCACATTTTCCCGAGTTTCTGGGATGTCGTAATACGGGTACGCCTATCTGCATGAATTCCTTTAGCCCAATGCTAGTTATTTAATTATAAATATTCTGTTTAGCATACCAATAAGAGCACTTTGGTTACCGTTTTCGACTCGACTACCTATATAGGCCTATGTAATCATAGGCACACGTGTACGTGTACGATTGCAAAGCAGTTCCGACTCTAGAAGTAGCCTATACAGCCAGAGCTTATACGCCAACTAATACATAACCATTCCTGTTGTATCATTCATCATCAATATTGCCAAGTGTTGATTAGGCAAACCATTTGGTGGCAATAACTGCAAAGGATCTCTATTTTGTTCTCGGCCATTTAATTATGAGGCTTTAATTATATATTTATATATACAGGCCTAAGGCCTTAATTGACAGTCGGGCTATTTCTCATTCATGTTGTTTATCCATCGTATTCTTCACTCCCTTTGTCTCTCTTCCATTCGAATTTGACATGTGTGCTATAAACATAGGCCTACAAATGTTATTATTTTGTGGAAATCAATCGGCGGATTATGTTGTGTCCTAGTCATCGGTGTCTTCGCAATATCATCCTGCAGAATATTATTGCTAGGCCTACAACGTAAAGTTTGACGTACATAAGCCCCTGCCTGTATCTTGTGGCACGTTAGACCTAGAAAGTTACACTCAAAAGTCTTCTCTCTCTATCCAAAATGATCGTATTCATTATTTCCTATAGTGTGCGTCCGTGACTCTGAAACTCCAAAATTTTTAAGTTGGGCGCAACAAAATAAGCCTAAAATTAATAAACGCACCTCTAATAATTATGTTGTGAATCTAATTTCTAAACAAAAGCAACAATCAATGACTTTTCCAGTAACGAACTCAGCTGCTCTGGCGATATGAAATTTCTACAAAACGTTCTTCTGCAAATATGACATTTACGTGAATATTTTCAGCACACAATTTAATTAAATTCTTATTACCAATACTTCAACATTTCATATCATTTACGTAGCCATTGAGTCATTTAAGAAGTCACACGATGGCGGGCTAATTTAATGTAAAAATTAGGTGCGTTTGTTATTTTCCTATGCGTCAATCGGAGAAATTACGATCTTTGATGGAACACTTCAAATCAAAGTTAGAAATCATCTACATTTGCACGGGAGCATTTTTCACGTCTGAAAGTGCTGAAATAACAAAGCGAACTTCAATCCCGGGCAAAGTCGGATAGTAAGGCAGCAGAGGCTAGTGGATGTATATATAAATTAGCGATACGTAGGCCTACAAGGGTCCTCAAGGGACCTCAAAAATACTATAGACATGTCACTGACTTACCCAAGTGACATAAACACAGTTATATGCAAGCATGTAGGTCTATATAATAGTAAGCCTACTGTAGTTAATCTGTTTAACACGTACACAGCGCTCATTACTGTTAATGGACTGCAGGAGCGTTGGATGAAGTGGATGTTATCGACGTAGTCTATAGGCCTAAGCATGAGGGGCCGCGGGCACTAATTTCTTTTAGTCGGTCGTAAGTCCTAGTCCGGACCAGTTTTCGCTGTAAACCCGACTAGAGAACTATATAAGCGTGCACGGAGACGCCTAAGTTCCAGAACATCTGGGATTTGAACATTGTTATCGACACTCTTAAAAAGACGCCAATTCGTACATTAGCAGTGACATATCGCGTTCGTACATCTACGCTAATCAGTCCGCTATGAATCAAGACAGCCAACTCAAAATTCAGTTGTTTATTTGGTCAACATTGAAATAATTACCCAGCTGGCAAATCATGGATGCAAAACAACAAACAACACGACTACAAAACATCTTCTCACATCTACATTAAAGCCAATCTCTGGCTACACCGCTGCTCCATTCAATTTGGCAACAGAGCAGACGTAGTTCAAAGACAACCACAATCACTCGGCATGAGCTATACCACAGGTGACCATTTATTTACACCTGATCTCATAGACATTCACACAGCTCCAGCAGAGGCGTCCAGATAGGGGAGGGGTCCGGAGACAAATGCCTTAAATTTCAGAGCTCAGGGGAATTTTTTTCATCTTAGGGGGAAATATCTTGCCTTCCTTGGAATCGGGGGTTTGCCTCCATCACTCAGAGGGATTGACGCCCCTGAGCTCCAGCACCTTGCAATGAGGTATAATCAGCCGATGGCGCATTTGGGATACACTCCTTATAACGAACATCTTAAGATCCTCCCAATCCAACAATTTCTGTAAAGCCATTGCCATAACACACTGGTCTTAAATCGAAGCAATCATGGATACGACACTAAGTACACAACTGTCATCCTTTGGACTCTCCCATCTAAATCAAACAGCTACGTCATGATGAACGGGGTAGAAGGACTGATAACATCTGCATTTCTAGTATCATGATATAACCGGAACACCGCAAAAGGTACAAAGGAGCCATATAGATGCTTTAACACGAGCAGATAGAAATAT
This sequence comes from Bimastos eiseni, assembly GCA_959347315.1. Taxonomy (NCBI): domain Eukaryota; kingdom Metazoa; phylum Annelida; class Clitellata; order Crassiclitellata; family Lumbricidae; genus Bimastos; species Bimastos eiseni. Next base: position 3,130,644 of record OY365820.1, read on the forward strand.
CAAACCAACTACAATACAAATAATAAGAAAGTAACGCACAACCTACATTTATCCACAGTTCAGAGTAGAATTTCCTGCCGTAAATAATATAACAGAAAAAAATAATTTTAAACCATATTCTTAAGTGATTAAACTAGTATAAAATAGGCAAATATTAAAAGCACAGATCACCCATAAATGCAGTCAGTCATGCAAACATAGTGGAATCACTAATAAGCAATCAGTCTATGGGTTAACAATGCACACTTTAACAGACACAATTCCAATTTGAAGACAAAACTTACACACTCAAACTGTGTATGCCTACTCAGGTGCAAACTCTGAAAATAAGAAGAACTCAATCAATCAATCAATCAATCAATCAAACACTTGAAATATTGCCTTGAAATATTGCCCCTTCAAGATATCTACTCAGAGGATTGGTTTTAAACAACTTACTATCCGCAGACAACACCAGAAAACTTAGACCATCATTATTGGTTTTAAACAGTTTCCAATCATCTGAAAACTTCAGAAAACTTTAACCATCATTACTGGTTTTAAATAACTTACTATTAGCTGAGAACATCAGAAAACTTAGATCATCATTACTGGTTTTAAACAGCTTCCTATCTTCAGAAAACTTTAACTATCATTTTAAACAACTTACTATCTTCTGAAAACTTCAGATAATTTAAACCATCATTACTGATTACAAAAATATTCATATCTGCTGAAAAAGTCTGAAAACTATGACCATCATTACCGAACGCCTCTGAGTAGTTCATCACATAGGAGTTGTATATAAGTCGACCCTTTCAGCGGCAAAGTAGTTTCAAATACATTAATGCTGGCATGATCATAGCTCAAATTAACACGAATTTTGAATTAATAATCGTAATCAAATATTTATATAGCGCCACTTTTATCAGCAGAACTCAGAGGATGCTGATTCACATAATGATCCAGACTTGATTTGAACTATGTAAAGGTACCCAATTAAATAGGACAGCAATGGTAAAGGGCCCATCCCCAAGAAATTGAAGCATTAGCAGGGTAAGAACAAGTGATCGCTGTAGAAAAATAAGTATGTTCAGCATTTACTGCATCCTTAAATAATCCTTAAATGAATAAATAATGTTTGTACCCTTACATAAAATCTTGAGACAAATATCAGTCTGCTGGACTTCACCGCTTCACATAACAAGACTGAAGTCAACTTAACTATCGCTCGTCCTAAGAAAACACACTCAATGAATCATCGACACCAAAATAAGGACAAGCAGCTCACAAGGACAAGACAAATGCTGGTCCACTGCTTGTCCTTCTAAAGATACTATTGGCTCCTGTTCTATTTGGAAACTTCTAAGCTACCTTAATATCTGTCATTCTGTCTGTCGTTCTATCTGTCTGTTGTACTCCATGTATCTTTCCCTTCGTCTCTCTTGATATTATCATCGTATTGTATAATTCTGTGAACAACAAACAACTGATCTTTCTTCAGCTATGCAGATTATTGAGGAAAATTTACAAATGTCCATAAATGCTCTATTACATTACATGATGGCTAGAAAATATTGTCTTTCTGAAACAACTTCCTAGATCAGATATCAAAATGTCAGTGCCTCTTGAAGACTCTTTAAAACATGTTACCTTAACACCGTAATACAAAACACTGCGTCACAAAAATCATATTATTCATCATAAGAAGATACAACAATACTTACAAGTAACAACCGGAAGAAGAAACAACAGATGAAAACAAGTCATAATCTCAGAATCTCTAAAGTGCCAATCTAAAGCGACGTTCACAGCAACAGAAAACAAACCGGGTACAAAAAAATAATCTTTCGTATAAGCTTAACAACACATGCCCTAAGAACTCGAGTCAACTGCATGAACTTAAACTGAGAGAACATTGACGAGGTAGCACACCACATTAGATCAGAAGTGCACAGATATGCCGTTGACGTACAACTGCAATTGCTCCGTCGAGGTGACGGAGCAATTGCAGTTGTACAATAGAGCAAATATGCACGAAGGACTTGCTCAAGGTCCCTACACAGTGACTCCCTGTTAGGTCACGACAGCCTCTGAGCGGTCACTTTTTAAGTGACTACATAAATCTTCAATTACAATGTCATGAGAGTAACATGCCAACTCAGTATAACAACTGGGATGAACACATAAACAGACATTGAGCAATTACTAATGAAAAGCACTGATTTAGGGATGGCTTATGACAGCAAAGATCTTCGACATCTTACCGTGTTTAGCGCCTCTGATTAGGTTGTACTGAGAGAGGCGCTTAAAAAATCGGTAAAAAGAATAGAATAGAATGTTGTTGATTCTTGTGATGGATTATACATTTTACCTTTCTCTATAGTTTCATCAATCTGGCAGGGACCTTTGAGCAGACAGTTCAAAAGGAATTATTTATCATTTTCTTGACAAGTGCTGCGGTTACCTCACTTCAACTGCACAACGTGTCTACATAAAAGGAGCACCTCGGTTCTTATTGCTCTCAGAGCAGCAGAGTGTCTGAACACTTTAACGATGAGATTGAGCTAAAAGCAACTGGTAACCAATGAAGCTCATCTTTAAAGCAGTTGAAACTGAAGCCAAAGGAAACGGCATTTCAACACAGAGTTATATCGTTGTGCAACGTTAAAGATACTCGAAAAGCAAATAATCACACCTTCCTAAATAGTGACGAACTACAGTGACGAAACTCCTGTATATTATTTTGCAAGTCAATTCATTTGAGAGAAATTCGCATCCACCAAACAATGGCCACAGCGAAGACACCATTATCTCCAGCATACATTTCACGTGGCACCAAGAAAATACGGCAGTACAAAATAACATAACATATATGTACTATACTAATATTGATTGTAAACATTTGAATAATTGCAAGGTTAACAACCTTAATAGTGCTAAAAGCCTTGTAACTGAAACACTATTTAGCATACATATCTGTCACTAAAAGGCAACATCAATCTAACAGTGTCACTTATTTAGGGCAAAAACCTCAAATGCCAGGAAACAAATATTAACCATTGCCATTGAACCCGTTAAATAATTATTACAATTTTAGCCCAGCAGCAAAAACAGTATTTCAAAACATTCTGGTTTGAAAAACAAGCAATATCGGTAATAGATTTAAATGATCCAACATGTTTATGTAAAAGTAAACTCTAGATTTTGTAACATGGTAGTTATTTTAAAGCAATATTGCCCAAAATTTACAATAGGAAGCTTGTTTTTAATTAATAAACTTTGCACAAATTGATTAGTCTGAGACTAACACTTTAAACAGAACAGAAACTAAGATCATTGCTACAGCTGTAACTTAAAATATAAAACATAACATATTATCCGAACACAATTAGTCTCAAGATTGTGCAATCATTTCGAGACCAAGACATCAGATTGGATTCGGACGAATGTTTTCAACGTCACACCAAACTTAACCTATACCAAACTTTCGTTCAACATTTTGCAGAAAGTCACTCAATATTTTTTTTACATGATTTAAAAGAGACATAATAAAAAATCATGTGTGTAAGTATGTATCTATGAGTGTATTACTGATGTCCGAAAAGCAAATCAAGAATATCACATTGGATTTGTCTGCATGTACTGGTATGTATATGTGTGTGTATGTATCTGTTTGTGTATGTATGTGCATGTATATTTATGTATTTGACCCCTTTATGTTCAGCTGTGTAACCAGATTGTCTCGCTGTCTGTAGGTATGTGTCGCAAATTCCCTGCAATTCCATAAAGTGCATCTTACGAAATAACAACTAACCACAGGTCCTATGGCCATCCAACTAAACCTGTCCAACAATCCCACAATTCCTTCACTGCACAGGATTCGACGGAGCTTCTTCCACTTCCGCATACGGTGGTGGAGGCGTGTGCAAATCGGAAACGACCGGCACAACCACTGCGCCTGGAAAACCTCCAGGGTCCTGCCACCATTCCTGAGACTCGTTGGCTGGTTGGTAAAAGTGTTCCACTGGTTGCTCTCTCCAGAAGTGACGCGGATTCTGTCGCGGAGGGGTAAACAACAGGGGTCGATGTTCATCATCGTCTCCCACCTCAGACCTTTCGCTCGGCCGCCTTCCATGGGCGTTCGACCTTGACCGCCGGAAGGATCGCCACGGACTCTCCGGAAATGGCGGATTCTTCCTTTCCATAAGGAAGTGAATTGTGAATCCGATGATTGTGAGCACAGCCCAAGCAAGATAGAGCAGGATATCTGAAATCAGAAGCCACAGAATGACGAGACGAATGCTAAGTAGTGCATCGATCTGCCAAGGACTGAAAATGGAAAGACTGTTTTTCTGGACAATTCGGAAATATTCGCCTTGGCAGACATTACACACACAAATAGTTAAAAATAAAATTTTTTATTCAATAATTTTTTATGAACAATTAACACAAAACACGAAAATTAAAACTTTAAAGTCGTATTAGCAGTTATTACATGCACAAACATTTATTTGGCTAATATTTCATTACATGAAACAGTGCGAGAGACGAAAGTCGAAAATTTCAAGCTTAGCTTGCGGATGGTACTCGCCGGGTTAGAGTTGTCACTAATAAGTACCCGCATTCGACAAATAATGCCTCCAAACAATCGTATTCGGTAGAAATTGTATACTAAGTTATGCCCTGGGAAAGAAAGATCAGGACTTGGAATCGTGAAGGTCACAACAAGAAGAATAGGAGAGAATATTGTACCACACGTAAAGCTATGCTCATAGGAAAGACACACACAAACAGGCACACACACACACGGAACTGAACCGGTTACTCACCTGAATACTGGACAGGAAGAAAGCAGAAGGCACTGATGAAGCCTGGAGTTGTTGATTTCCAAATAGTGTTCATCAGAATGTACCTGACGCCCCCGCGAACGCAAATGTCTGCCACAAGAATGACCATGAAGGAACCAACAACGGCACAGGTCAAGATGTTCATCTACAAAAGAAAAAGGCCCCACAAGCAATTGGCACAGATGCTCATGTGGTTCTCTTCAAAGCTGCTATGTAGATGGTCAGAGACAGGCACGAAGAGGTGCATATCGTAAATGGCAAGCGTAATTGTAATCATTAATGCTCTAGACTCGCATCAGCGCTAGGACCAGCACCTTATCATCGATTCGTTGTACCATCATTCCATTATATCATCCTTCCATTGTACATACCATCATTCTATTGTCTTATCATTCTATTGTACCATCATTCCATTGTCTCGTCACTCCATACAAGACAAAGATTAAACCTGTGGGTCACACAAAAAGAATAGAAAGTGCTGTCACTGAAATGCTTAAGCTATCGAAGGGCAGACGTGCTAACCACTCGAGGCGCAAACGCGACGGGTGACAGCAACGCGATGACCATGCAGACGAAGATGACGTGATACGTTGGATCGACACGCATCATATCAACGTTACCTACACAGATAAACACACAAGAGATCGAAATGATAAATACACGTACATCATACACAGACCTAACAACGACACATTAAAAATTTCAGCCCAGTATTTTAGAATCGAGCCAATTAAGGCATCGGTATACTGATGCAAAACAATCTTATAAAAAAATAAAATACTGCACAGAAGACAAATATATACATTATTTGCCTTCTGCAATTAACATTATACATATATATACATATATAAATATATATATATGTATATATATATATATATATATTAGTATCAATAAGCATAGAATTCCAGTCAAATCATGAACACATAATTAAAATAGTCTACTCACAATCAGTCAAATAAAGCCAGCATTTCGCTATTTTTCGTTCTCTGACAGTGCCAGTCCCAAGCCTGGATAAACGAGAAGGGTTACTTAATGATCATAATTATCACAAAGGGTCGTTAAACTGCAACTAGCACCACAACGAAAGCCGTTTGTGAACTCACGCAGAGGCAGAACTCTGCATCTGACACGAACATCGCGTCGAATAATTGACTGTCATTACTTAACAGGTAGAGAAATTAAGATTACCAAGCGGTGACGCATTGAAGACGATGCTGGTGATGAGGAAACCGAGAAGGACCTCGACGAACAGAACAGCGAATGTGGGGATACCGACGAATACCCAGAAGAGCAGGAGAGCACATCCACCAACCGTTGCCACCCCCAGCGACACATACAGACAGTCTACAAGCAAAACAACACGACTCCCAATGTTTATGCAAATTTATAGATTCATATACACGTAAAGCAAGACAGCGGCCAAGTCCTATAAACGAGTAAAAGAATGCCCAAGCTCCGTGATAAAGTGCCGTTAATATTACCAATGACCAGAGGTTTATTAAACAGCGGTGAATATGAGTCTTGCTTAAGTGAAGCAAGCACAGGAATCTTTTCTGACCTGTACTAAGTTAATTTATACATGCTAATTTATATATACTAACTTATGAATGCTAATTTATACATGCTAATTTATACATGCTAAATTATGTATGCTCATTTATACATGCTAAATTATATATGCTAATTTATACATGCTAAATTATATATGCTAATTTATACATGCTAATTCCGAGGTCATCCTAAGACATGAGAAGAGTATATTTTCTGTTGTTGAACACTCACTTAAGAAGTTCCAACCGGAAAATCTGGCTATCAGGATGTAGGCAACGAGGAGGGCGAAGAGGTAACCGAAAAAGAACAATTCTAAAATCACAAAAATAACACCGGAAATCATCAAAGATATCAACACATGGTAAGGTAATGAAAAAAATATCAACACATGGTAAGATAATAGAAAAGACATCAACACATGGTAAGGTAATGAAAAAAATATCAACACATGGTAAGGTAATGGAAAAGATATCAACACATAGTAAGATAATAGAAAAGACATCAACACATGGCAAGGCAATGGAAAAGACATCAACACATGGTAAGGTAATGGAAAACATAATAAGAAAGCATTTATTTTCTGTTGCTGAAATTGTGCGGCCGAGCCACTTCAGTGTTTAATGCTTGTGCATTAACATTTATATAGCGGCTTTCAAGCATTAAAGTGTTACAGAAGTAAAGGTGGATTGCGAGATGACTGAATGAACAATTTATGCAAAAATGAATGAATTAATTAGATTATTTCAGAATTAATTAATCAATGTAAAAATTAATTAATTGCAGCATTAATTAATTAATAAGTTGCAAACTTGATTAATCAACGTTGAATTTAATTAATTAATTTTCATTGCGCAGTGGCACTTATTAAATACATGCAAAGAAATAAAAACAATACATAGAAAATGACCAAATGTAAAGAAATCACAAACTGCACAAATCGTGAATGACCCGCACTGACCGATCTTCAAGAATCGATGACCAACGCAACAGATGAAAATGCCAATCATCGCCAGAACTGTCATCAGAATCTTACTCTCAAGGTCACCTACAACAATGTCATCAACCATTCTTTGTAAAAACATCATTCAGAGTAAATTCATCAAACGCTTTCATTCTCCCCTGATAAGCAAATAATCACGCAAAAGAAATGCCACAAAGGATTTAAATTACCCTACACAACCAAAGCAACCTCCTTGCCTCCAATCTTCTGGGCTTCCTTTTGCGACAGAATATTTGTTCTTAGTAAGCGAAATGTTATCTTCATTATTTGTTTGGATTAATAAATCGATGGTTAAGGTTGTTCTCTCTCTTTCCATTCCCTCCGCAATCGCTTCCACCATTCTGATGTTCTCTTCCTCCTTCACCTCCATTCGGGAGTGCATCTACGAGTTTGTAAGGCACATATTTTATTTGTATTTATTCTGAAATTTGACATCGTCCCTTTTCCAAAATTTTTTGCTCAGAAGTGCACACACCTCGACAGTGCAATTGCCGAACTTTGTACTGTAGTGCATTTGTGTGCGAAGAACTTGAGGTCCCTATGTACAGCCCAGCGCTACGGGCCGACCGCTCTAACCACAGACCCATCTGCACAAAACCAGTCGACTTACGACTGATTTTGTGCAGATGTATAACTCGGCTTACCAAACACTGACTCATGAAGACAACCAGTGTAAGCAAATGAACATCAAACACAGTTGTTTAAACCATTGAATACAACTTGACACTCACCCTCTTCAAGACAACCACCTGATGGATCACCACAGGAGTACGTTACGACGGGAACGTAGGACGCACGAGTCACGCCAGTAGATGCACCACGATTGAGAGAAATAACCACGACAAAGACGGTTCCAAGTCCACGATATGCTGGCACTTTCAGCTCAGTTTCACCATTCGAATTTATTGACGTCACCTGAGTAATGTTTCAGAAGGTCCAGAGAATAAGAATAGAGTTGTTTTGATGAATTTGAAGCTTCAATTAATTTAAATTATTTTAATTACATTGTGCATCAGAAGCTGTTCAAAACTACAGACAACTGACAGACAAAGACAGACAACTTCAATATAGGTCAAACAAATGCTCACCTTACTCAATCTTACCTTAATTGACAATGTTCTAATAAACCTTACCATGTACCTTAATTTGTCTTACATTACCTCAATTAATCTCATATTGACCTTACCTCTGCAATCCTTACCTTACCCAAATTAATCTTACCATACCTTGTATGTCTTTGCTCTACAATTAAAAGCTCTTTCAGAATTAGTCATGCTGGAGTTCAAAGTGCACTAACATAAACAAGTACTTTATAGGTGACTATCGCTAGCAGGATCCAGATCCTCTCAGGGCCTCCCAATTGTTACCGATGTCACCGGAACCTTGAACGAATTATGTTACTGCTGTTAATCTGGTTGGTTACAATAAACTATATTGATTGATTGATTGAAAAATTTAGAAACAGATGATCAAGTTCGATGCCTGAGCAGCGATCGAGCGCGTAACCCACAGACTCACATGAATGGCAGTTCTTTGGACATAATCCAGTTGCATCATCCTCTCTATGACATCATAGTAATGATCGGCACTCGTGTCTCTTTCGTTCATGAAGTACTGATAGACGTCATATCGCACGATGCCCTGTGACATGTCTCCGCACTTTCTTGAAGGCGATACGTCGCCATAGGCAAACTGAACGATGTGCAGGTGCGATCCTTCGTCATTGAGGTACACGTTTGGATCGTTCTTCAGTGGTAACTCCAAGTTACAGCCTCCTGGAACAGGATCTAGGAAGGTAAGAAGATCGTTTGTACAAGCGCAGGTGTTGAGAGACTTAGTTGTTGAATTGTTTGGACACAGCTGTTGAATGATTGGGTAGGGCACTTGATCTGTAATGTGGAGTATGGCGTCAACTTCCCTTTCTGAGACGTCCACTATGTAGGGGCTTTTAACAAGTCCTTGACTCATAGTGGGCTCAGAGCCATATTGATTGATGCCCATGGATAAATAGGAGCATATTAAAAATGAGTGATAATAATTATAATAATACTAATAATAATAACAGTAATAATAATAATAGCAATAACAATGAACACAATGCAGGCCTCTATGCATTTATATAATTTTCACTTGGCTCTAATCACTCTACCAATCACAGGAAGTGCAGAGAAGTAATACTATAGAGGCTATCAGGGTGCTATCAATCTATATACGGTTAATGTGTCTGAGTGTATGAATGTCAAACCGCAGTCAGTTAAACACTTAGAAAAAGTAATACAGTATCAAGCAGCCTCATACAAGTTACTTTCAAGTCAAGAATTTTATCAATTGTCCATGTTTTATATATAAAATATATACAGGTGTATCGAGCTCATACAGAGAAGAAGGCATGACATCAGAGTGTAAGGTAAAGGAATTTAAACTAAGAATTTGCCACATGTATCTCTATTAAGAGAACTGTAGTCTTCAGATGGATGAAAATAGGGTTTACGTAAATAAAATTCCTAAATATAGTTACCAGTTGACAGCCCATCTTTACGAATTGCTTATCCTGCTTTTTCTGGTCTCAGGGACATCGCTGATTAGCAAAACAATGGATTGTGCTAACGAAATTCAGCATTGCTTACAAGTAATAATGCCTTGAGGCTTGTGCATTATGATATTGGCACTGCAGAAGTTTCTATTTTACATTACACTACCAACCGTAATTAATGTTTAACTGCAGCCTATTTATAGTCATACCATATGCTGTGTACGATGTTGCCATGACAACAACTATAATTTGGCTGATCACATTTGGTTCAACCTTCAGATACCACTTTGCCAAGTCTCCATCTCGAATGACCGAAACGAGACCGACATCTGTGCCCCTGACATATCGTCCTCCTCGCAAACTATAGTCCAGAGATACTGTCAGGTTGTTGCCATGGTAAACGTGAGCCTGAAAAACTGCGTGTGTAATCGCTGCACGAAGTTCCGCAGGTTGCAGGCAAAAAACTATTATGTTACTATTCGACACAGTAATCTGTTTTGACACCTCATCATCCAGTGTGTAAGTGCACTCATCAGTAGCAGCTACAACAGATTAACCAGGTCTAAAAATGATTATTTAGATTCAATTATAAAAGTGTGAATTTTACTTGTACAGTCTGAACCGTTTACATTTAAATTTAACATAATCAATGTACTCGTCATCAAATTCAATATTAGCTAGAGTACATAATTGGGACCCAACTTACACGTGAGTGGGGACATTACCCCTCCCAATCAATCTTTCGAAGAGATAATCTCCCACTGGCATCTTCTCCTGAAAAATATCTTTATTGTCTTAATTAATTCAATAAACGCGGTCACTCTTATGGCGCTTAAGAAGCTCAAACATAATTTTTTTAAACCGCTCGAAAGGTTGGTTCTAATGGTCACTTACGAAACTACTTATATTACTGCTGTTTGTGAAATTATATTAAAGTAAACGCGGGCACCACATTATTTCAGTACTTACCAGCGTAAGCGTCGGAAATTGAAAAAACCAGAGCAGCGATAAACAGGCTTAAACAACCCATTTTATACTGTGAGTTGATTTCAACTTCTTTAGTAAAACGCCCAATTATTTGAACTTAAACGATTGCCTTTCTTCCATAAGGTCGCTGAAATCGGGCTTTCGTTTTATTACAAGACATCTTGTGGGAGTAGGCTGTTGTTATTTTGGATATAATTCTTAACGATGAAACCAACGGTGATTACACATCTTCTGCGTGTAGAAAATTGGCAATTTATGACGTAACCAAATCAACGGTAAATGGTAATCCAGAAGACGTCAGGTCCCCAGGAGGTCCCTATAGGAGGTCATTGTCGGGTCATTGCCCGGTCCGGTTACTAGAGGAGGAGAAGGTAGCTTTTAAGGTGAGTATCATTTAAAGCGAGAGTTTAAAGGCGAAGAATCGGATATCGCCATCGCTCAGTTCTTGTGTAATATATACTCTCAAAGTCCTGCCACACGAATCTGACGCTCTGCGATAACAGCTGTCATGTGATGATTCTCACAGCAGTAAACACTAATCTTCACACCGTATTTAGTGTCGTTTTACGGGTCACCGCTTGCATCATAGCCACCACCATTACCACTTACAGGCTATAATTATAATTAAATTATACAATTTCAATTCTTCTGTATGCTGGACACCTCTCCTATCGGCAGCATGCTATAAGAGGTGACCCGACTGTTCGTTTGTCTTGTACTGTCCAAATGCAACACGGAAACCTTTCTATAGTTGGCCTATCTTCCTGAAACGACATCCAAACAACCAGTTTCTTCTGTTTCATATGCCCTCATTTCGCAATTGAGTGCGTTTCTTCTTTCCTTATTTATGAGTTGTAAATTTTACTGACGTTGGGTTGCGTATGAAGCCTGGGACTAATATTAGTCCAAGATGAAACGTACCAAACTTTGACTTTTATAAACGTTGTTGTGGTTTATTAAAAAAATGCGCTACACGAGTTCTATATAAGCGGGTCATGGTCATCATGACGCACTTCCTGGCAACGCTTACCTGTTGCCAATGATTGATTGCTTGGCCGAATCTAAGGAAGCCTTTTAAACCGATATGACAGTGATTAGTTGATGAAGACGGCAGTTGACGTACACCAAGGATGGATTTGAGCAACAGCATGTTTCTTCTGTGCAAAACCATGTTTGTTGAAATTTTGAATAGTTAAAATCGAGTGAGCGCGAGGGCTTAAAAACCAGAAAGTCTTTACATAGATATGCGGTTGCCTGCGCTGAATACAGGTGGGCCTAATTAGTTTTTCATGGACGCTAATTGCAATGCCTAAGGCAGAAAGAACGCTCTAAGTAACGAAGCGCACATGTGCTGACCTTGGTGTTCCAGCTAATTAGTGGTGTGTGTATATAGCTATACATGTACTTGCGTATGTAGCTGGACATAAGCAGCACTGTGCGTCACGTGAGAGCACACATAGTGTATTTTAGTAACGGTAATGAAATAAGTCTGTTCAGTGATACAGCTATTACCGGATTTGCATTAAATCACGTTGCATGCAGTAGATTTGCAGTTGTAATGATTAGGTGTGGGAGAGAATTCATCTGTGAAGGCATACCATTGTGCACTTGCTTGACATCTAGCGGTGGACTTGTGCATCAGATGTTCGTGATTGCTTCTATTTCTAATTGGATATCTCTGTGTTTGCTTAACAGGATTCTGTTGGAAAATCTGACAATGAGAGACACGATTTCGTATTTTGCTTACATTATGGCAGAGAGTGACAGATAGTCTTTGCTTCCATTCCTCAAAGCATTTGCTGAAACACAGCAGCCATATACAAGAAGGAATTTCCAAAATGAGTCGCAGAAATATTTCAAAGCTGGTTTGTATGATTATTAAAATAGTAAAGGCATTGAATTTATTTATCAGTTGTAAATTTTATTGTCTGCAATGAGTTGGTATAATTATTTGTGAATTTAATATAAGGGGCATTGTCCTTATTTGCGAGCTGTAAATTTTATTGCAAATAATGGGCATTGTAGTTATCTTGTAATGCTGTGCGCTTCCATTACCAGTTCTAAGCAATTAATCATTTAGATTATTAACCTTAATGTTATTATTTTGCCTTAGAGTCCTGTGGCTACTACATCGCCAGCTGCAAGCGCATCCTTCCAAAGGGATTCCTCAGGTAAGCTGTCAGACATCACATACTCTGTTACTTAGTTAGTCACTGATTTCTTGGTTGGCCATCACATTCAATCATACCAATGTCAACATGAAATTGTCAGTGTGTGTCACATACTTACTTTTTACTTGTGTTTATTGATTGGTCTTGACACTTTATGCAACACCTTAAAGAAATAACTGGTTACTTAAAAGGTAAAAGATAACTAGTTAACAGCAAATAGTTACTTTGAGGAAAAAAGACCAGTAACTGAGAGCAGTTATTTTGAAAAGTGACAAAGTAGTTGTTAGTACTTTGTTAACTTGGAATGTTAACTTGAACTTTGAAATTTCTTCATTATGCAATTAGACTTTGAAATTGCCGAATATCAAACATGAAGACAAACGGAAATATCCTGGTTAATCCAATGCAAGTTCACCAAAGAATTTGTAGTTCAAAGATAGAACACATATGAAAAAAAATATATATATATATATATATATATATATATTGCACAATTACTGTCATAGACAATATGCACATCACTATCATTATCATTGTTTTTATTATTATTGTTATTATTTATATTTATAATTATATTTTCAGTCTCATGGTCTCCCAAAAATGGAATGACCACAATGCGTCATTTGAGCCAGGTAATGCTACTGATTGATTGTTTGATTCATCGATTGATTGATTGATTGAGTGATTAAGTGACTGATTGATTGATGGATGGATTGATTGATTGACTAATATGTTTGTTCGTTCGTTCATTCATTCATTCATTCACAGATGCTCCTTGTTGTATGGCATCTTTATTGACTCTCAGAGACAATGAATTGATCTACAAGAAAGAAGAACATCTTCTAAATCTTACATATTAGTCACTTTGTATTTTGATAAGTTCCATCTTTCAGTCATTAAATGTTTCACAGACGCAGCATGTCATCATGAAGGCAAGGTAAATTATTCAATCAATTAATAAGCACATTTTCAGTAAGTGAGTAAGTGAATTTGTTAGAAAGCTAGTTACATTACAGCAGTTTTTGCTGAATGGCAACATGTAGCAAAACGTATTAGATGGCACACAAATTTCTGGAATTTCTTTGTGTTAGAAATTTTGCTGCTGAGCTGTTTGACTGTTTGCTTTTAAAGCCAAAAGTGAAAGTCAAGAGAAAGCCGGTTCTGCCTGGAGGAAAACTTCAGCCTCTCTTTAGAAACGACGCTGCTTCTCCAAAGTCCAGGATGTAAGTCCACAAATTACTATTGTCTCACTGGTACCATAAGACTCCATTAAAAAAATTAATAATTTACACAGCCAATGAACTATATATTTAGTAATTTCCCCCACTGATCAAATAGTTAATAGAGCTGTTAATAACCAGCCAGGTATTGAATCAATCAATCATCAATATATATATATATATATATATATATATATGTATAGATGACATTAATCAATGCCCATAAGCAATTGTGAGTGAAGAACTCCCCTAATGAGGCTAAGGTCTCTATTTATAGTGACCATTGAGAAGGATTGAACATCTGCAACATGCCCTTTGCAAGGTGAACCCATTAACCCAGGCTCATGCACTTTAATAATATATATATATATATATAACACCTGAAGTTATATAGGCACATGTATATGCTTATATATATAAATATATATATATATATATATATTCATATATAATATATATAATGTTATATATTTAATAATATATATACTATGTATGTAATGAATTGTAATGTAAATCTTCAATAATTTCTCAGCGCCCACAAAAACCACATCAGAGAGACCAGCTTATTCACTAGACCATTGTGTTTCTTTTGGTAAAATATTAATTTTAGCAAATCACTAATTTCAATTAATTTCTTTATGTTCTACAGTGTCCAAAATTCAGAACATCTTCCAGGTGAGATTTTCATACTTAATGCATGTTTCACTCATTAGTCAATAATTTTAATTGACAAGTTAAATACTCTTCCTCATTATTGTCAACATTCCGTACAATGCCAACAGATATACAATATATGTTACAGTTTTATTGTCTTCCATTCCATTGTGTTTTTTTGTGTCACATTGTTTTATTTTTTATTTATTGCGTTGCATAATATTGTGTTAGACTATGTATTCTTTTGTTTCATTACCTGTATTGTGTATTGTATTTTGTTTATAGATTTCTATAGTGCCTCTCAAATTACAACCTAATCAGAGGTGCTCGCAGTGCTAAAAGCCCCAAGGGAGAAGAAGTCCTAGGAATATAGGCGGAAGCAACTGGCCACCATGTTTCTTGTATCATAATTTATCCCGTGGGGGACAAGTCTTCCCACCTTTTACAGAGAGGAGGACACATTCCACGTGTGTCCCCCCCCCAGCCCCCACCGCCCCTACCCCGCCCGCCCCCCACCGCCCCCGCCTCCCAGCCCCCCCAAGTTTCTTACCACCTCTCAGATGAGATCGGGCCTCTGATTGCAGTCGATTGTATGGCATCCTATGGAGATTCAGTTCGCTGTTGAGGATCTGTGTCTTTTTCCAGTTCTGCCACAGATTTCGTCTGACCTCGCAAAGGACGGTTCGGAACTCGATGTGTTCAGTGGAGTTCTAACTGACTTACCTGAATCGGAACCGACGGATGTTAGCATCTACCTGTGCTACTGCCTCACAGGTGAGTAGCATTGAAGTGATTGCATCTACCTGTCCTACTACAGATAGATGCTTTTTGTTGCAAAAAGTCCTCCAGTTGGGGTTGTTCGGGCATATCCGCAGAGTGAAGGATGGTAAAATAACTTGGAAAGCAGGTTTTTGGAATAATAGAGGGAATAAACATACTGAATGGACATGTGACATTGAAGAATGGGGCAGAACAAGTCTTCAAGAATTGGGACACGCTACAATGAACAGAGAGGTGTGTAGAGATGTGGTCAGAGAGACATCAGACACCTAAGGGCGATGAGCTCATGATTGTTGATTGATTGATTGGTTGGTTGGTTAGTTGGTTGGTTGGTTGGTTGGTTGACCGACCGACCGACCGACCGACCTGACCGACTGACCGACTGACCGACTGACCGACTGACCGACTGACCGACTGACCGACTGACCGACTGACCGACTGACCGACTGACTGACTGACTGACTGATTGCCTGATATATAAATGCCTGAGTACAATTACAGCTGCTTTGGAACAGTTTATGGAGAGTCTGTTTATCTTGGTAGAAATGAGAGCAGAGGTGGATATTCTGATGACAAAAGCTTTGCCACAGCTCCAGTTATTCTGCGCTGACCTGGGACTTGCCTTCCAGTTGGTCGATCCGAACTGGAAGGAACGAATATGCTCAGAAGGGCAAAAGTATCAGTTCAACCAACCCAACCGAGTTTTGGCTGATTGTCAAAGGTCATCACTAGGTCCTAACTTCGTGGTAAGCGTTCCTTGCGCATGTAACCCCAACTCTAGAATTATTCTGAGTAAAAAGGGTTTGTGATAGAAGCTTTATCTTTGTCCAATTCATCAAGCCAATAGCCATCAATTCATCTTTCCTCCTTTCGTTCTTTCAATTATTCGTTCATCTGTGCAACCATCCATCCATCCATCTATCCATATAATTAATCAAGCAGTCAATCAATCCGTCCACTCACTCATCTAATCCATTCATCCAACCCACCAAACCACCCACCCATCCGCTCACCACCAATTTGTCCACCATCCATCAATCCATCCATCCATCCATCCATCAATCCATCCATCCATCCATCCGTCCGTCCGTGCGTCCGTCCGTCCGTCCGTCCGTCCGTCCGTCCGTCCGTCCGTCCGTCCGTCCGTCCGTCCGTCCGTCCGTCCGTCCGTTCGTCCAACATTAGAACCTCAAAGCACTGGAACAGTCAACAGTTACATCAAGGCTCTTGATGTCTTCATAATTATGTATATCTGCAACAGTTCTAACACGTGAACTTCGATGATAATGAAGAAATCCAAGCATAGGCCAATTGCTATAGTATTCTAGTGGAGTGGTGTCAGTGTTGGTGGTAGTGGTCGTGGTGGTAGTGGTCGTGGTGGTGGTGATGCTTGTGCTGTTTGATAATAATACTAATCGTTATATTGTCACTTGTGATGGTCAGTTGTTGCTGGGAGAGACGACTGGACAACCGATGATTGTCTCTGAAATTACGATGACGGAATTCGAGATTCTCGATGACGTCATCTCGAGAAATGCCATTGCCAACGGCCATCTGTTGACCGGATGTTACGTCAGAGATGACAACTGCGATCCACCGGCCTTCAAGATCAATGTAATGACAAACCGTTGCAGCTCCGATGCTATGAGCATCACTGCCATAATTATTAAGTTGTTATTATTATAATAAATATTATTATTGTTATTTATAATTATTGCTAATATTATGATTATTATTATTACTATTATTATTATTATTATCGTAATTATCCTAAGAAGCTTTTTTGTGCAGGGGTTAGTTGTCCTCGACCTTGATAACCTATTATTATTGTTACTTATTATTATTATTAATATTATTATTATTATTATTAATATTAATATTTATTTGTAAACCAGCAAAGGTACATATAGAGTTTTACAGACTAATTAGTAGGTCCTTAATCGTTTTCAATATCTTTTTATGTGTTAATGATATTATTATTATTGTTATTATTATCATTGTTGTTGGCGTTTTTAGTATTGTGATTGTTATTATTTTTATTATTATAATTATTATTATTATTTTTATTATAATAATTATTATTATTATAACGATCAATATTATTACTACTGTTATTATTTTTTTAATGTCATATTATAATTATTGTTTTTATTAAGTGTTTATTTAGCTCCACTGTCTAATCACTAAACTTCAACCGATGGTACTGAGCAATAATTAGTACTTGGCGTTTAGTAATATTAGATAGTGGCGCTATATAAATGCAGAACTAAATGATAAAGTAGTTGATGTTGTAGCAGTGAAGATTATATGCCAATGGAGACAGTTACGATGTGAGATGTGGTGGTTGTATGTTTTGTTTTAGATAAGTCCTGAGTCGGATCCTGGTGACTTGACTCAGTTGCTGCAGCAGGCATCCATCGCTGCCAAGGATGAGGGAAAGCTCACAGAGGACGTCATCAAAAAGTACTTTACATCAGGTATCGTAATCGTAATCATAATCTCGTAATGACAGAGAGTAATATCCGTGGGTTTAATGTCCTAGACCCGTCTACAGCAACCAAAGGCGGTGATCTCGTTGCCAGGTGAGGGGGAATACCCAATGAGTGGGGTAAGAAATGTAGTGAACAAACTTATAACATGTCCCCTCCCTGTAAAAGGTGAAGGTGTCCCATCGACCTTCCCTGGGATCGCCGCCTCTGACAGCAGCCCAGGAAGTGCAGTTATGAGTACCAACTTGTTCAAGGGCCCTTAGTCAAAACAGGTTGGGAAGCGAAATCGATTCCAGGTCAAGATGCAAAGGTGTTAGGCTATGAGACAATCAGAAACAAGCGGCTCAGGTGGATGGTGTTTATTGTCTTGAAGTACCCAGTTTTGCCCTTTGTTTATGGTATTGTGTAGGCCCTGTTATGGTATTAGGCGAGTTTAGTTTCTGTAGCAATGGAATGACATATGTATTGTAAATCGTTGATATTCAACATTCCTTCTACTCATAAACCTTCTTCTACTCATATTCCTCCTTCTCCTCCTTCTCGTACTCCTCCTCTGTCTCCTAATCATATTCCTCCTTCTCCTCCTTCTCGTACTCCTCCTCTGTCTCCTAATCATATTCCTCCTTCTCCTCCTTCTCGTACTCCTCCTCTGTCTCCTAATCATATTCCTCCTTCTCCTCCTCCTACAATTACTCATCTCACTCTTTGTACTCCTACTCCTCCCAGTGATTGAATTGCTGGGGGTTTTGAGGTGTTCAACACCCAGTTCGTTTCTCAACTCCACTAATTCATTCTGAATAATTAGTTTGGGGTCAAGCAAACCCTGGATCAGCTTTCCGTGGCACCCACAGTAACCCTCTACAATTTAGCCAATATACCAGTTTCAGGTTCATTACAATTTTAGTAACTGCATCTCGACATGTGAAGAATTTTCAAACCCTCAGTTCAAATATTATGAAAATTCAAATCCTGACTCCTCCTACTCCTCCCACTTATCCTGTTACTCCTGCTCTCCTACTTCCACTCCTTCATTCATCCACAATCATGTGGAATTGTATCCTTTGTTCATCCGAACTAATTATTTGACAACTTTTGTACTTTGTTTTCGGTAGGAAAATACGAACTCAATGAAATCATGTATCCACGTTCATTGTTTCCATTCCTTTTTGATTACTTACAGCATTGGAGGAAGATGTCACTACTGGAGTAACCGGAATCGAGGGTCCTCGGATGTGTTGTCTGGGGTATAGGCGGGAACTTCAGACTCAGTATGATAAGGGTCAGGGGCAAGGGCAGTTGAAAGGCGAGGTTAAAGGTGAGGTCACCGACGACAGCAACGGGTGTCAGGGTTGTACTTCGTCACTGTGGGAGAATGTGGAAAAGTATCTGAGTTCAACGAATAGCAGGAACTACTTTGTGAAGTCGGATGGAGGTGGTGATGAGGCAGATGACGTAGGAGGTGATGAGGCATATCGCGTTGGAGGGAGCGAGGGTTTCCGGGGTTATCTGGAAGAGCTCTGCGCCGATTTCGTGGCTGACGTCAAGGATCTGGTCCTTCAGAGCATCTCGAAACGTTTGGCTCGATCGCTGGATGCACACGTTCAACTGGAAGCCCTCCACCACTCGAGGATCTGCGAGAGGAAGTCCCGGTCCCTCCACGGACAGGGAGAGCTGCTGGAGTCGATCCGGACCTTCCTTCGGGATCCCTCTCGCAACAGCCAACCGTTTATCATCCACGGACAGTCGGGATGTGGGAAATCGGCGGCAGTGGCCGGTGCCGTGAGGACCTGCCGGGACTGGTTCTCCGGGGACTGTGTGACTGTAGTCCGTTTCCTGGGAACTAGCATTGCCACTAGCAACATACACGACACGGTGACTGGAATTTTGACCCAGATATGCCTTGCTTACGGTCTGGAGACTCCGGAGGAGTTTGGAACCCTGTACAAGGCACTGAATAAGTTCAGAGATACTCTCGAGGATGTTTCCAAGAACCATGCCCACACTCGTCCACTGGTTATCTTCCTCGATGGCATTGACCAGCTGCGACCATACAGCGAGTGTCTCGAAGCACTGTGGGCCGTGAAAAACCTTCCCCCAAACGTCCACGTGGTTCTGTCGTCGGTCAAGGAATACGGTGGGGCAGACTTCTTTGGTGCCCTTGCGACCCTGTTGACGAGTCCAGGATGCATGGCCGAGGTTAAGGCTATGAGGAGCGAGGATGCGAGTTGCCTTGTCCAAGATCGTCTCCGTGGAAAGCGGAGGAAGCTGTCGGATGATCAGACAAAGGCGGTCTTGTCGGCTGCGGCGGATGCAAATCACCTACCTCTGTATCTGAGCATCATCGTGGATGAAGCTGCAAGATGGAAGTCTACTCTTTCAGATCTTGTGCTGCCATCTACTGCCTCAGATGCTCTCATGTCTATGCTCAACTGCCTGGAAAAAGAGTTTGGAGACAGCGTCGTCAGGTACTTTTCATCTTATCTCACTGTTTCCCAGGTGGGAGTCATTACCGAGGAGATAGTAGACCTACTGTCCTCAAACAAAGACGTGATGCATGAGCTCTACTGTTTAGGCATATTGTCAGTAGAGGGCGCCCAGACGTTTCCGGTTGCTATGGTAATGGCGCTGAGGCATCGGCTTGTAGAGTTTGTGGAAATGCGTCTGCTGTTTGGACGACAAGGATTCGGATGGAGCCACAGAGAGTTCCAAAGGGTAGTTGCTGAGAGGTATGGTATAATCGTTGATAGCACTGCCGAGGAACAGCTGCAAGATGACACGGCCAACTTTACTCTGTTACTTCATGAACACTTTACCAACATCTACGTTGCGAAGGAAGATCGCTCGAACCGACTGAGCGACCAGACTGTGGCTTCTTCCACCGGGCACGGTAAGATTCCCGAGTCAACCTCTGCTCTGGTTCTTTCGATTGATGATGCTTTCAGATCAAACCGTCTCGCACACCACTTGAGAATCCTGTTGCCGATCGAAGGCTTGGCGCGAATCAAGAAATGTCTGATTTTCAACTTCAAGTGGTTGCGGTCTCGGATCGTCTCTTCCGGTCTAACGTACACGGTTTTACGCGATGTCCTGTCCACCCAAAATCTTAGCAGACACCTAATCGACGAGTCGGTCGTTGACGATACGTGCGCGGACATTGAAGTTATGTACGAGTTTCTCCAGCTTACTCTTCGCTACATTTCCAAGAATCCGCAGGTATTGGCAATTGAAATTCTCAGCAGACTGCGTGATATTTCGAAACTCCACCCGGGTGTGGCTCAGCTGGTCGGCCAGGCAGAGGAGTGGATACATACGACTGATAGGAGACTGCTGGTCCCCCTGAGATCGGTTTGGACTCAACCGGGTTGCCTGGTCCGTCACACTCTGCCCGGTCCGACCCATTTTCTTGGGTATCTGCGGGAGGGTGAGGTGGTCGTTCTCTTCAGCGAGAGACATGGTATCGATGTCTGGAGGCTGCAGACCGGGGAGCTGCTCCACCGATTCGGCATCTGCAGGGAACAGACGATGCAGGGAATTCTAACTGGACATTCGGCCGAGTTCGTCATCCTAACGCGCTACTCGCACGTGAGCCGTCTGACGGTGTTGGACGTCTGGAGCACGGAGACCGGGATTCTCCTTATCAGCTCCAGCTTTCAGCGTGAGTTCGAGGCCGTTGCCCTTGACGGGGACGACCAACTGATGGCAGTGGCAACTCTTCTCCAATCGGAGGACCCGAAGAAGGACCTGGAGCGGTGCATTCTGGGAATTGCGGTCCTAACGAAGGACATCGTCTTTCGTCTTCCGGTTGGGGAATTGCTGCACGCGGAGGGCGTCGGAAAGCTTGTGTTCGTGCGAAATATTAAGAGGGAAACGAACTCGATCGTGAGCTTCGGGAGGGCGCCGTCACAGGACCTGGGGTTCTGGGATCTCGAGACGGGTGCTCTTGACTTCAGCCTCGATCTCGGCTGCACCCCGAGCCACGTCCGTCTCAACCCCGATCACAAGGTGGTCATCTGCGGCGAGACCGTCACGGGCACGATCGTTATCGTCAACCTGGCAAGGGGAACAATCGACCAGAAGATCGATGGCGACAATTACAAAGACCTGACCGATATCGTCACCAAGGGAGACGACATCTTCGTGACTAGCCCCCAAAATGGAATCACCATTCTGTCCGTGTCTCAGAGCGCCAGTCGAAGGATCATTAACGCGGACGTTCCCAGCCAAGCGACTCCGACAACGCTCCTAGTGGCCAACGTGGTGAAGAGCGAGAGGCTTCTGTTTGTGGGGTACGACACGGGTTCGATCTGCGTGTTTGACCTCTCTTCCCCAGACCATACGATGCTGGGGACCCTGACAGGAGGACATGGGAGCCGGGTCAATTCGCTGAGCATCACACGAAGGGGCCTGCTACTCTCTACGGGCGAGGAAGGCTCTGCGCTCGTCTGGAACTACCGGAGTCTTATCGAGAAACTGGCGCAGGATCTTGGAGATGATGCTGACGCTGTGGTGACGAAAGAGAGACGGTTGGTTGCCGCTGGGAACGATGATGACGACGTCAGATGCTTTGTTGTGACGTCAGACGAGCAGAAGGTCATCACGGGGTCAGCTTCAGGGTCGGTTCAGATCTGGGACATCAAATCGGGTGAGTGAGTGGTCTTGTTAATTAATATGATAATTAAAGGTGCTATCTAACAGATAGGTTAATGTCATTCTGGTATCTAACGTTTGATATAGGGTAATCAGGATATGTGATATAATAGTGTCAAACGTTTGATATAATCAGGTCTTCGTTCGATATCTGGTTATCAGTATATGTGATACCGGTGTGAAACGTTTGATATAGTCAGGTTACCGTTGCATCTCTGTTTTGCGGAGCACCGCTATGACTCGGTGAGTCCACCGGCGTGAATGCTGGACTGTTAATCGATAGGTCAGGGTTCAAGTACCCGCCTTGGTAGAAATTGATTTTATTAGATATCTGTCCCATCTTTGGCCCCTTGTCCAACTCATCTTCAATGAGTACATTCATTGATAGTACACTATCGATGAGAAGATGCTTCAAGACGAGAGAGATGGCTGCCCATCCGCCTTCGTAAGCCGAGACTAAGAAAATGAAGCCGCTAACGCCTCTCGTGTTAGGCTGATGGACTGCTGTTATTACTCCTCCTCGTCCTCTCCTTCGTCTTCGTGTCGTGTAGAATGATGATAGAGGGAGAGCAGAGGTCGAACCCATTCGTGTCTCATGGAGAGATTGATGGCTGTACAGTTTAACGACATCTTATTACAAGAAAACGATCGTTGGCGTCCGAAAAATTTATGAACCGTCTGTATGGCATAAAACAACTTTAGCATGCCATTTTAATTAACGCGGTTCCTCTCTCTCTCTCTCTCTCTCTCTCTCTCTCTCTCTCTCTCTCTCTCTCTCTCTCTCTCTCTCACTCTCTCTCTCTCTCTCTCTCTGTCTGTCTCTCTGTCTGTCTGTCTGTCTGTCTCTCACTCTCTCTGTCACTCTCTCTGTCTCTGTCTCTCTCTGTCTGTCCGTCTCTGTCTCTCTCTCTGTCTGTCTCTGTCTCTCTCTCTTTTCTCTCTCTCTATATATGTATATATATTGTATTTTATTGTACATACATATATGTATAGGTAATTATTGATATATATATATTTATATATATTTAAATTATATGTGGTTAAGAAGCGGTTCACATAATTGTCTATGGCATCGTATTGTATTAAATTTTAATTTGATAGTAGACTAGTAATAGTCTCAGTTAGGACGACACTGTAACAACTAAAACCTTTGGCGTCGCCCTCCTTCTTTGTTCAGGCTTGGGACTGGCAATTGTTGTTTGCGAGCAGTGCAATCATTTAGGAGAAATACAACAGATGAATACTATACAGACAGTGTACTATTGCGTTTTACTCAATGTTATAGGAATGTGTGAACTCGTTTTAGAGGTGTTTATCACCAGATTTAGTACATATATATACATTTGTATATAGGCCTTTAGATGAAGACGAAGGAGATAACTCGGCTGCTGCAAGAACTCAGGCAGTGCCAGTCTCAAGCCTGGATAAATTTGGAGAGCGACGCTAATGATCTTTGTTATCGCACAGCGTCGTTAAACTGCAATAGTCACCATGAAGGAGATTTGTGTGTTCAGCGATGCCTTCTAAGCCGCCGCAAAGAGACTCCGTGTTTGGAATAATAATAATAATTGTTATTTCGAATAATTTATAATTCTGTTTACAATGCCGAATGAATCATTACATGTTGATTAAATTTGTCTACATTTTCCAGTGAGTTACTAATTATCTTTGTATTTTACCTGTAAAGGTGTACTGATGAAGACAATGATTGGCGCCGGAGACATTGGAATCGACCACTTGAGCCTTGCTCGTAAAGAACAGCTCCTGATTGGACATTGCGCTGTTGAACAGCTGCCAAACGTTCGAGTTCTACGGGTCTGCGAGTTTACAGAATTCTCAGTTATTTAGTCCAGTTCTGTAGATAGTCGTAAGGCAGTGTTTGGGAATAAGCTAGTGCACTTGGTTTTCGAGCGGCGCTTTATAACTGTGGACTTCACGATTACTATATATAGATAAATATGGGCCCTCCCTGAGACCTGAATTTTGTTGTAAATGACGTCGTTGTGCCGTCATTATTAGATTACAGGAATATTTATTATATTTATTATATTTATTAGATAAATACGTCAGGATTAAAAACGGTTTTTTAATTTTTTTAAATCGACGAATATTTACTATTTATTTTTCATATAATCATTAGGAGATCTTTTCCCCGGACACAGTGTGCATTAAGCCTCCCATCCCTTTTAATGATTTGGGTAGAAGTTAGGGGTGAATTGGAAGGAGGAAGTTGAGGGGTGTCTATAAGGTGCTTCATGCCCCAGCAATCATAGTGATGGGACTTTTTGATTTGATCTTAGGTCTGGGATTTGGAGAAGGGTGAGGTCGTTCCTTTGGAGGGAGAGGGCGATCACGTGATGATATACTGCAGCGCTGTCACCCCCTCTGGTGACCGCATCGTTGCCATTCGACCATGCACCGAAAACGGTCAGATAGGTCTGTATGCATTACAATAATAAAGCTAAAGCAGGCCTATATTAATTATAACGATGACAATTATAATTATTACTGCTTTGCAGTTAGTATTACAGTAACGGGATTGCATGTTCTATGCATATTATGTTTAATAACAAGCCTTGCAGCCAGAGACGTCGATCTCGTTTGACAGGTAGGGTGGCACCCAATGAGTGGGGTAGAAAACGTATAACGTGTCTCCTCTCTGTAAAAGGTGGGGGACTTGTCCCCCTCGGCTCCTCCCCCCCGGGATCACCCCACCTACTTTCAGCCCAGCTTTGCCTGAAACTTTGTCTTTGAATCGTGAGAGGCGCCATATCAATAAATTTATTTATAGGCAACGACTATCTCGCTGAGAGGGATGCGAAAGGGCCTGTTTGAATGTTCATTGTCAAAACTGTGTTTTCTTGTATCAACAACTTTATATAAGACAATGCAGTTGCTACCATGAACATTTATACAAACATTATATGGACTCTGTAGCAGCTTTCTAAGTGAGATTGTCTTTCGCTCTTGCTGAGAAGTTACCTCGACTTGCGATAAGTCTATGGCCATTGTTGGGTGAACGATTTGTAAGAAGGGCATAATCAGATGATACAATTGTATTGTAATGTATCATAATCAGATGATACAATTGTATTGTAATGTATCATAATCAGATGATACAATTGTATTGTAATGTATCATAATCAGATGATACAGTTGTATTGTTATGTATCATCGTTGGCATGATGATCATTGTTAATGTAATAATTACATTTTCATCTGAAGTATGCAATCACCGCGATCTGACTGACCTTTTGGTTTTGACATGATTTCGGATTTGCTTTGATGCGCCGTCTGTTGATGCCCTGTGCATTATTATGGCGGCGCTATAGAAGTTTTTAGTCGTGGTCACACTCCATTGTAGGCATCGTTCTCGGAGTCTACGACTTAACGACAATGAAATCTCTTTCGAATCTCATTTGCAACATTTATGGTGCAATGGACGCAAGAAATCTTCGCATCATCGGGTTCTCCTTGCCTTCTCGCCAAGCAGAAACCATAGCAAAGCACGGTGACGTAGCAAACCGGAAGTCGACGATCGATGCCTCCGCAGCAGAAGACAGCGATAGAAGAACAAGCAGCGGGAAAAATTGCTTCCTGGTGCTGGATTACTTTCCAAAGGTCGACGTCTCCTTCTTCTTCACATTCAGGATCAGCTGCGGAGAGGGAATGGAGGAGATCTCCATGGATGACCACGATCCGTTCCACTTAGACACGGCCAATCCGGAATGTTCCGCCGTGGGTCCGGATGAAGTCTGCGTTACTGGTTCCACCGGAGGAAGGCTGATCCGCTGGAACACGAGGTCCAAGGTCGTCGAGGGTGATTTTGTGGATCTGTCCTTGACAAAGAGGAAAAAGGAAGAGGGTCCTGTTGCCCACGTGGGATCGGTCACGTGTGTTGAGGTGGACTTCCGGAAAAGCATCGTTGTCAGTGGAGGGAAGGATCGCAAGGTCAAGGTCTGGAATCTATCTAGCCAGGAACTGCTGACGTCATTTGCAGGACATCGAGAGAGTGTAAGTTTTTCCACCGCTGAGTGTAAGCGTAATCATAAGCTGGAGAGTTTCTTGGATGGAATCTGGGTGCAAGGGCAGGGCACCAGCGTGTTCACGAGCGCTGCGTCAAATCTGCCGGGTTGACTTAGGAGTCAGTGCGTGCTGTCTATGCACCTTTTTTAATCAAGGTTTGTGATAATTGATTGAATGATTGATAGATTGATTGGTTGGTTAATTGGCTTGTTGGTTGGCTGGTTGGTTGGTTCGTTGACGGTTGATTGCTTGATTGACTGACTGACTGACCGACTGATTGTCGTAAACGAAGGAAAGGATTACAAAGTCAATGATTGATTGATTGATTGATTGATTGATTGGAAGATTGAATATTGCAAAAAAAATGCTGAAGTGAAATAAAATATTAAATATTATTTACGAAACTTCTTCTCTTCTTAGGATTTTAATGGTACTATGTAGAAAGGCCTGTTGCATGGAAGGCGTCCTCTTAACCTTTAACCTCGGTGATGATTTTCAGATCTTATGTGTAAGCCTCTGTGCGGCACAATCTCTGGCGGTTTCGACGTCAACTGACGAGACCCTGTGCGTTTTGAAACTGGGCAAATCCGCCGAGAAGCTGTGCAGTTTTTCCTCGCACGGAGAAGTGAGATCGGTCGTCATGACGACCGACAAACAAAGCGTCGTCGCACTCCTCAGAACAGCGGACGGAGGCGGCTCACGGCTGCTGATGCTGAGGAGCATCAACTTCTGATGTGGCCCTTATCAGACGTTTCTATTGTTTTATTGTATAAATCAGCAAGTGTTTGTGAAGTTGTGATTGATGATTCGTCAATTGAATGCTTCTGTAAATCTGAATAATTTATTTAAATGACAATTAATACTTTATTTAAGTGAAAATGACGTTGGCTTATATG
This sequence comes from Bimastos eiseni, assembly GCA_959347315.1. Classification (NCBI taxonomy): domain Eukaryota; kingdom Metazoa; phylum Annelida; class Clitellata; order Crassiclitellata; family Lumbricidae; genus Bimastos; species Bimastos eiseni. The sequence continues at coordinate 3,158,430 of OY365820.1, forward strand.
GTGCAGTTGTTGATTATAGTAAAAACTGAAGATTTAAAACTTCATTTCAAGAAAGTCTTATAACAACAAGCAACTATAGTCTGGACAGTGGACATCGTAATTTCATTCAATTTCAACATTGCCGTTCAATTTAAAGCCAAGCATAAGGAGCCGCCGTGTATTTTTAGCAATTGTTACCTACTTAATTAGAAATATGTGTTAGAGTTAAGTAAACTGTGTATCTATCAATGCCAAGCTATATATTATATACTAAGAGATGCTTTTTAGACTTTGGAAGCATAAGTTAACTACAATTTTTCTATTTGGATCAGTTCTTACATCTGTCTCTGTCTCTGTTTGTCTCTGTCTCTCTCAGTCTCCCTCTCTCTCGCTCTGTGTGTGTGTCTCTTTCTCGCTCCTCAAGACCTGTCTCTTCTGTCTGGATCATCTTTTCAATAGCCACAGAGCTACACAAGTTACTGATTACATTACATCATTGTTGTTGAATTACCAGTGACCTAACCAGTGTTTTTTAGGTTTTTTCTAATTTGCTGTCTTACAGGGTTGTAATTTTGCTGTAGCAGTTTACGTTGGTGCGAGGACAATTGTTACGACCACGTCTGCGTTTGTTACAATATTTTACTTCCACAATATTCATATCATAGCAAATTTGATTTTTGAACCTCATAAAAACAGAAATGCAAATATCATGAATTAATTTCTTCATTGAATATTCAAGAGGTTATTTTTAGACTTCTGCGTTCCAATCAAAATGTTCGCTGTTCTTGTTGGAGTTCGCTATGTAATGGCAGGGGCTGAGACTTAAGTGGGGGGACAGAATGGGACGGTCCACTCCAAAATTTCACGTGCAGAGGATGGGGCTGCTTTTATTCCCTCAATATTTCATTAATATCTCACAAGTATTAGAAATGTCTACAGTGCTTTCCATGGTTCATCATTTTTTGCATCCGTGTTTGGGAAACGAAATTTTTCCAACCTGTCCCCCCTCCCGAGCCCACATTTTGTCGATCGTTCACACACACCCCCAATCCAGGACCGAGTTTCGTTCTATGTGCCATGGTGACAGATATGGAGACGGTTAATGTCTGCCGTGGATGAGGTTTTCAGGGCACGGTGTGTGGATTACCCCAGTCTACCCTACCCATCCGTCATTGTTTTCAGTTGAAGTTTGGGCTTATCGTGCGACGACATTTGTTCAATAACAATGGGACTAATTAGCAACGAACTGCGACGCACACGTAGACAATAATGCCACACACACACACACACACACACACACACACACACACACACACACACACACACACACACACACACACACACACACACATACACACACACACACACACACATACATCTATATACTCATACATCTATATACTCATACATCTATATACTCATACATGTACATGTGTCTCTAAGTATATCTATTTTTTCTTTACTGATGTATTACTGATGTATTTATTCGTATGCATCTTTGATGGGCGCTATATAAATGCGCCATTAAAGTTACATTACATGTAATGTAGAGTTGATGGTGTTGGAGGGAAGACCTCCATATAAAAAGGTCGGAAGGATCTAGATAGTCTTCGTGAGGAGAGTTGCAAGACTGGGGTTCGGTTTCCAATTCTGCATAGCTCCTAGGACCGCATGGATCTGTCGCTTAACTTCAAAGAGAGCCACCTGTGATTGACGTTCAGGGTCACACGCCAATGACCCCTGGCGCTTCTCTGTCACTCACTCTTCCGCTGTCGAGACCCAGGCGATAAGCGATTCGAGTGTATGGCCCATGTGGCGCTCATAATTCCGTAGATGTTGAGGATCGACATTGCACTTGGAAGCCCAGTCCAACGCGTTCAGTCGCTTAAGCAATGATCACAAATAATACATACTAAGAAGTTGTGTGCGATGTTTGTGTAGGAGATAAACTGTGTGTGTAATGTGTTGGTATGTGTGACACTGTGTGTGTGTGCGTGTGCGTGTGTGTGTGTAATGTGTTGGTATGTGTGTGTGTGCGTGTGTAGGTATTGTATTATTAGGCGCGATCAGTGATACGCAACAGCGCACGGTGTCCCGAGAAGGACTCGTCTTCCGTTGAAGCGATGGTCTCAGACGGCCAATTGGTTGTCGCCTTCTCCTCCTCCCCCTCTCTCTCCTCTCGCTACCTTTTCCCACTCCCCTCTCCGCCAATGGAAGCGTCCTATCTTTCATCTCATTCCACACGTATGCCTCAGTCACGTGACCGGAAACGCCGACGGAAAAGCGTCGCCAAAGATGAAGAGCCCAAAATTCCTCATTAACGATTTTCCCGCCATTGGGAGTCGCGCTTCGTCTGCGTCGTCTTGGAGATTGCGTTGCGAAGATGAAATACTAACATCCGCTGCTGTCGCCGTTGCCATAGCAACGACGACGCAGTCTCAGCATCAAAGCAGCGGGAGACTGTTCCATCATCTCGTGCGATAAATCCGTAGAAAAATCTTCTAATGACGATCCCATGAATGATTAAGAAGATGCAAATCGACGCGTTCTTATAATACAGCCAGCCTTACAACCCGGGTTCGCCAGAGATCCAGATCGCGATCTCTTTATTACATTGTAAGTGGCTTAAAACGAATTTAAATTCCGTCCGCGTTGTGTTCCAGACCGCAAATGTTCCGAGTTACTCCGTCGCTTTAAACTAGCGCTAGCGTCGCACAAGCAGGGGCGGCGATCCCGGGGGTAGAGGGGTACAAGTTCCCCACATTTTACAGAATGAGGACAAGTTAACATTCTCATTGGGTGCCCCCCACCTGTCAAAGGAGATCGCCGCCTCTGCGCACAAGTACTTAAAATGAACGAGCTTTTAAGAAACGACTCCGCCTTTTTGAAGTTTTCGCGCAGCAGATTCGTCCCTGGCATTTTTACTTAGGTGTAATTCTATCCGATCGTGAATGCCGCGAGTACTCCGACATTTTTAGCTAATTTGCATATTGAGTTAACCGTGCCTTTGTGTCGAATCGTGGGATGCGAATGCAAATGGCGGCTATTTAGATAAAATGTCTCGATGAGTGCTAGGCCCTAATCGAAAATAAAAGTATCCAAATATCGGGATATAAAATAATGTTCGTGCTGAAAATAGATATTCGCGTAAGAACGCTTTGTACAAATGTTATGGCGGCTCTGCGTTCCGCTTGCGAATTATTATTTAGACAGGAAAAACTTTCTGCTTTTTATATTTTGCGATTTTATAATATTAAAAAGGTTTCAACTTTGCGGTCTTTTGGAGGACATCTAATTTGTGCTAAAATGTATGGTAATGTTACAGTGGTGATGAGGAATTTGTTGGATAAATAAGCCAACTTAAATGCAGCTGGTGGAAAAGGACTGAGGAGCATGTTCGTAGTGAAATGTAAGCTACAGAGCATTCACCGAGGTAGGCCGACTGAGTCAATATCACGAAAATTCTAAACGTCGACATCAGGCAATTGTTGAAAATCCAACAGGAACTGATAAACAAAGTCGTTCAGTTAAGACTCTGACAAATGGTCACCGTAACATTATAATATAACTGATGTGCACCATCAAATAAATGCGCTATATGACTGTACACGTGACGCCTTGTGTGAGCGCGGGAACCCAAAAAAGGGTGCGCGAAGAGACAGCGGTTTATCACACATCACACACGTGCAACGTAGAAAATTCATTTGGACAAGTCGTTTCAGAGGTAGTGGACACAATCATTCAACTTCGTCAACGCACACGAGTCTGAGGAAACGCAGGTACAGAAAGAAATATTACTCGTCAAGTAAAATACAAAGTTATTTGTAGCGTTTTACCCTCGCCGATAAGGCAATGTCATATCACATGGAGGAATGTCATAAAAACGTTAACAGCAGTCTAAAACTCTAATTATATAGATTTGATAATACATGGGTCTGGGTCCTGGGTATTGTGTAGTGGACAGTGGACATTCCGTATTCTATGACTGCTGCTTACAACAGTTTCCATATGGTCTTATGCCAGTGTATACAATAGGCTTACTTTAGCTCCCCGCTCTCTTATCCTAACCTGCATTAGACTATATAATGTGATAAACATGTTTTAAAGTGGAATTTTAACCCTTACTCCTCCAATTATTATAGCTAACGCCTTAAATTGGACGCTCACAGCGACCTTAGGAGCGGTAAGAGTTAATATGTAAAAATGTTGTACATTTTGGTGTACAGAACTAGACAGAGCCGTTGCATAAATGTTAGTTCACTTTTATCAAAACGCAATTCATTAGAGGCCTAACTCTCTCTATCATTGATGTTTGTTGTATTTTCAAGGTAATTAATAACATTTGAGGGCATGGCTTCATCGTTTAGCAGTGGTATGCTTGTGTAACTCTGGTTTGACTACTTGGCTAACTGTTTGGGTAGGCCTACTAACCGTCGCCATATCACTCGCGCTTTGCTTCATTCGATTTTTAAAAGGGAAGCCCGTTCTTCAATTCACTTGTGTATTAAGTGTGAGGTTCTTTAACTGTTATTTAACCATGCATCTTTATTTCGTAGATACGATGTCAGGAGGCTCGGGACAAACAATGGCCAGCCACTCTTTAATCTCTGCAGACCTTGGACACGTTGCGTGCACAATCGGTTGAAACCTGTGGACGTTCGCCGGTTTCTGTGTTGAAGCTTGGTAACAGCGGTTCCATTAACACTTCGTATGGCTCGGAGTTCTTTGATTTCCATTTATTTATAGATTTAAAAAATTTCCTTTTAGTGACCTGGCTTCAGTTGATGCACGTAACTCCCATGTTGCATTACTAGCTAGACATTAGACACACAAAATAAATCTTGGGAGGGTTACAAGTAGAGATTAACGCCAGTCGATCCATTCATTAGTCAGATATTTATTCAACTGGATGAATATAAAAGTAAGTGAGTTCTTTTTAGATACTTCAAATTAAAAGCGAAAAGTAAAATATATTTTGAAAATTGGATACAAATGAAGTTGGATAAAACTAGAATGGGAAAAACTGGAATAAACTAATATGGGAGAAAATGGGGAAAAAAAGAAGACTGAAATGAGGAAAGAGGGAATAAACTTAAATGGGGTAAATGGGGGAAAACTGGAATGGGGAAAACGGAATAACATGAAATATAAGCAAATAGAACTGAAATTGGGAAAACAGAGAATAAACTTAAATGGGAGAAAATTGGGGAAAATGAAATGGGGAAAAAGGAATAAACCGAAATAAGAGAAAATGGAAGAAAAACTGAAATGTATAAAAACAGGGAATAAACCTTAATCGGAGAAAATGGGAAAACCTAAATGGGGGAAACTGGGAATAAACTGAAATTTGAGAAATTGGAGAATCAACTTAAGTGGGAGAAAATGTTGAAAACTGAAATGAGTAAAACTGGGAATAAAAACTGAAATGAGAGAAAATGTTGAAAACACTGAATAAACTGAAATGGGAAAGCAAGGAAACACTAAAACGGGGAATAACCGGGAAAAACTAAAATAAAGAAAAATTCTAAATTTTTAGGTTTTCGCCTTTTCGCTAATCTTTTTTTTATTTATTTTTTTAATTTTTTACCTTAATTTCTTTTATTTCATGGGTTGAATAAACGGGCTGACATATATGTATGCCTATTGTCCGATATTCGGCTTGACGAATGCCGGCAAAAAGGCCAGTGGATCGCATTAGTCAGACTGACGGTCAGATGCGGTGGAACGAACTGCGATGATATGTTGGCTGCACTATCCTATTTAACTGAACGTTAGCTAAGAAGTCCTGAGCCAGGACTTCTCAGCTAACTGTTACTAAGCGTTGCCATTTCCATCGATCATTACAATTCGACTTTCGAAAGAGAAACACGTTTTTCAACTCATTTCAATTCTCTCTCTCTCTCTCTCTGTCTGTCTGTCTGTCTGTCTCTCTCTCTCCCTCTCTCTGGCTCTTTCGTTGTCCTTGTATATTTCCTCCTCTACCTACATGCGTGTCACTTCGCCTGTCTGTCTGTGTCTGTCTATGTATCTCTACATGTATCGCTGTCTCACTCTTGCAATTGACTTGTAATTAGCCCTCTACCTATTGGGTTCATTTGATTCAGTGCCCCGTTGCCTAGCAACTGTGCTCTTCGCCCTCGTAACCTAATACACTCAAACGATTGCCATCGTAACTAATAAACATGTATGTATACATACATACTTACATATATACATACATACATATATAATTTATATCTATACAGTGATATAATATATATATATATGTATATATATATGTATATATATATGTATTTAAACATATGTATGTATATATATGCATATATATATACATATATATATGTATGTATATATACATATATGTAAGTATATAAACATGTATGTATATATATATGTATGTATGTATATATATATATATGGGCCTATAATCTTTGGGACGAGAATCTAGATGAATGCAATTATTGTGTATATGAATAAATTGTAGATAAACTATATTCGTTTGTATATATTTGCACATAAATAACCGTTTATATTTTAACGGACAACACACTGGCGTGGAAAGTATATAGGCCTAGGCCTATACAGATAGTTGGAAGAGAGATCGATTCCCGCTTTTAACCCCATATTGACGGACCCGTCCTTCTATTCACTAGGCGGCTGCGTTGGTTAAATTTTATTGATTGGTTAATATTATGAATCAATGAATCAATTAAATCGATAGATAGATCAATCAATCAATCAAACTTAATATAGCGCTTCTTCAGAAATCTCTAAATATAGCGCTTCTTCAGAAATCTACTCGGAGGCGCTCCCGGTCCGATTCCAACCTCGGCTAAAGAAGACTGATTTCAGAGTAGAATAGAAGGGCGAATAGAGAGTTCCTTGGCAAGAGTCGAAGATCCAATGGCACGCCATTTCATACAGCACGATAGCTGCACCGTTTTCATTAGTTAGGTCCGTGTACAGCTACGCATGGATGTGTCTGTATAATATAACTATTTTACGATTCTAAATAATATATGTATTATGTACGTGATAATGAAAATTTTCGTTTGTTTTTACACTGACAAGTTGCAGCATGCTTTGGTGCTTAGACACCTTTTAATAATGTCTTACTGACGCTATTAATTTATTATTTCAGTAAACAGAGAATAATTATTTTATTTATTTTCATTACATGAAAAGAACGTCTATGGTGAAAGAAAATTATGAAAATGAAAGCAAAAAAGAACCGATGCGGTATAAAAAAGATCTTCTGAA
>OY365820.1:3170668-3210668 GCA_959347315.1 Bimastos eiseni
TTATGTCATAGCTGGCAGGCGATCATTAGTTCATTGTCTTAGGATTATCTCAGGGTTGTCATGGGGATGTCAGAATACTGTCAAATGACTGTCAGATTATCATATCGTCGTTGGCTCAGCCTACGTAGATTGCCAGCCGAATTGATTGACAGCTGGGGTATTGACCTCTGTGCAAAAGGCTAAGACTGAATGACTGAACGCGTTCGGCCACTCCTCGATAAGACGGAGTTGGACAGTTGATAAGTAGAAGCTCAAGCTGTTGCTATCTTGGGGTGTTGATCCATGTGGGGAAACATGGATATGCCCCACCCTATGATCTATCCACGTTGGGAGTGAGGGATTTCTTTGATCCACGTAAAAACTGGTAGGATCCATGTGGGTATAGAGGGATTTGTCCAACTCATGTTTGATTCATGTGGGGTAAAGAAGGAAATGTTCCCACCCAATGTTTTATTTGTGTGAAATAGAGCGGAATATGTTTCACCCCATGGTAGATCCATGTGGGGTAGAGATAGATATGTCCCACCCCATCCTTGATCCATGTGGAATATGTCGCACCCGATGTTTAACCCATTTTGTAGACTGGTGCTATTTCCATTTTTCATTACCCTTATTTCTTATCCAGATTCGCTTTTAAAATGCATTCATCATAAATTTTGAATGCCCGTAACTACTAAGTTATCTGTGGGTCGCATTTTGTCCACTCCCGGAGTTCGTTCATTTGTAGTCTAGGAATTGCTCCGATGTTTAACTGTCCTTCATATTCGATTAAACGACCATTCATGGACGCAGCAGAGACGGACGGATGTTTTCAATATACTATCAATGATTCGAACACTACAATCGCCAACGGATGAACGGATTGACATACAGACGTACGGACGGGAAGATAGACAGGCGGGCAGACAGACAGACAGACAGACAGACGGACAGACGGACAGCAGGAAGGCAGACATGCAGGAAGACAGGCAGGAAGGTGGGTACACGGACAGACAGACGGACGGACGAACAGAGAGGCAGACAGACAAATATACAGACAGACGGAGAGACGGGTAGGCAGACAGACAGAGAGCAGGCAGAAAGATAAACGGAGGGAGACAAGCGGATGTACGGATGGACTGCAGGAGAATGGAGAGAAGACCGGATGGATGGATGAAAGGATGAAATGACGGACAGAACGATGGACGGATGGATGAAGAGATGGGAAGGGACAGGGGTGAGGGTGGGGGGTAGGCGGGAGAACCAATGGAGGAAGGGTAGAACTGAATGGAGGAAGAAATGAAGAGAGGGCATAGTACAGAATTCGCTTCGATATTGAATTGCGTAGGAAGGGCGTTCCGATTGATGGCCGCAGGATCCAGCGCGTTTTGACCTCGACCTTCATGTGACCCAGACGAAAGCAAAGGTCAACGCGTATCTTCAGTAAACCATTCCAGTTCACCCCCTCCTCTTCCTCCTCCTCTGCCTACTCTTCCTCGTCCTCCTTTTCCTCGTCCTCCTCTTTCTCCTATTCTTTCCTCTCCTCTTCTTCCTCCTCCTCCTCCTCTTTCTCCTCCTCTTTCTCCTCCTCTTTCTCCTACTCGTCCTCCTTCTCCTTCTCCTCCTTCTCCTCCTTCTCCTCCTTCTCCTCCTTCTCCTCTTACTTCTCCTCCTCCTCTTCCTCCTCTTACTTCTCCTCCTCTTCCTCCTCCTCTTACTTCTCCTCCTCTTTCTCCTCTTACTTCTCCTCTTACTTCTCCTCCTCTTTCTCCTCCTCTTTCTCCTACTCGTCCTCCTTCTCCTCCTTCTCCTCCTTCTCCTCCTTCTCCTCCTTCTCCTCCTTCTCCTCCTTCTCCTCCTTCTCCTCCTTCTCCTCCTTCTCCTCCTTCTCCTCCTTCTCCTCTTACTTCTCCTCCTCCTCTTCCTCCTAATCCTCCTCCTGCTCCCTCCTTCTCCTCTTTCTCCTCTTCCTTCTTGTTCTGCCCCTCCTCCTCTGATCTGTCCCTCGTCCTCTCCTCAGTCCCTCGTCGTCTCTTTCTCTGTCCCTTGTCGCAGCTGTCCTTTGTCTTAATCCTCAACTCCTCATTCTTGCGTCACTTCTTCCTGTGATCCTCACGTATGCATCCTCACGTATACATCCTCACGTATGCATCCTCACGTATACATCCTCACGTATACATCCTCACGTATACATCCTCACGTATACACCCTCACGTATACATCCTCACGTATACACCCTCACGTATACATCCTCACGTATACATCCTCACGTATACATCCTCACGTATACATCCTCACGTATACATCATCCGCGCCTCAGATTCACATTTCGGTGTGGCCTTGCGCGAGTTATAAATTTAATTAATAATATAAATAATATCCGAACAAATTCCCTTCATCCGTCAGCTTTTCTCCGCTCCATTGCATTGCCTTCTTCTTCTTCCTCCTCCTAATATTACTCCGCATTCTTCCCATTCCCTTCTTCCTCGTTCTCTTGTGTCTTCTCTCTCTCTCCTCTCCATCCTTAGCTTCCATTCTCTTCTCTTCTCCCGCCTCTTTTCCTCTTCCTTCTCTTCCTCCTCCTCTTAATATGTATTCTCTTCTTCCTCTCTCTCTCTCCGTCCTCTTCTCTCCCTCTTACACCTCTGCTTCCTCTTCCTCCTCCTTACCCCATGTCTTCTCTTTCTTCTCTACCATAACTCTTCTTCCTCTCTCATTCCTCTTCCTCCTCTTCCTCCTCTTCCTCCTCTTCCTCCTCTTCCTCCTCTTCCTCCTCTTCCTCCTCTTCCTCCTCTTCCTCCTCTTCCTCCTCTTCCTCCTCATCCTTCTGTTCCGTGTAAATGACGATTGATGAACTGTCCATCGTGTCCTGATATTCCATTCGATGGCTAATACCCTGCCTTGGCTTCTCCCCTCTGTATTGTGAAGGTTTGTGTGTGGCGTGTGTTACATCGGTCCTTCCGTCTCTCCCTTCCTCCTCTCTCTCTCTCTCTCTCTCCCTCCGCCCCTTATTCCGCCCTCCATCCCTCCTTCCATCCGTCACCTTGTTCCTCTCTCATTCCAGGTCCGCCTCTTCCTCCCTCCGTCTCTCTCCTTCCCACCCTCTATCTTTCCTCCATACTCCCTTTCGTCCTTTTGTCCATCTCACAATCCGTCCCTCCTTCCATCTCTCCATCTCCCTGCATCCTTTCCTTCTTCCTTCCCTCCCTCTCTCAACCCTTTCGCTGGTATTCGTCCATTTCCGAAAGGAAAGAAGAACTCGGATCTCCTATTCGACGCTGTGGAACAATGAAGCGCTACTTGAACCTACTTCATATCAATGTGAAGTGTTGCATATGAGGTAGCCACAATGGGACGGACTCAAGACTAATCTCTTCTGACGGGATACCAATGCTAAGATCTCCTGCTCTCAAATCCTGTCAAGCCAAATTCTTTGCCTTTCAAAACAACGAACTCGTAATCGTAACCGTAATCTCCAAACTTCTATACCGTCACTCGAAAGCCGAGCGCAGGGCACCAGCTTATTCACGAGTGCTGCGTCACATAAAATGGATTTTCACAAGGGTAGTCCGAGGAAGTTCACGCTACGTGTCAATCTGCGTAGCTTTCAATTTAGACTATCTCTCAGCGCTCGTGAATAGGCTGGTGACCTGCGCTTGGCTTTCGAGTGGCGCTTTAGAAGTTTTGAAGGCTCGCGGTTCAGTTGACGATTACAGTCGTATCTCTGGTTTCCAAATAATTCCGATAAACAGAGAACTATAGCCTACGATTTTTTCTTGGAAATCCATTGAGGTCCAATTCATATTTTTAGGAATCCGATCCACGCGTTAAGAGCCGCGCGGCGAATTCCGGGCTTATCACAAACAAGGCGTTTGTTTTGGCGTCTCTGCTTACCATCGCCCTCTTTGTTCTCTGCATTGCCCTTTTCGGGCAATCCATTGATCGGATCGTTTGCAATTCCGTCTCGTTTCACGTTTCTTCCCAGAGCAGGAGGCTTCCTGCAGCGCCTCAACCGAGAGCCCCATCCGGCCCCCATCACCGTATATATGGCTCTAACGCCGCCTGACTGGTTTAGACGTTAATGAAACCGGTCACGTTTATGGCCCACCATTTCGATGTATCACCTATTCGTCCCATTTCAAATATCGTTCATGCCACATTAGTTTTAGCGGCAGTAACCTAACACGAGAGCTGGGGTCCCCGAGTGCATAGAACCGGACGGTAACTCGGTCTGATAGGGCGAGAGGAATGCGGCGCTATATGTTTCGCCAATCTGTCGCCTTGCACTTCTACGATTAGGTTTCTATGCGCAACCGGTCGTGCGCGCCGCGCAATATATGGCTGACGTCTGCGGGAAAGATGGCGACGGGTCTGATTGATGGTCTGACATTCAACGATGCGAATGGACTGAGAAGAAATTGGTGGAGAAGGGAAGAAGGAAGGCAGAGAGGAGAATCTATTGGTCTATCAACGCTAAGAGTCGCTCGTTGTATTGATCACAGATGAAGCGAGATTTAGGGTATATGAAAGTCGCGGATGTAGGACAGCAGATAACAGCCCGAGGAAAATCCGATGCTGCAAGATTTCTAATAATGATTGGCACAGTTTACTGGCAAAAATTCTAAGTGCTACTTACAACAGAACAGGCTAGGTTGAACAACGGTTGGATATATCATTTCCAATTATTAATACGGATACATTGTATAATAATGTATGGATGTATGTTCCGCAGAAGCAATCGGAGATTTTGCCCATAACAGCTTATAGTAATTAGGCTACTTACTGTGCTTGTATAAGCTATAATTGGCTATAGAGATCTATTAGTAACACAATCAACAGCCAAAGTCTCGTGACTCACAAGGTCAAGGCTATACCCTATTACTTTTGGCTTATTTGCTTAACTTAAGTGACAATCGTGCTATCGCTTTTCAGTTCAGCAGTTGTAGCGCAGCAGTAGAAGTTTTAGTTTAACGGCATTGTGTGATAACAATGGTCACCAGCGTCTCCCTCCTCCTTTATGTAGGCTTGGGACGGGTACTATCAAAACGCGAACAGTGGCGTAGTTGCTTTAGATATTGGATTGGATTGTAGTCAGAGTTTAACGACAACTTTCGACATCAAAAATTTCCGGCCGTATTCCACCTCACTATCGACCATTTTGGGCCTACTAAAGATTTGGGCGATTATTTACAGTTTAACGACACTTTGCTGTAATTTATGGATTCAATGCTAATTATAAATAGAAATTTTGATGTTTTTAGATTTCGAGAATTTATAGCATTAGAGAAAGCTGTTTAAAAGGTGTTCAAGAAAAACCGAACGTAGGCGCCCTCTGCTCTATTGGTTAAGTGATGTAGTAGTAGCCGTTTAAGTTTATCAACACTGTGATAACTATGATCATCCGCGTCGCCCTCCTCCTTTAGCCAGGCGTGGAACTGGCACTGTCACACTATTAACAGTGGCGGAGTATAATTTTATCGTGTGTGCACTACGTAATTTTAAATGAAGTCGGTATCAAGCACATCTCTATCGCAGAGAGCATTATCGATAGACCCTACAGGGGCAGATTTAATGGCCAATTGAATTTTGTTTGGATTCATAGGCCGTGTGCTGTAATACTCTCTACAAAATTATTATTAACTACCTAGAACTCAACGAGGGTCATACCACCTTGTACGCGCGGATAAACCCCCTGTACTGACACAGGGTTTCGTTTGTGCATAAATGCATATGCTGAGGCCGATAATTTGCTCGATATAGGAAGCGTAATACATGCACGTCTCGTCATTTGCATCCTTAGACAACAATTCTTGCACCAAGAACATCGCTGCTCGTATAGATCGCATGTTCCCTAATGGTGTCCATTTGCATGTGGCCTCGTCTTGGATTCGTACGATTGTCTGTTCTTCTGATAAGAGAAGAGTGGGCACTCAGCTTGCGCCTGCTGCCTATAGATATATTCCATCTAGTATATATATAGAATAGTCTCCCAATTTCAGTCCGTAAAGGCACAACCGTTGCTCTTTTCAAGACAAAACTGATGACCTATCTATTCTCCCTGATCTATGACTAAGAATGCAGCACAGTGCTTTTGTGCAAGACTTGTCTTGTCAAAGTGCTATATAAATGCCTAGTTGTATTGTATTGTATAATCATGGCAGAACTGCAATGGATCTATAGCAAGCCCTTAGCATATTACAAGGTAATGAAACTCGAATATAATTTCATATCCGGTAGACCTCCTTGCATACAGATGTCGCCCAGCTTCAATTTGCAACCGGATATGAAGCATGATGTTTTGTTGGCATTGAGCAATCTCTAACTCTATATTTATAAATTTCGACCGGTTTTATAATGTAATGAAAGCTATAAGCTGCAGGACTGCAATGCAACTGTTTTGCATAAAGTATGGTTATATACGCCATGCAAATCCACTGTAAAGGCCCATACATATCCATTATTTAAACCGTTACAAATTCTTTAACTAGGCTCATAAAAACCCTTTACTTAAACCCGTACAAATTCCTTAACTAGCGTTAAATTTTTTATGCCCATATAACATATTTTACTTAGGCAAATATTAATCCCTTGTTGAGGTCTATAAATAATTCTTTACTTAGGCCCATACCAGTCCTTTGTTTAGACCAACACAAGTCCATAGTTTAGACTTCGACATGTCCTTTATTTAGTGCTACGTCATAACATGAAAGGACGTTGGTCTATCGTTTATTTTTCCCGATGTCAGACTCCGGTCGTATCCTCTCGCTTTGTCTACATCTCTTCATCCATTCAACTGGAGTTTTATTCATGCTTCCCTAGGGACACAGACTCGAGAATTGATCCAGTTCCTCGAATTCCCTCTTTCCCCTCTCCAATCATCCCACCGCTCCCACTTTTTCACCCCATTCCCTCAGAGCATCCCTGACAGATTTCATCCTGCTGCTGAGGCTGCTGTCACTGTCTCTGTAGCTGCAACTGATGTAGCTCCTAATATTCCTTGTTCTGCATCTATTTATAACATCTAACTACTACCGCCATTAATACTACTACTCTTACGACAACCATAACTACTGACACCATTACTTCTATATCACCACCATGATTACATGTATACAGCAGTAACAATTGCTACATGTAATACTGCTACTGATTCAGCTATAGTGCTACAAATGCTGCTTCTACTACTGCTGATACTACTAGTCATTCTATGGCAAAACTGCTAATACTATAATGCTACTACTACTACTACTACTACTACTACTACTGCTACTCCACTTACTACTTCCCACTACTCCACCTACTACCACTACTACTACTACTACTCCTACTACTCCCCCTACTACTACTACTACTACTTCCACTCCACCTAACCCCACCAAGAACTACTCCACTTACTACTACTACTACTACCACTACTCCACCTACTACCTTCCTACTCCACCTACTACTACTACTACTACTACTACTACTACTGCTACCAGCATTATTATTACTACTACCCCTGTTATTAATTATGCTATCACCACCGCACCGTAATTGCTACTACTACGATTACAATTTCTACCACCATCGCCATGGCGACTGCTGTCATCTCAATCAGGGTTGTTTTTCTGGTTTCCGGACGGCGTCTAATTTAATCGGATGAATATGGGAAACGGATGGAAGAGGAGGTTTGAACGGATGGAAGAGGTTGAACGCATGGAAGAGGTCTCTTTCCATTTGGCCAATCGCACCTTCGCTGACCAACAACGGATCGTATCATCAATAACAGACATTTATTCATTCTGCAGCATTTCCATCTACGACTGTTTTTCATGAATTTCAGAATGTTATGATATGTAATGTATTACATTATAATATGTAAATATGTATGTATGTATGCATACATGTACGCATGTATGTATATATGTATTTGTGTATTTATGTATGTATTGTATTTATGTATGAATGTATGTATGTATGACATATTTATGTAAGCAAATAGACAGGTATGTGTGTATGTATGCACATATATAGATATGTGTTTGTGTATATGTATGTAAGTTTGTATTATGAATGTATACGTACCTGTATATATATATATATATATATATATCTCTTAAACGTGGCTGGTTTTTTAGATGCAAAAAATCGATTTCCGTTTCACGATGTTGAGAGGTAAAGTACTAAAACGAATACAAAAGAAAGAGGAACGAAATAAGGGACAACAGAGGACAAAAAACGAAAAAAAATTGTCAAAAAGGGACAAAAGGGACAAATGGAGACAAAACTGGGTCAAAGTGAACAAAAAGAAACTAGAATAGATGGTCGCTGTGACCAACTGACCATAGCCTTGGTCAAGTCTAGAATGGGTGGCGACCGACCGGGGACCACCGTCAAAACACGGCATTATTGGTAGATGATGACCTTCACGCCTCCTCTGCAAGAAGCCAGAATATACTGAGCTGTAGGCGGATAACACGCCGTCATTGGAATCCCATGCGATCTTGCGTTCACTCCGTCCATCGTCATTCTTATTGGATTCAATGTGATTTGGGTAATTCTTTGGATTACATCAGACTCTGGGACTCTACTGGGCATCGTTCCCTGGGCTGCCATCTGATACGACCATGCAGCGCTTGTGAATAAGCTTGTGCTTATTAGCTTTAAAATAGCTTTAGAATAGCGCCATAGTATGTGGAGCTTACGATTACTAACAGGGAGTTGTATTTTATATTTAGGTTGCGCTAGATCAATGTTCGTTATTTATATTGTGAGGCCGTCTTGATCTCGAGCACGTGTTAATGACTTCTGTTGTATTGTGTTGTATAGTATTTAAGTATGGAGCGCCACTAGCAGGACGGACCGTTCAGAAGCGCTGCCAGTGCGCAAAGCCCCGAAAGAAGAAGTAGGTCTTGAGAAAAGCAAAGAGGATGAGAGACTGCCAGATAGGATTTTAGAGCGAACAGATGGCGAAAGTGCATTCCACAGAGAGAGACCAATTGAAGCAAAGGATCGAGACTGAGCTATAGCTGTTCTAGTTCGAGGAACCAAGAGGTCAAGTCTATTGAACGAGTGAAGCGGACGGAGGGAGGAAGCTGAATGAGGCCAAAGTATTACGTCAACCGGGTATACCACAGAGCAAGACCCCGCTGAGCCTTGAAGATCAGAAAGAGAATTTTAAATGGTATGCAAGCACGAAGAGGGAGCCAATGAAGCGCATCTTCTTCTTCATCTTTTGAACGTGTACAGTTGCAGGGATGGTTCACTGCGGATCTTCGATGGTTCACCTGAACCAGGTAGCCACAGATATCCGCCGTTCACCTTCTGCGGCCAATACGAACAGATGAACGCCACCGTCTTCACTTCCGGCCACGTGGCTGTCGTCGAACTGCACAGCCAGTCTGACGTCATTTCCGCCTACGTCGTCGCTGTCTTCAAATACGTCAATATCGGTCGGTTGCGAGTCTTCATCATTGTCATCGTCGTCGTCGTCCTCGCCGTCATCGTCCTCGCCGTCGTCGTTGTAGCAGTCGTCGTCTTTTTTACCATACACACACACACAAATATTTCCTATTCATTAATAAATGGCACAAAGCTATTGTGAGCGAGATCGTACTGTTATAAAAAAAGTAATTATTGAGCTGAAACAGGGAAGTTATAGCGTCTAAAACATACGATATAAAGGTGTCGCAGCAGGCGGCTACAGCTTTACCATTTTGTCCATTGAAGCAAAATGTTTAAAAATCTATAAACTGAACCACATTATTATTACGCATTTATCAATTGATTTTAAGTAACGACAAAGCTTCAATCGATGACGCTGAGCAATTGCGAATGTTGAACGTTCTGAAGGTGAAGAGAAGGACGAGGAAGAGGAGGAAGAGGAGGAGGAGGAGGAGGAGATACAAGAGGGCGTATTATCCTGTCTCACGATGCAAGTCTTAACATTATAAAGCAACAGTGGCGCAGTTAACGCAATCCCTAGTATTGTGCGATTAGTGTATAACAGCTTCAGACAGTTGCAACGACAATGACGTCGTAGGAATACCCAGAGGCATATTATGAAAGTACACATGGAAATTGATGCAGAGGTATCTCGCAGCCAATCAGACGATGAGCTTGAATTTGAGCAAATGTATATTCAGGTTTTCTTATCCTCTTGTCAGATGTGATAAGCTTGCGGGTTCTCAAACGATTGTCAACAAATATTTTATTCACGTGTAGAGCTCAATCTATACTAGGATTATTGCAAATCAGCAAGTGGGGTAATGAGAATTTTTCAAAATAAACTTTATGATATAAAAAGTTACTTGGCCACATCATATAATGATACGGCCAAAACCTAAAGGTTAGTTTTAGTAGGTTTGCTTCACTGTTTGATGCAATATAATTTGTATTTCACGGATTATTACTTTCCGCGTCAGATTAGTCGCCATTGAACTCAGATAGCTTATAATTTTTTCTGCGTAATCAGCAGGTACTGTTTTAATGTAATCCGCCATTTCGGATAATTTAAGCTCGGTATAAAAAGATTTGTTATGTTTGGACTAGATCACTAGATTGTTGGTTGCATATTAATTATGTACTCGACGCGCGTGGACATGATGAATATTCAACGCGCATATCATTCCGAAATGGAAACTTCTGATTGGTTGCAGGGTTCCGTTGAATCAAAGGAGAGGGAGCACAAATATAGCACTAATTAGCAAAACTGCGGCTTTATAGAGTCAGGAACTCAAAATTGAAAGGCGCCTAAGCCGAGAGATACAATATCACTATAATTGTACGGTTACACGGACAATGCCGTCAGATCGTTAATTGGGATAGATGATATCGTAATTATGAGTAAAATAGGAGGAGGAGGAGGAGAAGGAGGAGGATCGAGTCCATGCCCTTCGCGTTACAAGACGATCGCTCTAACCAATCGATTGCCCTGTCCAGCTCTACCCTATCGATTACCCTGGCCAGTTGCAATTGACAACGACGTTCATCGCATTTATCTAAGTAAAGTTGAAGCTTGTGCCCACCACAAGACGAATATATTTATAATGATAACCCTTAGGATCACTGTCATAGCTACTCTGCCATTCGTTAATTACATGAAATTTTATAATGGAAAAGATTTCTTGCAATTCTAAACAGGTTGTTGAATTTATAATGGGCAAATTGAGTGAATGTTTTTGCTAAAGCATGCACTCTTTCAATACACAAAAAATTAGCATGTCAGACTAGGAATCAAAGTTAAATATGATTTGTTTATCTTGATTTAATTTAGTGATATCATTGTTTCCTCTAATATGATTAGTTTCGACCGTGAAAAGAGTCTTTTCAATAGAAGGAAGAGCACTTAAACAGTCTGAAGAACAGCGAATTTCTTATGGTTTTCATTTTCCAAGAAAAAACTTCTTTGATAGCCGTTCATTCAGCTGCATATATACAAGAATCACTGCAGAGACGGACTTATCTATCTGCAAGGAAGGGATTGCGCATGCAGAAGCGACTAAGTTTTCAGCTTTGGGTCCATCAGTGTAAATATGTGTACTCGTGGTATTTGTTGATAGGTTCTAAGGAAATGGGACGGATAAGTTCAGAATTGTCTACTTTCTTATTTATTGATCTGTGAAGTCGACTACAATACAAAACAATTAGGCATTTACAACGCGCTTTAACGAGACAAGTCTTGCACTAAAGCGAGTTGCGTACTCAGTCATAGTTCAAGGGAAAAGGTAGGTCTTCACTTTTGACCTGAATATTGCAACAGATGTGGCTTGGCGGACTGTAGTTATGAGACCATTCCATTCCATGGGTCCTGCTACTGAGAAAGCACGGTTCAAAAACTACCTGTTGGTACGAGATGGGGTAAAGTAAAAGTACCCCGAAGACTAAGATCAACTTCAATATCTCTTTCAACCAAGAATGATCTGTGGTAGGGAATATCGGAGCTTGAAAGAGAGGTTCAGAGGCGAGGACCAATTGGTAATTCGTGTGTATGTGGGTTCATCCTAGCGCTTAATAGTATCCGACACATTTGTCCGTTGTGATAAATAAGCTTTTTATAGCGTCAGAAAACCCAATTGAAAGGTGTCTAAGAAGACGCACAAAGTAACGTTGGTATAACACGAGATTCGTATTTCGTTTCTTAATGCTTACATAGACATTCAATCGTTACGATCATGCAATATTATCGTAAAATATTACTGGACTTCCCATTTGAGGCGAAAACACGAAACAATTGATTGTGCTGTTACACAATTACAAATCCTTATCGTAATAGTTTCAGTTTTAAAAACGACACTGTGATAACAAAATCATTAGGGTCGACCTCCTCCTTTATCCAGGCTTGGGATTGGCACTGCCAGAATGCAAGAAATATTGTAGAACTGCTATATAACAGCTTCAAATGGTTGCAGTTGCAATGAAGTGGTATCGAATAGTCTTGATTTAAGTAGCTATCTGAAGTTTATAACTAAGAGCTTTATAGCATCAGAAAGATCCAATTCAAAGATGGATAAATTGAGCGGAAGAAATTTTTCTAATAATTATGTCCACTGAAAGAGAGTTAAACATATTTAGGCGAACATTATGCAATTATTATTATTAATGTTGTTATTGTCATAATTATTATTATTCTAATTATTCTAATTATTATTATTATTATTATTATTATTATTATTATCTGGGTAGCCGCTTGTCAGTGGATTGTAATCTTGACATAGTGCCCTGAAAAGCCACCGCATTGAAACGTTGGATCAATGCCGACAAGTTCTGGAAAAGGAAGTTTGTCTCTCGGGTGTCACCGGTAGCTGTCGAAAGTCGGCGTCCAGTCTCAGACAGAAAGGCGAGGCCCTCACTATTGAGGGGACCGAAGGTTTCTATAGCGATTGTAACAACAGTGTATTTCTTCTCTAGCTCAGAATATTTTGTGTGTTTCCTTGTGGCTGCTATCTCCGCCGCTCCTCCAGCTGTGGAAGCTGTCTCGGGGATATAAGAAGCGGCCACTGTGTCCACCACAGTCGCGTCCCAAAGTAAGGCCCGCCCCCCACTCCACGGTATTAGGGTCTGCCCGTCCGGTCTCTTTCCATCTAATTTGGAAAGACCTGAAGGTTCCTTGACCGCTGGAATACCGGCTCTGTTGAGGCTGCGATGGATTAGGTCGTTGATATTATAGTGTCTTGCTTGAACCCAATGAACAGGACAGGCCATGTGCGCCTCTGGCTGAGACGAAGACGCCGAATGCGCAGGTGTGCGGCTCGCAGATGGCCACCCCTAATCGTAGGCCGACCGCCACCCTCACGGTATCGTCCTCCAGTCTGAGATCGCGAGAAACGAGCGGGAGAGTGTACAGCCAGTCCGAGGCGTGCGGTGACTGCAAGACCCTTAGTCTCGCCTGGTCGTAGAGATCCTGTAGCTTTTCTTCTAGTGCAGACAGAACCGCGTTTAACCGCGGTCTGTCAAATTATTATTATTATCATTATTGCCACTATTATCATTATTATTATTAATATTATTATTATTATTATTAGTAGTAGTAGTAGTAGTAGTAGTAGGTGTAGTAGTAGGTGTAGTAGGTGGAGTAGTAGTGGTGGTGGTGGTGGTGGTGGTAGTAGTAGTAATAGTAGTAGTAGTAGTAGTGGAATTTGTTGTAGCTGCAGTGTAGTAATAATAGTTAGTATAATTGGTATTACTATTATTATTACTATGATGATTACAATTGTTACCGTTTTTAAAATTATTGTAGATATCATTATTTATTAGTATTGTAAATATTTATTGTTAATGTTGTTATTGTCATAATTGTTTTTACATCCTCTTTTTTGACGCTAACGGAAACCCTGGGTGCTGCTTCTGTTGTGTTGCTGATGTGTTCTGGTGATGGTGTTGGTACTGCTGCTGGCGTTAATCAGACGAGCGTTTTATGGCCAACCTTTCGCTGGTTGGCGCTTGATAAGACTGCGGCGAGGAACCGTCGAAGCAAATTGACCGAAAGGGAAATCCCTCTCATCATCATTCATCATCATCACGTATATATAGTGCTTAACAGATTTATACAACTTTATGTATATACGACGTATATATATATATATATATATGTAGCATTTAGATTTGCATATGGCATATAAAAATGTGAGGCTCATGCATTAAGGCATTTTATTCAAAGCCTTGATGCTGAAGTTAAATTTAAATACATCATTTTATATATATATATATATATGTACATATAGTTATATATATATCTGGATAGTATAATATGCACGAGATATCGAGAAAATTATCTGTATCGCCAACACACAGTCGCACGCAGGTCGTCGGAGGTATATATATATATATATATATATATATACGTATGTATGTGTGTATATATGTATATATATACATGTATATTACGAAGTAGTAACAATTGCAATAATTGCATGTGTTCTTTAATTGAATTCAAACTGAGGAACCGCGGAATGGTGACATAAAATTATAGGAAGAAACATGATAGCAATTAAGTTAGAAAAGCTGGAAACTTCCATTTCAATAATCTCATCTTTGTCGCATCGTCATATTTATATAGCGCCTCTCTCATAATAACTATTCAGAGGCGCTCGTTGCACTGAAACTCCAGAGAAGAAGAAGAAATGAAAAAGAAATAATGTTGCATATTATATATATATATATATATATATATATACATATATTCTTAGTGTGTATATGCTTCTTTATGTATATATATATACATGTTAAGTGGGATATTATATTCCATTGCCAGCTGGTCTCGGGAGCCCGGTATAGTCGTCCCCTTCGTAGCTTATAAGCTATGCTGAGAGACGGAATTCTTGTGGTTCAATATACCCATGAAATTCCGTGCATTCGTAGTGGTATACATACGCCCTATTTCATGGAATGGCCTTTGTTGGAGTTCTGCCTGTTCCCTATATCGAACAGTGATAACTGTCATTGTCATTTGAAAACTTGACCTTGAAGGGGCGCTTTATAAACGACTGAATGAATGATGTCATACATGACTACGATTGACTACTAGGTTTTTATATATATAGCATCCAAGAGAAACGATTTTAAGGTGTTTTAAGCATGCGTGCACGCACACAAGTACACAATATTTTATACGCTGCTACACAGAGATAGTTTGGAGTAGCAAGTAACAGTGACTGTTTCCTAAATCGTGTAGTGGTGTTTTTTACGCTCATTAGAAAACTCCTTTTTGTCTGGGTTGGAGTTGGAATGTTTTGACTTTTGAGGAGTTACCTTGAGAAGTCACCATATAAATCTTCGAATTCACGAATATATCGATGGTTATCTTTCTGTCTTATAGACAACGAGGCTTCAACATTCCCTCGCCAGATCCATCATTCGATGAAGCTCCTCAGAAGCACCGGTATACCATCGATTCCTCAGCCTATTTCTATAGCGCCTCTATAACCTTTCTGAAGCGTCACACTTTTGATGCTCCTTATCATCGACTGATGTTTCATCATTATAAGTATATAAGGTATTAAAGGCGCTCCATGAGAAGCGCACGATCTTTTGTCTATCCGTGATCTTGATTCGTCTTGCAATCGTCATCGCTATTGTATATTTATGAGGAGCCTCTAAGGGAAAAGCCTTCTGTATACGGTCTCAAATGTATTGAACGCCAAAGCGCGGGCATGCAGCTGGTCAAATTAAGAATATACTGCCTTATTTACTTGATTGCCTATATACTTAATTGCTTGCTTGCTTACTTGCTTGCTAGCTTTCATACCTACCTACATATCCATCTACCTACCTGCTTACCTACATACCTACCAACCTACTTACTTGATACTTGCCTACATATCTACCAGCCTATCTACCAACCTATTACCTGCCTATCCACCTACCCATCAACCGACCAGCTTACTTATTTACCTATGTGCCTATTTACTTACTAGCTTACTTATTACAGCCTACATGTGCAGTTGGCGAATAGCGATCGATGACTGTTCCGACGATGAATGTCCGCTATTATCGCCCGGATATCCTGGATCCTATCCACCGACGATGGAGTGTGGATACGACATCAGCAGCAGGGATTCCGACATAGCCATCCAGATCAAGTTCCACGGATCGAACTCACGCCACAAACCGAGAGAGTTCGATATCAGAGCCACGTATGTAACACAGTTCAATACATTACACAACGCGCCTGATTTGTATGTAATGTAAAGTAACTCATACTTTAAAATCCAATTGAGCATTCGTTTTAGTGTCTTGATTGTCGAATCTAGGTTTATTTGAATGGCCTTATGTAACGTAATGCGCTGCTGACTGCGTAGATAATAAACATGTCTTTGATTGATTGGCTGGCTGGCTGGCTGGCTGGCTGGTTGATTCTCAGGATGGATGGTTGGTTGGCTGGTTGTCTGGTTGTCTGTCTGACTGATTGATCGATCGAGTGATTTTGATTGAATAATTGATTGATTGATCGATCGAGTGATTTTGATTGAATATTTGACTGGTTGATTGATCGACATAATGATTTAGCGATTGATTGGTTGACTAACTGACTGCCTGACAGCCTGAATGAATGAGTGATTGACTGACTGCATGAATGACTGACTGATTAATTGATTTGTTGCGCCATCGGTTGATGCCTTGTGCCTTCAGAGCCGGCGTTATAGAAGTTACTCCTAACAATGACTATGTACTATGACCCATAGAGACGACTGTCGTGAGGAGTACGTCGAGCTCTACGACGGTGACTCGACGGCCAATCCTAAGATCGGTCGATTCTGCGGAAATACGATTCCGGATATGACTTCATCGGGCAGCCATCTTTACGTCCTGTTCGTCAGTGGACCGGATACGCCCCGCTACGGAAACATAGGATTCCACGGATCCGTGATGGGGCTGACAAAAGGTCAGAGGTCAATGAAGCGGTCTATTACAACGGTAGCCCCGCATCGAATGGCTTTGTTACCCTCTTCATTTAACTTGACTAGCGTAAAGTTTGTCACGACATCTTTCAACTTTTTTTCACTTGTGTTTGCGTCAACCTACAGAGCTGAAGTTATGCACACATTTCAGGCTTGCATGACAAAGCAATTCATAAAAATTTGAAAAAAATTCCACAAATTAAATATCGTTAACCCACTCATTGACGAGCTGCACTCCGGAAAATTTATATTATCAATGATATGTAATCAAAAATCTCTTAATGAAAAGGAACGATTGCGCCATCGACCAGATAAGAGAGGTCCCGAAAAACCCAGGATTTCATTTCAACTTGTATTTTGTTGAACTGTGTCGTTGTAATACCTTGAGTTATATATGTATATATATACATATATATATAATTGCGGAGCTAGAGAGCAAAAGTCAGAGAAAGAGACAGAGAGAGACGGAGAGAGACGGAGAGACAGAGAGAGACAGAGAGAGACGGAGAGAGACGGAGAGAGACGGAGAGAGACGGAGAGACAGAGAGAGACAGAGAGAGACGGAGAGAGACGGAGAGAGACGGAGAGAGACGGAGAGACAGAGAGAGACGGAGAGAGACGGAGAGAGACGGAGAGAGACGGAGAGAGACGGAGAGAGACGGAGAGAGACGGAGAGAGACGGAGAGAGACACAGAGAGACACAGAGAGACACAGAGAGACACAGAGAGACACAGAGAGACACAGAGAGAGTTAGAGTAAAGGGAAACAGAGTAGAGACAGAGGGCAGATAAAGGCAGATAGAGACAAACAGACTGATACAGAAGAGCGAGTCAGACAGACAGACAGACAGACAGACAGACAAACAGACAGAAAGATAGACAGTAATAAGGAGAAACGCAACTTGAGTGACAGATAGAGACCCAGAGAGAGAGAGAGAGAGAGAGAGAGAGAGAGAGAGAGAGAGAGAGAGAGAGAGAGAGAGAGAGAGAGAGAGAGAGAGAGAGAGAGAAACAGACAGAGACAAATAGAGACAGAGATAGATAGATAGAGACAGGCTGACAATGGAGACGTCTGAATAATATTGACGTCTAGTGTTTAGTGAACTCTCCCACCTCCGTCGCCTTTCTTCCTTGCATCCTTCTTTCCACCCTTGTGGGATCGTAATGCATCGCCCTCCTAATCCCTTCCCATCCTCCATTCATCCATCCATCCACTCTTCCATCCATCCATCCATCCATCCGTCCATTTATCCGTCCATCCTTCCATCTTTATACCCTTCCTCCCGTGAGTCCTTCCTTCTGTACCTCCATCCGTCCGTGTGTCCGTCTTCCAGTTTCTCCCTGTCCCGTCTTCCCCTCGTTTCTCCAAATAGCTGAATTCCACTCTTCCTATTCTTTCCATCTGTCGCCGTTTTCCAGTTAATTTCGTCGATTTATGCCTTGTGGGGGTCCAAAGGGTCGTCAGAGTTCCCGCTCGAACCCTCCGATAATTACGCCCCCTCCCGAAGGGTCGCCGACCAGAGGCCTGGGTCCCCCGCTCGTAAATGGCCCGGCGGTCGCCCCTTACGCATACAAATGACGTCCTTCATGGTTCCTCAACCCGGTCTGAAGGGTTTTATGACGATCGCGTCTCAACATTTTCTCTAAGACTCTTTTGGCAATACAACAAGTAGTGGCTGATTCACAGTGGCGTTTTTCTGTGTCCTTTAATGTGCTGTGGTCGACAGCCAGACAATTATTACCGTCCCATGGCCAGACACTCACCTTGTGCTCTTATTTCTTGGAAATCTAGCGACCGCCATGACCAATCGTCTCCAGTTTTTTCTTTCCGAAGTTGCATCTCTTAATTCCTCCAGGTTCGTTTCAGTTTTTTCATGTATCACATCCATCCATTTTTTCCTTGGGCACCCTCTTTTCTTCCTTCCTCCTCCACATGCCAGCATCATTTCCTTTTCCATTCCATTTGATCGCATAACATGTCCAAAAACCCTAGCTTCCTTCTCAACGCTGTTTGTTGTATCGTCTCATCATTCTCGACTCCAATCTTCCTGCGCACTTCTTCGTTTGTCTTCTTCTCCGTCCATGATATTCTCTGCATCTTCCTCCACATCCACATTTCGCATGCATTGACCTTCTCCATGTTCTTTGTCATTGTCCATGTCTCACAGCCATATAGTACTGTAGGAAAGATCATTGCTCTCACTAATCTTTTTTGTGTCTATGCTCGCATATTTGTCTTTCCATATCTTTTCCAGTCCGTTCATTGCAGCTTTCCCTATCGCCACCCTTCTCTTTATTTCCGAGTCACATTTTCCCTCTTTTTCTATTAATGATCCCTGGAACGTGAAGCTTGTTACAACCTCTATTTCCTCTCCGTCTATCTCGAAACTGTCCCAATCAGCTGTTGTCATTATCTTTGTCTTCTTTAAGTTGAAGTATAGGCCTGCCTTCTCACTTTCTCAGTCTTCTTATCAGATTTTCCAGATCTGCTTTCTTCCCTGCCAGTAGTGTTGTGTCATCCGCATATCTTAGATTGTTCAATGTCCTTCCTGCTATCTTTGCTCCTTCAGTTGCCTCTTCCATTTCTACCCTCCTCATTATCCTTTCTGCATACAGGTTGAAAAGAAATGGGGACAGGATGCACCCTTGCCTCACCCCTTTCTTGATTTTAAATTTGTCTGTGTCTCCAAATTCTGTTCTTATCACCGCTTCCTGGTCTTTGTACAATCCCTTTAGTAGTTGTATCAAATGTTTTGGTATACCCATTTCATGGCCAGACATCTCGAGGAAATCCTTGAGCAGTGAGTGATTTGTGGCGTAGAGGGTTTCGATTAGATATCTAGGTGGTGGTGTGTGATAAGAAAGATATTTAGCGTCGCCCTCCTCCTTTATTCAGGCTTGGGAATGGCACTGTCAGAATTGGCGGTAGTTGCAGTTGCAGCTTGACGACTTCTGTGGAGTGGATCGATCCTTAACGTCGTCTACTCTTTCATTTATAGCACCAAATGGACATGTTTAAAAGGTGTTCAAAAAACCGAACAAGAGCGCCCTCTGCTCTAGTCTTAGTGATATAATATTAGCAGTTTCAGTTTAACGATACTGTTTGATAACAAAAATCATTGGCAGCGCCCTCCTCCTTTATTCAGGCTTTGGACTAGCATTGTCAGAGTGCGAATAGATGCTGAATTTCAGCTTTTCCATAAACTCTTGGGTATGCCAGAGTT
The DNA here is from genome assembly GCA_959347315.1 of Bimastos eiseni. Lineage (NCBI taxonomy): Eukaryota > Metazoa > Annelida > Clitellata > Crassiclitellata > Lumbricidae > Bimastos > Bimastos eiseni. The sequence continues at coordinate 3,190,751 of OY365820.1, forward strand.
GTGTAAATAATATTGTGATCGGTTAGGTAAATGATTTGACAAACATCAATTTAAGATTCAAATTGATTAGTTGCAACATTGTGCTGATTCTAATTCTGATGGACGTTGCAGTATGTATGTATGTGTATATGTGTGTGTGCGTGTATGCATGTATGTATGTAATATGTATGCATGCATGCATGTATGAATGTATGTATGTATGTATGTACGTATGTATGTATGTATGTATGTGTGCATTATGCACTGCAGTTTAAGCAGGTATGTATATATTTGTGTATGTAAATATGTATATTTGTATGTATGACTCGTTAACTGTATATATAGGTTCGTTGGTCTATGCCAGTATCTTACTAAGCCACTGAACCGACTGCCATGGAAAATCGTCTGTAGTATGTCATCGTCGATAAAACGCTACTGGCGTGGATAATGGTTGACATTTGTCGATGTGGTTCAATTTCCGTGTGTAAATGGACTTTGTTGTTACTCTGCGTGTGTGTTTGTACGACTGTGTCCATCCTATTCTCCGTGCTCTTCCAGTCCTCCCTGAACCCAGCCTGACCTGGCTCCCACCCCTCTGAGTCGCTCGGAAGGACTGTGCAAACACGGGGGACAGGAAATTGAAACTACGGTTCTCCAGAAAAACAGATTAAACGTTATCGGGTGTCAGAAGATGTGTGTAGAATCTAAGTTTACACCCGTGTAACGGTAGATGCTTACGTCCCTCAGGTCATGGTAACCGATTGGTTGGGGCAGCGTTTCCCTCCTTTTTTGGTCGTGGTATCCCTTCAATCTTAATTTTTTGGCGGAACCCCATCGACAACTAAACATTCATTACCTATTGTATGTAAAAACAACGCTTAAGGATGCAGACAATTAATAAGTTTAGACCTAGATTCATAACAACACAAAAACTATACAAATAACAATGAATGGACAATTCTCTTTCAAATTAAGTTATGCACAGATATTAAGCCGCAAGCCACCTGTTAAAAATCCATATAATTTATTTTAAATTGTTTGAAGCTTATTGTTCACACTAAACACTTCCGCGGAACTCTTATCTTCACCTCACGGAACCGTAGAGCTCCGCGGAACACAGTTTAAGAAACGCTGTGTTCGAGTGGTCGCTTTGCGAAGCGGAGGGCGCAGGTTCTATCCATTTTGACGTATACAGTTGTATGGTTTCTCGCGATTCGAATCCGAAGCTTTTAGCCTCTTTTGTGACTATCGATCAATTACTGTGAATTATCATACTAGGATTTCTATTAGTTTCATAATGTCTTTAGGCTGACGAGGCCTTTAATGACTAAACCATCTGGTAACTTCGCTGCAACCCTTTGAGTAGCACTAATTTAAAAAAATAATGACTCACGTAATTATAGCATCGTATAAACAGAATTAAAGGCGTCTACTGGATAGACATTACATTCCTAAAGGCAGTTTCGAAAACTCACCGTTAGGCTGTCATTGATTGATTGATTGATATATTGATTGACTGACTGACTGACTGGCTGACTGATTGATTGATTGATTGATTGATTGATTGATTGATTGATTGATTGATTGGTTGATTGCTTGCTTGCTTGCTTGATTGGTTGGTTGGTTGGTTGGTTGGTTGGTTGGTTGGTTGGTTGGTCAATTGACTGATTGACTGATTGACTGATTAACTGACTGACTGACTGATTAATATTGATTTTAATTTGTGATCTGTGTTACCTGCCAATGTTCCTGGAATTAAATCTAATTTAATGACAAAGCTGGTGCATGAAGATATTCCCTGGTTTCTCCCTCCCCAGAGACATCTTATTAAGACAAAGAAATTCTTCTACATAGGATACTGCCGGCGCTTCCATCGCTGGTATTGTTCATAACTGACCAATCAAGCTATAAACCAAAAAATTTGTTATGTACTGAAGTTAATGGTTAATGAAATTAACGAAAATTCTACGCACAGCAATGTTCCTTTAAATTACTACCACTCATTTCAATGTGTTACCTGTAGCTCAGGTGTTGATTCAAATCAAGGTGTTACATGTGTGGATTCGTGTGTCTTTTGGTACAGAGTGGCATGGCGGTGGTCAGAAGGCGTCGAATGACCTCTGCAACTGGACGTTCAACGTGTCCGAAGGGTCAGTGTCCAGTCCTGACCACTGGCTGCCCACGGCGACCAAGTGCACTTACGTCTTCCATATATACCAACATCATCGCCTCGACGTCGTACTTAACATCTATGGACTCAGGTACGTCAGAGGAGACTTGGTCCTGGATTTTCAAGGGGACATATGGAAAAAGGTGTTTGAAAGAAACAGATTGAAAGAGATTCAATTTCCAAACTTGGATGCGGCAATCAAGCCATGGTGATTGATCGGTTAGAGCGGTCAACCCGTAACGCTCAGTGTGCACTGAGTGAGCGGGTTCGACCCTCATTCGAGGCGTCACTGGGTAGAGACTTTGAGCAAGTCATTTACACACAATTGCTTTGCATCACAACTGCAGTTGCGCCGTCGAGGCGTGTGTATGCACTTCTGAACTTAAGTGTAAGAAGGGCGATATCAAATTGCATTTGTTTTGTATTTTATTGTATGCAATATCAAATTACAGTTGTATTGTATAGTTGTAATGTAATAAAAAGGAAAAACAGTAGAAAAAACCTTAGAAATTTATTATATTTGTGAACACGCTCTGAAATATTGGACGGGATATAAGCGACTCCACCCTCTCCATCTGAAACTTCTGTCCACCCTAAAGTCTCCGCCTCTGAACGGGATGATTGACAGGTGGCAAGGTAATCAGCGGAATGATTGATGGGTGGGAAGGTAATCAGCGGAATGATTGACGGGTGGGAAGGTAATCAGCGGAATGATTGATGGGTGGGAAGGTAATCAGCGGAATGATTGACGGGTGGGAAGGTAATCAGCGGAATGATTGATGGGTGGGAAGGTAATCAGCGGAATGATTGAAAGGTGGGAAGGTAATCAGCGGAATGATTGAAAGGTGGGAAGGTAATCAGCGGAATGATTGAAAGGTGGGAAGGTAATCAGCGGAATGATTGAAAGGTGGGAAGGTAATCAGCGGAATGATTGATGGGTGGGAAGGTAATCAGCGGAATGATTGAAAGATGGGAAGGTAATCAGCGGAATGATTGAAAGGTGGGAAGGTAATCAGCGGAATGATTGAAAGGTGGGAAGGTAATCAGCGGAATGATTGAAAGGTGGGAAGGTAATCAGCGGAATGATTGAAAGGTGGGAAGGTAATCAGCGGAATGATTGAAAGGTGGGAAGGTAATCAGCGGAATGATTGATGGGTGGGAAGGTAATCAGCGGAATGATTGAAAGGTGGGAAGGTAATCAGCGGAATGATTGAAAGGTGGGAAGGTAATCAGCGGAATGATTGAAAGGTGGGAAGGTAATCAGCGGAATGATTGAAAGGTGGGAAGGTAATCAGCGGAATGATTGAAAGGTGGGAAGGTAATCAGCGGAATGATTGAAAGGTGGGAAGGTAATCAGCGGAATGATTGATGGGTGGGAAGGTAATCAGCGGAATGATTGAAAGGTGGGAAGGTAATCAGCGGAATGATTGAAAGGTGGGAAGGTAATCAGCGGAATGATTGATGGGTGGGAAGGTAATCAGCGGAATGATTGACGGGTGGGAAGGTAATCAGCGGAATGATTGATGGGTGGGAAGGTAATCAGCGGAATGATTGATGGGTGGGAAGGTAATCAGCGGAATGATTGAAAGGTGGGAAGGTAATCAGCGGAATGATTGAAAGGTGGGAAGGTAATCAGCGGAATGATTGAAATGTGGGAAGGTAATCAGCGGAATGATTGAAAGGTGGGAAGGTAATCAGCGGAATGATTGAAAGGTGGGAAGGTAATCAGCGGAATGATTGATGGGTGGGAAGGTAATCAGCGGAATGATTGACGGGTGGGAAGGTAGTCAGCGGAATGATTGATGGGTGGGAAGGTAATCAGCGGAATGATTGATGGGTGGGAAGGTAATCAGCGGAATGATTGAAAGGTGGGAAGGTAATCAGCGGAATGATTGAAAGGTGGGAAGGTAATCAGCGGAATGATTGAAATGTGGGAAGGTAATCAGCGGAATGATTGAAAGGTGGGAAAGGTACATCAACAGATCATACCAGACTAGACTACAGATTATATCAGACCAGACTAGCTAAGGGGATATTGGATCAGATAAAGTTTTATTATAATAGATAATTATAGATAAAATATGATCAGATTAGGTGAGGCGATTCTTTCCATATCTATTCCAGTGCCTCTTGTGGCGACTACGTTGAAATCTACGAAGGGGATCGGATGGTGGAGAGGTTCTGCGAGTCTACGTCAGATGGCAGGATGCAGAACAATGGGGAGGATGCGGAAGATACGATGGTGGAGAGGCGTTATCCAGAGGAGGAGGATGAGGATGACGAGGAGGAGACGGAGGAAGAACCTACGACTCGTGGGGTCCATCGCTACAGCTTCCTGAAGACCCCGGTTCGAATCTCCTACTTCACGACCTTGGGGCAGATGCAAGCTACCCCAGAGAGAGGATTCTGGGTGTCCTACAAACAGCTGCTCACAGGTCAGCTGTGTCGGATACAAGAGTAACTTCTATTGAGCCGGTCTCTATTGCCCAAGGTATCAATCGATGGCGCGCCAGAACCAAGCCAGATGATACAATCATTCGCTGTTATCGTCGTTGTCATCATCGCCTCCAGCCTCTTGTGCTTTTGTTGTCTCGCTTTGACACGATAAATCCCTCAGGAAGATTTATTTTTTAGGTTGGCTCAAAGATTTCTGAGATATACGCTATGACCTTAAGGAAAAGGCGATTCATAAATCTTCGGCAATAGTTACAACCTCCCTACACCTACTCTTAGGTTACGACTGTAGATTTTCAATCGCATTGCGTTTCGTAAAAATAATTGCGTTGAGTTACAAAATACCATATTGATGCTCTTTTCGCTGTTATCGTTGCTGCTTTTGTCGTCAATGTTATCGTTGTTATTATTATTATCGCTGTTGATATAGTTGTTGCTTTTGCTGTTGCGGTTGTCGTCAAGGTTGTCGCCGTTCTTTGTTGTTGTTGCTCTTTGTCGTTGTTTCTATTGTCAATCATAAAACACAACTGTTGCTTATGATCGTAGATGGCAGCAGCAGCAGCGGAGGAGGTGGAGGGGGAGGATCGTCTGCGGACGAGAGTCATCGCCCTCTGGCGGCTGCAAAGGGCGATCACCGACGGATGACCAACGACGAGCAACAGTTGCCCGACTATGACCATCATCATCACCACCACTACCCGACGAACAGTGCCTCCTCATCCGGCTTCTATTCTTCCTCCCCCTTCTTCTCCCTTACCTCTTTCTCCCATTCCTCCTTCTTCTCTTCCTCCTCCTCCTCCTCGTTTTCCTCTTCCTTCTTTACCTTCTTCTCCTCTTCCTCCTTTCTTTCCTCCATTTCCTCTTCCTCCTTCTCTTCCTCCTCATTTTCCTCCGCCTTCTCTACCTCCTACCCTTGGTCCTTCTCGTCCCACTTGGTCCAACCCTCGGGCATCGCTGTCCTCCGACCGACGTTGACTGCCTGCCCCGCCTCGGCAAACTGCCTCCTCATCCTGCTACTACCCACGCTCCTCCTTCTCCTCCACCTCCACTTCACCGTCGCATCCTCTTCCTCCGTTCTCCTCTTCTGCTCCTCCTCTTCCTCTCCGTCATCCTGTACAACCGCCTCCTGCTCTCATTTCTCACCCAGTGCCTCTTCCTCCTGCTCATTCTCCTCCTCCACCAGTTCTTCTTCCGCTTCCTTATTCGTCTGCCGCTCTTTCTCACCCTCCCACTCCAGTTGCTTCTCCCCATCCTTCTCCTGTAGTTTCTGCTCCTCATTCAGTTCCTCCTCCTTCTCCTCCTCCTCCACTTCCATTCCCTCCACTTCTACCAATTCCTCCCCATTCTCATGCAGTTCCTCCCTCTCTTCCTCCCTCTCCTCCTCCTCTTCCTCTTCCATCTCTTTCTCTTCCTTAGCGTCTTCCTCCTTTTCCTCCTCCTTATCCTCCTCGTCATCGTATGTTTCGTAGCCGATTGTTTATGAATCGTCTGGGAACAACGGACGGCGACCACTGAGGAGAGGCCGTCCAGTCGTCCACTTCAATCAATTGTCCTCCGTCGATGGACGTCACGATTCCAATCAAAACCCCACTGGGGCCTCCTCCTCCTCCTCCTCCTCCTCTCCTCTCCTCTCGCGCCCTCCCACATCCTCCCCATTTCTCTTTTCTCCTCTGGTCTGAACTCCACTGCTCTCCTCTTCTTTGCTCTTTTCTCTCCTCTCCCATCCTCTCTTCTGCTCTACCCTTCTTTCCTCTCCTCTTCCTATTCTATTCCATCTCATCCAATCCTCTTTCGTAGCTGATCCTGATCCATCTCTCTCTCATCCTATCCCATCTTTTCCAATTCTATTGCATCCTATCCTAGCCTTTCCTCTATTCTGCTCCACTCGGTTCTTCTGTGTTCCCTCCATGTGTTTCCCGTTTCCCTCTTCTTCTCCCTCTCATTACTTCAGATAACCTCTCTTGGTCTTCCCGTTCCCTGCGTCTTATTCCCATTCTTTACGCTCTTCTCCTCTCTCAACAATCCCTACTTATCTCCCAATCTCCCTTCATACTCTATTCTCAATACTATTTCCTTCCTCCTTGCCTTCCCTATACTTCTCCCATCTCCTTCCGCTCCCTCCTTTCTGTCATGCCTTCTCTCCATGCCTTCCCTCCCCTCCATCACACCCCTCCTTCCCTCTTCTCCCTCTCTCCCTTCCTTCTTCCCTACTCTCATCCTGCCCTGCACATCCTCCTTCTCCTCATCTAGTCAACATCAGCTGCAGAACGACTGCGCTGCCCTAGCCTTCAACCTCGCGTCGGTCTGTCGAATGCAGGCTACAAGTACACTCGCAACGACGACACAAGTACTCTGAAGAACTACGACTGGTCATTTATTGGCTGACCCAGGGCCAGGCCAGCCGCCCAGGAGGGGAAGGGCGAACTAGTCCCTCCCTCACAATTGCTCGGCGCGATGCATGCTTTGTCCTGTGGTCACGTGACCACTTCCGAACTCTAAATTATGGCCATCTATATAGCAAGACCAGTGGTATTATATTATGACTGCGCTGTTTTGTATTGTTCTATTGAGTTCGAATTTTTCTTTGTTCTTAAGTTCATTCATTCGTTCATTCATTCATTCATTCATTCATTCATTCATTCATTCATTCATTCATTTATTCAGTCATTCATCCACTCGTGTATTCTCCTCAGTGTGGTGGGGAAGGAGAGAATGGAAGGAGGGAAGGCAAAAGAAGCTGGAATAGAAACAACTACTTTCAGGAATAACTGTGTATGAAAGTGGTAACGTATGAAACAAACAGCATAACGACTTCAAATATAATTTTGAGCATTTGCTATTATGACCAGCAGCTCAAGATGTATCTGATTAGAGAGGACATGAATTAATGAATACATAAATGAATTAATGAATGCATAAATGAATTAATGAATGCATAAATGAATTAATGAATGCATAAATGAATTAATGAATGCATAAATGAATTAATGAATGCACAAATGAATTAATGAATGCATAAATGAATTAATGAATACATAAATGAATTAATGAATGCATAAATGAATTAATGAATGCATAAATGAATTAATGAATGCACAAATGAATTAATGAATGCATAAATGAATTAATGAATGCATAAATGAATTAATGAATGCATAAATGAATTAATGAATGCACAAATGAATTAATGAATGCATAAATGAATTAATTAATGAACAGCAGTATAACTACTAACTGAAAACGGATAACCATCTACACAAACGAAGAGGTTATTGGAAAACATCAAATGAAAAGAACTCATGGAAACAATGAAGATTTTAACAATGACACATGAGAACAATGAAAAATGAGAACAATCACAAATCAGCGACAATCACACGCATAGGAACAATCACATTGGAATGACAAACAAGAACAAAGACATGCAAAGAACTGGAACAATAGAATAAGAACAACGCCATAGCAACCAAGAAAGTGACGTAGACAGAAATAGCTGCATATGCATAGAAATAGCTGCATACACCATGTGCGTGTATATATATGTGTGTGTATATATATACATATACCAGACCAGCTGCATACGTGCAAACAGAGCAAGGGTTAGATTCGCTTAATATTTAGCATAGATAGGCAAATGGACATTCGCGTCAAGTAATTAAATAATTTAACATAAAATACAATAGCGTAAAAGTCAGGTCGGAAAGGTACAATAGGCTACTATTACAGAAGAGCGATTTGACCCTATTGTAGGGTCCCACGAATACTGCTGCGTAGTAGTTTCCCATTGTCTTCTAGTAGTTTCCCATTGTCTTCTAGTAGTTTCCCATTGTCTTCTAGTAGTTTCTCATTGTCTTCTAGTAGAATGGCTTTCTCCTGGACTCTGAGTACTTGTAGTCTGCGTATTTCCTCCACGGTTCATGAGACAGAGGGTCACGGCTCGGTGCCCACGTGTCACGGTAGCAGGAACTAGTAGACAGAAGCAAGCATGTTAGGAGGGTCTATATATAGGGATTTCTTAACAAGCATGCTATAAAGCCTACAGCTTGACTCCAAAAATATCTCTTAAGTCAAACAATTCTTTGAATATTGGACTCCATTTTGAAAATGACCTTTTCATCATAGTCCTAATATGGTAGACTATTGTTTTGTCAATAAGTGTGCAATAAAGTCTACAGTTTGACATCAATAACACCATTCTAGGTTGAATGGTTCTTTTGAAATTGACAATTTTGGCTTTCGGCTGCAATGTTAGACGCCATCTTGAAAATGACCCGTTTTTGATGGACAGATTCGATTTACTATGCTAATAAGCATTGAAAAATTTTAAAATTCAGCCATGATCAAATGACCCTAATTTTAACCACCGATACAAGTGTATATATACATGAATGTATATATATATGCATGTACTGTTTATTTTGTTTAAATGTAAGTATATTTATATTCGTATGGATATATATATATATAATATTGTATTTATTATTAAAAAGTTGTATATAAATGTGTGTGTGTGTGTGTGTCTGGGCGCGGTGGATGATTGCTATGCTGAGAAAGAGAGAGAAATGGTGGATGAGGAAAAGGGGTCAAAGTTTACTCACAATGGCTCGCATGGCACCAGCTTTTGTCCGTATCGATCGACTCCCATCTTGTCACCGATCGAGCGCTGCGTATTGACAAAGCAGACAAAGAAATCTAAGACAAAGAAATCAAATCGAAGACAAATAGGAAGAAGAATAAGAGGAAGTTCATCAACATCAGCAACAGGATGTAGTCATCTTCCTCCTCGTCATCATCGTCATCATCTGACCGCAAATCCGATCCAGAGCGTCATTATCATTGCCGTCATCATCATCGCCGTTATCTGGGTTCTTATAATATTAGCACCTAATAATATTAATAACAATAACAATAAAAATAACAATAATAATAATAATAATAATAATAATAATAATAATAATAATAATAATAATAATAATAATAAAAATAATAATAATAACAATAATAATAATAATAATAATAATAATAAAAATAATAATAATAACAATAATAATAATAATAATAATAATAATAATAATAATAATAATAATAATAATAATAATAAAAATAATAATAATAACAATAATAATAATAATAAGTATCGTATCTATCTTTGACAAGCTTTTTCTTTAAAAGCTATTAAAGCGAAACTTCGGTAAATATTTTGTTGATCTAAAACACCTTTTAATTGCTTATTTCTACCGTTACATATAATGTGTTTGTCTAATTCATCACGAGACCGAAAATGAATAGGGCTATACTAGACAACCCAGATGATAATAATAATAATGATAATAATAATGATAATGATAACAATGATAATGATAATATAAAATAATAATGATTGCGATAATAATAATGAAAATAATAAAAATAATAGCGATAATAATAATAATAATAATATAAATAATTGGCATTGCACATGTGGTGACCATAGCATGCATTTGAAACGCGTCGTCCTCTGCAGATGTTTCAGTAATTCTGGCGCTACCTAAATGCAAGAACAGACCAGAAATCGCTTACCCTCGGAAAGCACGAGTCCGGTCTCTTGTGACGGCACCCCAAAGAACCAGCATGCATATCTGAAACGCACAGATATAATTAATATTGGAAGCTTTATAGACGCAGTTTGCAACGGTTTCTTAAACGCTCTTATTAGGTTCGGATAAGTTATTGTAACGTAGTTTAAGCGACACTCTGTGATAACGAGGATCATTAGCGTCGCCCTCCTTCTTTATCCAAGCTTACGACTGGCACTGCCAGAGTGCGAGCAGTGGAGGAGTTAGCAGTAGAGTAACTCGTTTGTTATCGACACCTTTTCTGTTGCAACTCTATTTTCATCGACACAGACACCACCCAAATAAACCGCCTTCGATCCATTCAGAATGCTCTCGTCCGTGTTGTCACCAAAAGTCCCAACCACCGCCATATCCCTCCTGCCCTCAAATCACTCAACCGGATCAAAGTATACCTGAACGAATTGAATAATTATAGTAAGTGAATTGACTTCACCTCTGATTGCATCCCTTTGAGGTACAGAGGCAGGTGGAGGGGAGGGTTTGGGTCGTGGACAATGCAGATGGTTGCTCCATTCCTGTCGGTGGTGCCTGTTGATTAACAACAGCATGTATGTACGCGGTGAGATGTGAAAGGAGGAGGCGAAGGAAAAGGAGGAGGAGGAGGAGGAAGATGATGATGATGATAATGATGATGGTGATGGTGATTGTGGTGGGGTGGTGGTGACGCCGATGACGACGACGACGACGATTAAGATGATGGTGATGATGATGACGGTCGACAACATCACATACTGAAAATCGTTCGAATTTGCATAATATTTTCGCAGCTGCTTCTGAGCCAACGCGAATCCCTGCAGAATGACAAACAGACAGACAAGCAGACGGACATTCTAGTGAGACACACACACTCAGCAACACACATAGACACATGCATACATACAGGGTGGGCCAGCATAAATGGTCCGACTTTGATGGAAATAACTCCGTATAAATAACTTCCAAATATTGGCGTCTTATTTTCTGCAAAATCGGACCATATGCTGGCCCACCCTATAGTTTAAGTTTAAGTTTAAGCTTGGAGCATTTCTACTATTACTTTGCTCATCATTTTTGGCTGGACGAATCGCTCACTTTCGTCCAAGATGCCCGCGACTGCTTCGCCAGTAATTTCTCTGCCTATGGGCCAGGAAATATCTCTGGCTAGGGGTCCGGAATATCTCTGCCCAGGGCCCGGAGATTTTCTCTCTGCGGGCAATGGCCGAAATTGCCAACAACTGTTATATTGGCCTACCTCAACACAGCTTGACTATACCCGTCTATATTGTTCTACCTTCATTTATCGTATACCTTAACTTAAGTAGCCTTACTTAACATTTGCTTACGCTGACTGCGGGCTTCAACTTTTACATCATAAGAAAATGTAAATAAACACCCTAAAAGTTGATGCCTGCAGTCAGCTTAAGCAAATATTATTTCCTTTCCCTACCTCGCCTTACCTTGTTTTATCTTAGAGTTTAGAGTCGTAGACTGATAGACTGATCCTGGGCAAGCTGGTTACTCACTGGAACGCGGAACCTGAGCGGTGGAACTGCGTAGGCGTCTTTGATGCAATCGAAATCAGCTGCAGAATCATTTCTTAACATCAGTCAACGATAGATGCAGATAACAATTAAAATCAACAAATTGTGATTAATTGTATGATTACAATCGACTAATCAGCTGTAATTGTCAACTTCTGATGCTTCGGTTTCTAGAGATAGAGTTCAGTTCCAAGTCAGACAGACAGACAGACAGAAAGACTGACGGAGACAGACACACTGCGTCTACCTTTATCTGCGTCTGTCGTCACGTGACTCACGTGACGACAGACGCAGATAAAGGTAGACGCATAGGCAGGCAAACAGACAGCCAGACAGGTGCAAATTGTGGCGTCTACCTTTTCTCACCTCGAATGGAGGAACAATGGACCGACTTATATATACGTGCGTAAGAGCTTTACAAGTCACTCAGAGCTTCAAATGTATATACAAACATCAACCTCTTATTTCCCTCCCCATCTAATATTTAAGGAACTAGATCCACTATCCAAACGTCTGACTTTTGATAGACACTATTTATAAGACGAATGTCACCCTTAAAAGAGGTGTAGACGTACAAAAATTTCGACTAGTTTACATCGCATGGCTATAGATGACTCAGCAATTAGTAGCATAAATTGCTCGTCTGCACTTACTTATAAGACGAGTGTCACCCTTGAAAGAGGTGTCGACATACAATTATTTCGAATAGTTCACATCGTGTGGCTAGATGACCAGGAATCAATAGCATAAATCGCTCTTCTGCTCTTACTGATTGGAATCTTCGGAAGGAGCTTCCCACGGAAGCATTCCGGAGGATCCATCCGTTTAGCTATGTGTTGAGTCGTGAGCGCCTCTAATATGAGTGGTCCTATATACGAGTTCCTTTACAACTACATTGCATCCTAAGATATGATTTACACTTACTTTGAAGAGTTTCTTTTATATCGACCAAGAACTGCTCTTCTGCTTTTACTTATAAGACTAATAGCAACCTTAAAAGAGGTGTCTAATTATTTTGAACAGTTCCTATATCAAATAAAACCCCAATGGAATAATACAACGCATAGCTTTCGTGTTGGCTGCCTGTCTTTAAGTATTCGGTTTCCTTGGTTTCCGTCCGCTACTCCCGAAAGATCATTCATTCGTTCGTTCAAACATTTATATAGCGCCTTTGGTGATAACTGTTCAAGAGCGCTCCAAACTCCAACCCGGACAAAAAGGTAAGTTTTCAAGTGACTATAAAAGGTAAACCCTGTATACGATTTAAGGAACATGCGTAACTCAGGAGAAAGGCCATCCCTAACCCTCTAGCGCCTACCACAGGGAATGCATGGTCTTGCATAGCGCTGCTGTACGGGGAAAAGGAACCAATAGAAAGTCCTCTCAGCAGAGTGAAGGGAGTCACTACGCCAGGCCTTCAATACCGGCTGACAATGAATTAATAGAGTGCATAGTTTAATTTTAGTTTTCACATTGATTGCCTTTTTAGAACTGCATAATGTTTACATCAATCGTCAACTCCCTACGGATGATGCACTGATGCACTGAATCAGCGCGTCCCTGCCTATATCTCCGCATCACGTGCTTTGATTGACACGTCGTCTCCTACCTTGTCCACAGGTGGTTGTCGTCTGACAGTGTTCCTCGGGCATCTTCTGACACACGGTATCCACCTCCATTCGCCGTAGGGTCGGAAGGCAAGGGTTGTACAGCTGTGTCTTGACGGCACACAACTTAATGCGCTGGACAGACGGATGGTGGTAGCTGTAGAAGGGAAGATACAGGGGCAGGCAAACGCCCTTCGACGCACCCTCCATTGCCGCCTGTCAACAAGAACGACCCCGTGGGGGAGGGATTTAACAACCTGCCACCCTCAGGCAAAACTTTCCCATCACCCTAAGATTCATGTTGGAAAGTTGTCAATGATATTGAACAACTCTTTGAGGTTGTAGTACCACCAATAGTATTAGTAGTTTTAGTTTAACGACACTGTGAAAGGTTAGATCGCTAGCGTCGCCCTCCTTCTTCTTTTATCTAGGCTTTAGACTGGCACTCCTGGAGCGCAGGCAGAGGCGGATTTGCAACTCCTCAACTCACAATGTGCTGAAACTTACCCACCTCTTCTACCCTCCTCTTCTATTGAATGAACATCACTCCTAAAAAAGGTGTGTAACTATTTAGATCAGTTTTTAATCTCTCTGATTGAACTAGATGGAATCAAATACGTTAAGTCTGCTCTTCTGTCCTAACTTATATAACAAGTACCAATCATAAAAGAGGTGTATAAAACACATGAAACAATAATTCCTGTCGCAAATCCCAATGGCATAATATAGCACAGCTTTCATGTTGACTGCCTCTGTTTTTACGTCTACACAGCTCACATCAATGATGCTGAACCGGCGAACCAGGACTTTGATTGCCATTTCTCTCCCCTTCTCATCAATCCATCCATTTCCTCCTTTTTCTCCTCCTCATCCCTATCCATATCCGTTATCCACCCACCCCACTCCCCTCTCTAAAAAGCCTAATCTGCTAGTACTGCTTCCACTTAACCTCCACCTCATATAGTAATTGTAATGGAAAACTTATATAGCGCCACTCGATATCAGAGGCGATATATTCCCCTCCCCTTACCGCTACCCTCCTCACTCGTTCCATTCCACTACCTCCTCATCTACTCACCTTCCCCTTTCTCCTCTCCTCATCTACTCGTCTTTCCCTCTCTCTTCTCCCCATCTGTTCTTACCGCGTTATTCGCTAGATGGCGCGCTGACGCCACAGTCAGAATAGCTGCGCGGTACACAGCAGACACGATGACAATTATTCTGTTCTTTACAATATTAATAGTTCCCCATCTGGACAGTTAATTTTTCCGGTGCCTATGGGAGAACACAATCGAAACTATTCTTACCGCTTCTCGTCCGCTACAAAATCCCAATCAAGAGAACTAATTATTAATATCAGTTGTTTTCAGCACAGGCTAACGTCTATCCGGTTACAAAAACGGTCTGTTTAGAGTCTTGAACGAAATTGAAACGTCAATAATCATGAGGTCAGGTTAATAATTTATTTTAACTTCACTAACATCGCGCCATGATGACTATTGCGTCATGATGCCAAATAAGTATTTTTTTCCTATTATTAACACGTCATCAAAATATTATATGACGTAAGGCTGTTCATGTTATTTCAATGTTACCACCGTTACGTCATAGTAATGAAATCGCGTTTCTAGTTTAACGTTCACTAACAGCGCATTCTAGTAATTATGATGTCATGTTGCTAATTTTACAATTGTTGGGTCATTTCTCAAGTTACTCCGTTATCGTGTGGTCTTTAGGTCAATTAGTGCGTATATAAGTGCGATATTTTAGCGCCAGTGTAGATCGATCAACAGGCCCAGTGTTGATTATTCTAAACTTCGTTGACAAAATCAACCCTGACAATCACCCTCCAGAATTCTGTCAATCAAACTTTCAAATCATACGACAATCGCGTCGCTATCCAATCTTTATTGTTTGTCCGATGTTTTTGTCGCTTTTGTCTGTAATCGCTTTAATTAATTTATGAACTCCCTTTGGCCGTGCCGACATTTACAAAGCGGAGACAGCCGAGGGCTTTTCGTGTCCGCTAACGAAATAGGCCAAAGGATAGGAAACAGGACTCGTTCACTAGCCAAGTATAGAGAAACCGGCCAAGGCCTCTGGCGATTGATTTTATAGCGCATTTCTTACATCGCTTGTTAATGCAATATATATATAGTATATATTTAGTATAAAAATCAGATTTATGTTGTTTTGTTAGGACAACTTCTCCACTGTTTGGACTTTGGCAGTGCCAGTCTCAAGCCAGGAGAAAGAAGGAGGGCGACACCATATCATCTTCGATATGAAACGGTGTCGTTAAAAAATCAACAACGCGTATTGTTAGGTTTTAAAAGAAGGAGGGGAGTAGTTGAAAATAAGGAGGAGGAGGTTGACTCTAAGGAGGAGAAAGAGGATTGATCAACTGGCAATGACGAGAGGCCACTGAGGATAGGAGGCCAATGTAAGAAATTGATCGTAATCTCAGGATTGAACATGGACAGAATCGGGTTCGATTCCAAGTCATCAGGAGTCAAGGTCAGGAGCCATGGTCAGAAGCCATGGTCAGGAGCCATGGTCAGAAGCCATGGTCAGACAAGCAGACAGTTAAATGGCGTATGGTACTAAGAATTTTATGTACATTTGGAGCTGTTCTGATTGGTCTGCACTGAGATCGCTTCTGATTGGCGTTCGCTGCATGAGGCGCTTAATAAATCTTTGTATACAATGCCATATGAAAATCATTGTCCCGAGGCAGCAACGGACATGGCCTCGAGGCAATCTCTTGCACCTAGACGCACAGATGCATTGCACAGCACGTCTTCCCTCAGGTGCGTCTTACTCTCTTTCTCTCTCTCTCTCTTTCTTTCTCTCTCTCTTTCTGTCTCTCTGTCTCTCTCTCTGTCTGTCTCTCTGTCTCTCTCTCTGTCTCTCTCTCTGTCTCTCTCTCTGTCTCTCTCTGTCTCTCTCTGTCTCTCTCTGTCTCTCTCTGTCTCTCTCTGTCTCTCTGTCTGTCTCTGTCTGTCTCTGTCTGTCTGTCTCTGTCTCTCTGTCTGTCTCTCTGTCTGTCTCTCTCTGTCTGTCTCTCTGTCTGTCTCTCTCTGTCTCTCTGTCTGTCTGTCTGTCTCTCTCTCTTTCTCTCTCTCTCTCTCTGTGGGTGTGTGTCTCTGTCTGTGTATGTGTGTCCGTTTGTTCCTCTGTCTCTCTCTATTTCTCCCGGTGTCTGTGTGTGTTTGTTTCTCTATCTTTCTTCCTCTGTATGTCTTTCTCTCTCTCTGTCTATGCCGGACGAACGAAGGTCATTACAACCGTCAGTCGCTCTCACGCGGAGACAATCCATCCGTCGATAGATGTCCGCGGGGTCTGTGCCCCCAGGCCCCTTCCGCTATCACACACACCATCAGCGCGCGCGGCGAATCCAGGCAATACATGCGTGCCTACATCATCTACGTGGGCTTCCTCTCACCTTTGAACTTTCGCGCCCCCGAGACCCCCCCGCTGTTTCTCCGGAGCGATAGAGCCTGCGTCACGTGACGTAGTAGTGTTGCAACATTACTCCGGGGCAGCGAGAGCACAAAGCCGTTATTGTTGCCACCGAAAGTACCCCTACGGCTACGTTTTAACGAACTTCCAGCGCGGCCGAACTATAGAGACGCATTTAAACATATCGTGTGTATATGACTTGGCCGCGGGCTTTCAACCATACATGAGAGGCTAATAGTGCAAGGAGCCACTCCTATTTAAAGCATTAAATGGCGCTGTGCTGGCTATTATTTCCCCTGATATTTCGTTGAATAAATGAGAATTAGTACAGCAGTTGAAAAAAATTAATATTTAGCATGGTAATTGAAAAAAAATTCAATTTATTATTAAGTCAGTTGAAATAATAAAAGTTATTAATACGACAGTTGAAGTTGAACAAAATTTAATTATTAGTACGGTAATTTGATAAAATTCAATTTATTAGTAGGTCATTTGAAAGATTAATTTATTAGTACGGCCGTTGAGAAAAATTAATTTAAGATGAAAGATGATTGGGCGCATTTCTGGGGCGAGCGATTTGGGCTTAGGTTGTGGTCGGCACTTATGGTTCTGTCTTCCATTTATTACCAACTCCCGGATCACTCCTATAGTGATATTGGAGATACCATTCACGACGTCATCATACCTCGAAGTATCATTTCATAGATTTCCATTCGACCCTTTCTTAGCGTACGATAAAAATGTGTCAACCAGCAAGAAAATACAACAATTGCTGTGGCCAATGTTCTTCAAAGTTCAACAGTTCCAGACACTATTGCAGCGAGTCGTCACTTTCTTAGATATCGATAGCACGAACAATTCTTATTCATTCCTATTAGAAATATATACTGTCATGCAGCGTCAATCAATTAATTAATTAGCACTAATTAATCAATCAAAGAGTCGACCTAATTAATCCGACGGTCTTTCCCGCTTGACGGAGGATACGATAGGCAGCACGCTGTCCCTTTTCTTACAAAAGACATATTCGCTGAACTGTTGACCTTCGACCCCTGCCCCGTTCGAGGCACATATCTCGAACCCGTACCCTAGGAGGCGCTGCATCACCTGGAGCGAATTGAGCTTACAGTACCCATTCACCGGAAACCGGATCACGAACCGATTATCCAGGTTCCAAGCCGCTCCACGGTAGTCCATCAGCGCAGCGCTCAGCTCCGGGAAGATCTCTTCCAACAAGACCCGGTCGGCGCTCAGTGAGATCCTCTCCCCCAAGTCCGGACTGACGTTCATCGCGACGCAGTCGACGATACACTCCCTACCCGACTTGCCAAACCCATTCGGCTGGGCTCGTGTTGAATTCGACGGTCCTCCCGAGCCGCCTTGGGCCCTTCGGAGGCTCTCTATGGCGCGCACCAGCTGGTGGAGTTCGAAGTAGCGTGCCTCCTCTAGAAGGAGCTCGATCTCGTCGAAGTTCTCGGGGACGGCGAGAACTCCTCCGCGTAGGAAGTTGAGAATGTGTCGGAACATCTTTCCGTCTCTGTCGATGAAGTAATGTTGCTTGAGACTATCGAGAATGATGGGGACGCTACCGTTGAACATCTTGGCCAGGCGAGACTCCGGATACCTGGAGAATCAAAGACAAAAGAATCCTGAACCATTCTAAGGCAAAAGAGTCCGGATCCGAAGACAAAGGTCTGAAGAATTAAAGACAAAAGATACCAAATCTTAACCATTCTAAGACTAAAGAATTATTACCTGAACTATTCTAAGACAATAGACTCCAGATCTGAACCATCTTTCCTTCCTTCCTACTATCTTTCCTTCTTACAATCATCCAATTCTTCCCTCCTTTTTCCTTCCTTCCCTCCCTCATTCCTCTCTTCCACCCCTCTCTCCTTCCTTCCTTCCTTCCATTCATCCACCGCATGTTCCTAATGTAACTTCGCTCGAGGACTAAGTCGGATCGAAAGCCCTTCTGACTCATCCAAAATTCAGATTCGATTAAAGAATGTCCTCAAAGCAACATTATATGCTAAAAATGTATGCATCAGCATCCATACCATAGTATATGTGTGCATATATATATATATACGACATATGAATATATAATATATATCCATGTATACCGACATGTATATTATTACACGTATTATATATATATATAAATATAAATATATATATATATATATATATATATGATCGTACTGTACTGTAATGAGGAATGGTGGTTGTCGCAGCATCGAGGGGGTCAAATGACATTAGAAAGGTCAGTTCCATTGCAATTAAGAATCGGGCAACTGCATGCACCCTGTCACTCCCTACCCAAACACAACGTAACGCCCCCAACCCAAACCAAGTACCCTGACATGAAAGCCATTTGTATATGAGTTCGTCCAACCCCGCCCCACCCCTCCCCTCACCCCTCCCCCCCCCCCCCCCAAACTCACCAATGTCATTGTCAGCAACGATTGTCAAATGGCTGGCGGCGCATTGTAAAATCCCTTCGGTACGTATTCTACCCTCTGCAGTTGGGTTCTTTGCTCGGGAAGGGGCGAGTCAATTTCGAAACAAAGGGGTCCTAAATTGGGCATTCGGAAGAATTACGGTAGAGAATTATCTGAGAGTGATTAATTTATTATTTTGTCAGAAATAATCAGAAAAATGTCTTAATGTACATCTGTAGCTGTAGTAGTTTCCGTTTAACGACACTTGTGATAAAATAATCATTAGCGTCGCACTCCTCCTTTATCCAGGCTTCGGACTGGCACTGACGGGTGCGCTACTACGGTCCTGATATTCTAGAATTGGGTTCATTCCATAAGTGTTCTATCACCCTATGTCTACATGGTGTATGTATCAAACTGCAATATCTTCACATAAAAGGGTTAAGCATCTCTAGTTAACTCAGTAACTATTGACTAGACAATTGTGTCTATATATGTCACAGGCAAAGTCTGAAACCAGCTATTTTGTAAAGTACCTCTTTTAGGCAATTTGTAAAATGCCCCATTCAGGGTTAGAGTTAGGGTCAGTGTAGGGTTAGGTTTTTACAAATCGCTCTATGTATTGTACAAAATCTTTGGTTTCAGACATTGCATGTGACATAATTAT